>JAVSCE010004867.1:0-100417 GCA_032199065.1 Smutsia gigantea | reverse complement strand
CTCCCATAAACCACCTGTACAGAATATCTTAAAGGGACTGCTTTAGATGGAAGCACTCCTAAGGCTAAAAAGAGGTCAACAGAGAAAATAAAATCATAGCAAAGAAAGCAGACCATCCAAATACTAACTAAAGACAAAGAATAAAACACCTACTATATAAAGAATGGAGGAGGAAGAACAAGAAGGGAGAGAAATAAAGAATCATCAGACTGTGTTTACAATACCTTAACAAGAAAGTTAAGTTAGACTGTTAGAGAGTAAAAAAGCGACCCTTGAACCTTTGGTAACCACAAATCTAAACCCAGCAATGGCAATAAGTACATATCTATCGATAATCACCCTAAATGTAAATGGACTGAATGCACCAATCAAAAGACACAGATAATAGAATGGATAAAAAAGGAAGACCCATCTATATGCTGCTTACAAGAAACTCAACTCAAACCCAAAGATATACACAGACTAAAGGTGAAGGGATGGAAAAAGATATTTCATTCAAAGAACAAGGAGAAAAAAGCAGGTGTTGCAGTACTTGTATCAGACAAAATAGACTTCAAAACGAAGAAAGTAGCAAGAGATAAAGAAGGACATTACATAATGATAAAGGGGTCAGTCCAACAAGAGGATATAACCATTTTAAATACATATGCACCCGACACAGGAGCGCCAACATATGTGAAACAAATACTATCAGAATTAAAGGAGGAAATAGAAGGCAATGCATTCATTTTAGGAGACTTCAACACACTACTCACTCCAAAGGAAAGATCAACCAGACAGAAAATAAGTAAAGACACAGAGGCACTGAACAACACACTAGAACAGATGGACCTAACAGACATCTACAGAACTCTACACCCAAAAGCAACAGGATACACATTCTTCTTAAGTGCACATGGAATATTTTCCAGAATAGACCACATACTAGACCACAAAAAGAACCTCAGTAAATTCACACATATTGAAATTCTACCAACCAACTTCTCAGATCACAAAGGTATAAAACTAGAAATAAATTGTCAAAGAAACAAAAAGGCTCACAAATACATGGAGACTTAACAACATTCTCCTAATTAATCAATGGGTCAACGACCAAATTAAAAAACAGAAATAAAAGAATATATGTTGATTAATGACAACAACACAAAGCCACAACTTCTCTGGGATGCAACAAAGGCAGTTCTAAGAGGAAAGTATATTGCAATCCAGGCGTATTTAAAGAAGGAATAACAATCCCAAATGAATAGTCTAAAGACACAATTACTGAAATAGGAAAAAGAAGAACAAATGAGGACCAAAGTCACCAGAAGGAGGGACATAATAAAGATCAGAGAAGAAATAAATAAAATTGAGAAAAATAAAACAATAGAAAAAAATCAATGAAACCAAGAGTTGGTTCATTGAAAAAATAAACAAAATAGATAAACCCCTAGCCAGACTCATTAAGAGAAAAAGAGAATCTACGCACATAAACAGAATCAGAAATGAGAAAGGAAAAATCACGATGGACGCCCACAAAAATACAAAGAATTATAAGAGAATACTATGAGAATCTATATGCTAACAAGCTGGAAAACCTAGAAGAAATGGACAACTTCTTAGAAAAATACAACCTGCCAAGACTGACCAAGCAAGAAACAGAAAAACTAAACAGACCAATCAACAGCAACGAAATTGAATCAGTAATCAAAAAACTACCCAAGAACCAAACCCCCGGACCAGATGGATTCATCTCTGAATTCTACCAGATATATATAGAAGAAAGAACACCGATTCTCCTTAAAGTTTTCCAGAAAATAGAAGAGGAAGGAATACTTCCAAACTCATTCTATGAAGCCAGCATCACTCTAATACCAAAACCAGGCAAAGACCTCACCAAAAAAGAAAATTACAGACCAATATCCCTGATGAACGTAGATGCAAAAATACTCAACAAAATGCTAGCAAACTGAATTCAAAAATACATCAAGAAGATCATAAACCATGATCAAGTGGGATTCATCCCAGGGATGCAAGGATGGTACAACATTCAAAAATCCATCAACATCATCCACCACATCAATAAAAAGAAGAACAAAAACCACATGATCATCTCCATAGATGCTGAAAAAGCCTTTGACAAAATTCAACATCCATTCATGATAAAAACTCTCCATAAAATGGGTACAGAGGGCAAGTACCTCAACATCATAAAGGCCATATATGACAAACCCACAGCTAACATCATACTGAATGGCGCGAAGTTGAAAGCTTTTCATCTAAGATTGGGAACAAGACAGGGATGCCCACTCTCTCCACTGTTATTCAACATAGTACTGGAGGTCCTAGCCACGGCAATCAGACAAAACAAAGACACACACGGCATTCAGATTGGTAAAGAAGAAGTCAAATTCTCACTATTTGCAGATGACATGATACTGTATGTAACAAACCCTAAAGACTCCATTCCAAAACTACTAGAACTAATATCTGAATTCAGCAAAGTTGCAGGATACAAAATTAACACCCAGACATCTCTTGCTTTCCTATACACTAATGATGAACTAACAGAAAGAGAAATCAGAAAAACAATTCCATTCACAATTGCATCAAAAAGAGTAAAATACCTAGGAATAAACCTAACAAAGGAAGTGAAAGACCTGTACTCTGAAAACTACAAGACACTCCTAAGAGAAATTAAAGAGGACACTAACAAATGGAAATGCATCCCATGCTCTTGGCTAGGAAGAATAAATATTATCAAAATGGCTATACTACCTAAAGCAATCTACACATTCAATGCAATCCCTGTCAAACTACCAACAGCTTTCTTCAATGAACTGGAACAAATAACTGTAAAATTCATATGGAACCACAAAAGACCCCGCATAGCCAAAGCAATCCTGAGAAGGAGGAATAAAACAGGGGGAATTACACTCCCTGACTTCAAGCTCTACTACAAAGCCACAGTAATCAAGACATTT
Source organism: Smutsia gigantea (assembly GCA_032199065.1). Taxonomy (NCBI): domain Eukaryota; kingdom Metazoa; phylum Chordata; class Mammalia; order Pholidota; family Manidae; genus Smutsia; species Smutsia gigantea. The sequence continues at coordinate 97,454 of JAVSCE010004867.1, read as the reverse complement.
TGGTACTGGCACAAAAACAGACCCACAGACCAGTGGAACAGAAAAGAAAACCCAAACATTAACCCAAACATATACAGTCAATTAATGTATGATAAAGGAGCCTTGTATATACAATGGGGAGATGACAGCCTCTTCAACAGCTGGTGTTGGGAAAACTGGACTGCTGCATGTAGGGGAATGAAACTGGATTACTGTCTAACCCCATACACAAAAGTAAACTCAAGGTGGATCAAAGACCTGAATGTAAGTCATGAAACCATAAAACTCTTAGAAAAAAACATAGGCAAAAATCTCTTGGACATAAACATGAGCAACTTCTTCATGAACATATCTCCCCGGGCAAGGGAAACAAAAGCAAAAATGGACAAGTGGGAGTATATCAAGCTGAAAAGCTTCTGTACAGCAAAGGACACCATCAGTAGAACAAAAAGACATCCTACAGTATTGGAGAATATATTCATTAATGACATGTCAGATAAGGGGTTGACATCCGAAATATATAAAGAACTCATGCACCTCAACAAACAAAAAACAAATAATCCATTTAAGAAATGGGCAGAGGACATGAATGGACACTTCTCCAAAGAAGAAATACAGATGGCCAACAGGCGCATGAAAAGATGCTTCACATCGCTAATCATCAGAGAAATGCAGATTAAAACCACAATGAAATATCACCTCACACCAGTAAGGATGGCCAACATCCAAAACACAAACAACAAGAAATGTTTGCGAGGATGTGGAGAAAAGGGAACCCTCCTACACTGCTGGTGGGAATGCAAATTAGTTCAACCATTGTGAAAAGCAGTATGGAGGTTCCTCAAAAAACTCAAAATAGAAATACCATTTGACCCAGGAATTCCATTCCTAGGAATTTACCCTAAGAATGCAGCAGCCCAGTTGAAAAAGACATATGCACCCCTATGTTTATCACAGCACTATTTACAATAGCCAAGAAATGGAAGCAACCTAAGTGTCCTTGAGTAGATGAATGGATAAAGAAGATGTGGTACATATACACAATGGAATATTATTCAGACATAAGAAGAAAACAAATCCTACCATTTGCAACAACATGGATGAGCTAGAGGGTATTATGCTCAGTGAAATAAGCCAAGTGGAAAAAGACAAGTATCAAATGATTTCACTCATATGTGGAGCATAGGAGTGAAGAAAAAAACTGAAAGAAAAAACAGCAGCAGACTCACAGAACCCAAGAATGGACTAACAGTTACGAAAGGGAAAGGGACTGGGGAGGGTGGGCAGGAAGGGAGGGACAAGGGGGGAAAAGGGGCATTACGATTAGCAGGCGTAATGTTGGGGGGGCACGGGGAGGGCTGTACAACTCAGAGAAGACAAGTATTGATTCTATAGCATCTCACTACGCTGATGGACAGTGACTGTAATGGGGTTAGTGGGGGGGACCTGAGTAAGTGGGTAGTTTAATAACCATAATATTGCACATGTAATTGTAGATTAATGATACCAAAATAAATTTTTTTTAATTTCCTTTTCCCCACTTCCTTATGCCTATAAAAATCTTTCATTTTGTACATCTCTTCAGGGCTCCTTTCTACCTGCTAGACTGGAAACTGCCTGGTTCAAATTAATTTTTGCTCAAATAAACTCTTAAAAATTTTAACATGCCTTAGTTTTTCTCTTAACAAACTTCTTTGCCTTCCCTAACCTCTCAGTTTAAATTAAAATACAGCTTCCTTAACTCTGTATTATCCTATTAGATGTAGACTAGCATCTTCACAATTTAACCACAAAAAAAATAAGTCTATACTAGCTCACAGCGGGTTAAGCAAATCAAATCTTGATTGGGTAGAATATTTTATCTACAGTTCTTACCTATTAATTTCATAAAGTTGAGGGAAACTAAATAATATTCACTAATTAGGATATTAATAATCATGAAATAGTATACAGTGAAAAGTAGGTCTATTTTCTACCACAGTCCTCCCCTCCAAAAGAAATCAAGCATGTTCCATGTATCTTCCTAGAAATTATGTCAGTTAGTATTTATTGTGTGAGTGAATAAGCAATCATTGTAATTGAATGATTATTCCAAATGTCTTTCTAGGTACAAGGAGTAAACAAAACTAAGTTGCTAACCTCATAAAGTGACACTCTAGTGGTAGGACAGATAACATAAATAGAAATAGATACATATTATGCCTGTTACAAGTAATATGCTATTTTCTACAGAGAAAGTGACATCTGAGCAGACACCAGAATTAAATGGAACAAGGAAAACATGGGTATCTGGGGTAAGAGCCTACCAGGCAGAGAACAGCCAGTGCAAAGGCCTTCAGAGGGATTCTGTCTGGTAGTCAAAAAACTGACAAGAGGCCAGTGTGGCTGGAGTGGAGAGAGCAAAAGGGAGAGTAGTGGGGGTTAAGGCCAGAAGGGTTACCAGGAAGAAGGTCATGTAAGCTTGGGAGAGAACTGAGGCTATAGCTTTAATTCTGAGAAAAATCAGGGTATAGCATGTCACTGGGGGTCTTGAGAGAGGATTAATATGACCTAACTTGAATTCTTACAGGATCACTCATATTACTGTGTTGAGAATAGCCTGGCAGTGGGGGTGGGCAAAGGTAGACACATGGAGATGAGTTTGGATAAAAGATCATTTTGGACCAGATGGATAGCAGAAGTCTTGAATATTCTCAAGGTAGTCTTACAGAAATTCAGGCACATTGAATGTAGACTTTGAGAGAAAAGAAGTGAAGCATCATAACTCCATTGTTTGTGGCCTGGATAACTTAAAGGGTCACCTTGCCCTCAACTAAGATGCAGAAAACTGGATGGAAGGGTTTTGAAGTGAAGGTCATGAATTTGACATTAGACACTTTAAGTTTGCAATATCTATTAGATATATCCAGGATGGGAGGAATTACGGCATATGTTTGCTGATCAGACTGGTTTATAGGAGTAGGGGAAATAATGACACCAGAGAAGACTGTGTAGGAAGCATTAGGATCTCGTGCACATGTGGAGAAATTTTCAGAGTGGAGGACAGACAGTTGTTCATCCAGGTACAGTCTGGAAGACAGGGTGAGTGGGCAGAGAACTAGCTGGGTAGAGAAGCTGGTAGGAGTTAATGCAAAGTTTCTAATGGCTGCTTCAATTTTCATAGCGAAACAGAAAACAGTCTTGTTTGAAGAAATTAGTGAATCCCTTTTCACTCCCTCGCTTAAAACTTTCTATAGGCTTCCCGTCACCATTAGAATAACATTCAAACATTTTATCATGGCCTGGAAGACCCCACAGGACCTGGCCCCACATACCTCTCTCCATTACCTAAATGCTCCAGCCACAGGGGTCTTCCTTCTGGGCCTCCAACAGGTGACATGCTCACACAAGCCTTGGTCCTTTGACTGGTAAGCTCTTTCTCCTACCCTCCTAAGTATGGCTAATTCTTATCCTACAAGTACTGTGTCAAAGTTCCCCTCCCTACGCCCTTCTTAAACATCCCATCTAAAGGAGTCCCTCTTCTCATGTTATTTTACTTACATGTTCATTCTTTATTTGCTGTTTCTTCCCCACAAGAGTGTGTTTCATAAGGAACTAGCACCTTCACCCCTACCTTACCACTCTCTCTCCCCTGATCTGGCTTTACTTTTCATCTCAGTACTCATCACCCCCTGATACGGGGGATAGATCTGTGCATGACCCACCTCCCCTAAAAGAATAATAGCTCTGTGAGAGCCGGTGCTTTTCTACTTGATTCACTGTGTGAGTCCTTAGCCTAGAACCACATCTGACACATAGCAGGTGCTCAGTAAATACTTTTGACGAATTTATTTGGAAAACTAAATGAAACAAATAAATGTATAGCATATAACAGAATGCCTGGCACATAGTAAATCTTCAGTAAATGTCAGCTGCTCTGCTGGTGACACCAAAGACAACCGTGGCACGGATCACGGCACAGCTAGGGAAGCTCACCCTCCTCTGTGCTCTTGCACCGATCCCCCTTCAGGTGGGCAGGGACTTTCTTTCATTGATTACATGTCCCCTCTTCCTATTCCTCTTCCTAAAGGCTCCTTCCCTTCAGCCAAGTATGTGCAATATTTGCCCACCATTAAAAAACAAAACACTTAAAACACACTTTTCTTAACTCTTTTTTGCCTTATTTGGGTACAATCAAGTATCTTCACAGTTTAGCTACAGAAAAAGAGAAGTCTATTTTAGCTTACAGCTGGTTAACTAAAACAAGTCTTGAATGAGCAAACTCCTTGTTATTTACTGTTTTTGTCTATTAACTAAGATTTTAAAATTAAAACTGCCTAATATTAGCATGGTCCAACTATTAGTAATTATAAAACAGTATATAATGAAAGGTAGATCTGTTATCTAACTCAGTCATCCCTCTCCAAGGAAACTAGATGTATTCTGTGTATCTTCCCAGAAGTTACGAATATCAAATAGAACCATACTGTTCTGCACCTTGGGTTTCTTTCAGTTAATGAAATATCTTGGATGGCTTTCTGAAGTACATATAAAGAACTATATCATGATTTTTACTGGCTACTGGTATCATTGTATTAATAAAATGTCATTGATTTAACTAGCACCATATTTATGGCTATATATAAATTCTTAAAAGCAGAATTGCTGGCAAAGAAGGCATAGGTGCCTTCAGTTCTTTACTGATATTACAAAATTGCCTTCCAAAGTAGTTCTATTAAATCAGTAGTTTACTTCACTAAATAATGAACAATTATTAGTAAATGAGGGCATATTTTTGGTGAGAGTAAAGAGAAATTCCTGATGCTCCTTAAATCAGCCAAGAAAAGAATTGGAATCTCTCCTAAAGAAACTATTGATCCTTCATTCTGATACATATTTAAAAGAGGAAAACCAAGCATTATTTCAGGGAAAGATTTAGAATCACTTTTCCATTTTATAGTAATAAAAGTTTCACCTTATTCCTAAAAGAGTTTTTAGGGTCTTCAATAATTCTTTTCCTAAGTCATCCTCTTAGGAACTCACAGCCAACGGAAACAGGAATTTAAAGTAAAAACCTAAAACTCAAGAGTTTCTAAGGAGCTCAACAAGATGCTTATGTCTCTGGACTGGGCCGTGACTTTCAACTCTTGTCGTTTGAGATTCTTTGAAAGTGTTAGTGTGATTCTTTCAGTACCGTAGTTCTCTTTTGTTGTTGAAAAAAAAAATTCTCTGCCTTGTTTCTTCTACAGTTTGCAAACTCTTTAAGAGTGGTGTGGGGGACTTTGTTTATAAATGTCTGCCTGCCCTTCAGTGGCTTTTAGCAGGTAATAGCTATTTCTGTAACCCCCGGGACAGCCGCTCGCCGCGCGCTTTCCTGATCCTCTCCACGACCTCCCACCCAATTCTCCCCTTTAAACCCCCCTCCACCTTCTTCGGTGGACGCGCCGCCCGCCTCGTGACCCCCGCGCCGCGACGAAAGTGGAACGGCCCACAACGTCACGAGGCGGTGGCTCAATCAGACGCGGCGTTTGGAAATTTTAAACTTACAGGCGGGGCGGCCAGTGCGCTAGGAAGCTGCGACGCGGAGAGTTTTCGCCAGTTCTCAGGGGTCCGGCCGGTCAGGATGGCCGAGGAAGGGGCTGTGGCCGTGTGCGTGCGGGTCCGGCCGCTCAACAGCAGGTAGGTGGGCTCGACCGACACCTAGGTCCCTGCAGCCGCCGCGCCGCAGCCTCGCTCCGCTGGGAGGAACTCGGCCTCTTGCCCGCTTCGTGCCGCGGAAGGATCGCAGGGCCCAGCAGAAACTTCCCAGCCTTGGGGTTCTCCTACGTCTATACCGCAGACCCACGGCGTTCAAGCCGAAGCTGCTGCGCCGCGCTGCCTTCCCCCGCTGCGCCTCCTGCCCCACCCCACCCGCTCCCTAGAGAGGTCGGGACCGGAGAGCTTTACTGGCACTTCTTTTGTAAATGGCCGAATTCAGCTTTCAGAATGTTGAATGACATTTATCAATATTGATTTTTTTTTTTACTGCAATGTACTTTGCTAAATGGACACTACCATCGTTGCTCTGTGAACTTTAACATTCTGGGAGGGGAGTAAGCTAAATAAAAACTATAGAATGCTAAGTGGTGATACGGGTGTGATAAATGCTGTAGAGTCAAAGCAGGAAGGGAAAGAAATGAAGTCTCGTCTCCAGTCCTGGCCCCAGGGTTCTAACATATTTTGTGTTTGAGAAGTATTTATTAAATAATACTGGGTGTTTAATAAATGAGAATATCAAGATCAGAAATTTACTTTTTTAAGGCACTCATTAATGCACTAGAAGACAGCTACTTAAAGAAACCATTACAATACATCGTTGCAAGTGTTGTGATTAGGCAGGTAGGGAATGTTTGCTTAGAGGAGTCATTAGCCCTTCAATGAGATGACAGTTTGGGGGAGGAGGGGCAGGGCTGCTGTTAGGAAACTCCTGACACTTTTCATAAATAAAAGAATAGTTAAGCTACTTAATGGAAAGGTAAGCCGGAGTATTCCAGACAGAGGGGTTGAATCTGTTATCTAGGGAAGGGCCTCCATGTAGTTGATAACATTCGGAGTTTGGGGTATATAGGAATTCAGGAGAAAATAAGGCTAAGAGAAAAATAAACACCATCCAGGTCTGTTGTGGTATATTAAGGACTTGAGATGGTTTTTAAAGGTTCTAAGCAAGAGGGACATAATCAGAGTTGCATTTTGAATGTATCTTTTCAAGACTAGGTAGGAGAGTGGGAGTGAAGAGCTTCTTCACAAGGAAACTCCATGAGAGGGCAAGTCACTGAAGCCCCATTTGAAGGTGTTAACCCCTCAAAGGTGGTCGCATTTTTCTTACATATGATGGAAGTCATTACCATCTTTTGAAATATTCTTAGAAGATGAAATCTTTTAAATTATCTTTCACATAACATGACTTCTATGACCTGTTATAATAAAATGCAGTGTTTTTATTCTTTTAGAGAAGAAGCTCTTGGAGAAGATACTCAAGCTTACTGGAAAACTGACAATAATGCTATTTATCAAGTTGATGGGAGTAAATCCTTCAATTTTGGTAAGCTTAAAAATCATATCAAATGTTAACCTGTTACCTTTTCCTATTAAGAGTACAAAAGCTGTATCACTAATACTGTATTTGTCATTAAAGATGAGGCATTAAATATCAAGCCTTCTAAATGCTTCAGTGGAAACTAAAAAGTTCATCCATCTTGTAGGATAAGTAAGAATAAATTGATGTTTACATGGTTATAGTCATAGTGTCATTACTAAAACCAGCATTTTTCCTCTTATTCATTAGTGTATTTGGGGCCTAAAACTCCATAAGCCCGTTGCTTAATGTCAAATCATCTTTAAGATCTTTTAGTTTAGTATATTCTTTCCACAATCATTTTCAAGAAAACTCTTAAAAGAATAAATAGTGAAGATATTCCTACATTGTCGGCTCTAATACAGCAGAGACCTGACCCAGCTTTTGTGAAACTAGTGGGAAGAAAGGCTTTAAACAAGTAATTACACTTAGGATGACATAAGCTTTGTGGGATGATAGCAGGGCATCTGACTAGTCTGGAGGTCTGAAATGGTACCACTTACGCTTGGGACCTACAGGATGAGCAATAGCTAGCTCTGACAAAAGGACTGGAAGGTCCTAAAGGCTGGCTGGCTGATGTGTGTATAGGCACACCGTGGAGATACTGGCAGATTCCATTCCAGACCCTTGCAATAAAGCAAATATCACAGTAAAATAAAACAAATGAATTTTTTAGTTTCCCAGTGCATATAAAAGTTATGTTTACACTATACTGTGGTCTGTAGAGTGTGCAATAGCATTGTCTAAAAAAAACATGTATATACCTTAATTTTAAAAAACTTTATTGCTAAAAAATGCTAACCATCATCTGAGCTAACCATTCATCGTAATTACTGATGACAGATCACTGAATATAATAATGTTAAAAAAGTTTGAAATATTGCCAGAATTACCAAAATGTGACAGAGTACCAAAAAGTAAACAAATGCTACTGGAAAAATGGCACTAGTAGACCTGCTTGACACAGGGTTACCACAGCCTTATTTGTAGAAACACAGTATCTGTGAAGCGCAATAAGCAAAGTGCTATAAAACAAGGTATTGATTTAACATGGATGCAGTGCTGGCAGTGTGCCAGACACTGTTTCAAGCGCTTCATGTGTATTAATTCTTTTAATCCTCCTAATAATGCTGTGTGGTAGGTGTTATGCAGTAGGAAGATGATTCCTGATAAAGGACGATTTGATTGTATTAATGTAATTTTTAAAAAGGTAAAACAGTCTGTGCCAAGATTATAAAACTAAGACTAAGGGATACACAAGCTTTCAGTCTCAAGTACTACAGGTTCTCAGTAACCATAAAAACCCGTTGAGGACTGGGGCTCATCCACCTGTCTGAAGTAGATGGCATTAGGATTTAAATCATGCTGCCATCTCTTCTTGCTCTGAAGTGCCTCCTAAACAGCCTTCAGATGGCACTTTAGTTTTCCACATAGTACTGTGGACAGGGCAGATGTGTGGTTGTGGTGCAAACAATGTGATCACTGACCTTCTCATTGCAGGTCTGTATAGTTCTCTCCTGATAAACAGATCCATTTCTTGTGAGCTTTTTTAATGTGAGGCCACCCGTGACAGTGTGGCCATTTTTAAGGTGCTAACAGAAGCAGAGAACCATATCCTAGACTAGGGAATTCATCAGTGCAAATGCCTCCTTAAACCTAGCTTTAACAGCCAAGCAAACTGGTCATTCACAGTAACACTCAGCTGTGTTCAGTACTTTTCTTCCAATGTCTACAGTTTCTTGATTTATCTTGAGCTAGGCCTTCTTGCTAGATATGTTATAAAAATAAAATTTCTCAAATAGTAATAGTTCACATTTCCTAAGTGTTAACCATATGCTCCCAATGATTCTATGAGGAAGATAGGGAACCAAGGCCCAAAAACATTACCATCTTGCCCAAAGTCCCAGAGCTTGTAAGTGGCAGAACCAGGATTTGCGAGCAGCCTGATTCCTGACCCCCATATTCAGTCACTATGTCCTACTGCCTCTTGAGAGCACATAGCATAGCTGACTTATATTTTTCTATGTCAGGACCAACACATTTTACCTTATAGAGAAGTGTGTTTTTAGAGGACAAATAAGTTGAAAATACTGTCTTAAATATTTTATCATACCATATCCTGATAATTTTATTCCTTTGAGCAACTACTAATTCAGAATGAAAACAGTTGATTTGTTTGGTTTACCTTCTGTGTGTGTTTTTTGCTTTTTTTTTTCAGATCGTGTCTTTCATAGTAATGAAACTACTAAAAATGTGTATGAAGAAATAGCAGTACCAATCATAGATTCTGCCATACAAGGCTATAATGGTTTGTATTCTCTGCAGAAGCATTTCACTCTTTGGTGTCTGTTTAACAAATACTGATAGTTTTCCACACTGTGTATCAATTTTTAATCTCTGGGGGTATGTTTTGTTTTTGCAGGTACTATATTTGCCTATGGGCAGACTGCTTCAGGAAAAACATACACTATGATGGGTTCAGAAGATTATTTGGGAGTAATACCCAGAGCAATTCATGACATTTTCCAGAAAATTAAGAAGGTGAATAACTTATTAAATTTCTAATACATACAGGTAAAAGTTGTAATCATAGGATAGCAGTCTTTGTGTTCTCTTCTAATGATGAAAGGATACAGATTTACACTTACCTCTTGATTACCCATGGTGAAAGAAGAAAGGCATAGTATAGATTCACTTTTTTCCACAAGCTTACTTTGTAGAGCTTAAAGCTCTTTCATTCTTTCCCTTGAATCCTGAAATTAGCAATATACTCACCGAAAAGTGGGCAATAAGGAACAGGAAAATCTTATCAGAATGGTTAGCTTCTTGTTGCCTTTACTCATCTATCAGTGATTAATAAGGAGCAGTTAAAAAATAGATGTAGGTTAAAAAAAAGAAAGAAGCAGAGGTCCAGAATAGCAACCTAACTAGTTAAAAGTTGGTTTTAAATTAGTTTTTTCATCATTATTAGGATTTTTAATGTTCTTATTTGAACACCTGTTGGTAGGGTTTGATTTTGAGCTCAGAGTTGGACTGGGTGCTCTCCTAATTCCATGATACTATACTTTTAATTGTTTCTGAAACAATGCTTTTATATTATTGTGTTTATTTTTGTCAATATAGAACAATAGGGTTTTTTTGCTTTTTGTTCATTTTAGAAAGAAATTTTCAAGAGATATTTTAATGTTTAATATTCATACATGACATTCAGTATTAGGTTTTCATAATTGGATAATCTGATGTTTTTACATATACTTTTCCTTCTAGTTTCCTGATAGGGAATTTCTCTTACGTGTGTCTTACATGGAAATATACAATGAAACCATTACAGACTTACTCTGTGACACTCAAAAAATGAAGCCTTTAATAATTCGGGAAGACTTCAATGTGAGTAACAGAGTTGAGGTGTCTCTAAAAATAGACTTACTTAGGTTATTATTAAACATTCACCTTTAATTTCTGTATTTTTAAAGTGTCTCCTATTTCTATGGTTTGTTTTTGTTTTCTTGAGTGCTTGTAGAGGTCATCTTTTAAGTGATATGTAAAGTTTTTAAATATTGACAGTTGTAATATTTTGGTGTAAGTGCCTAAAAAGAGCAAGATGAGGTAATCAAGTTAGAATTTGATGTGCTTTGGTATAAGAATTAAATTGTAAATATCATAGGATTACTTGCTATTTTCATATAGAATAATAGTCTCCATTTTCCACTTACAACTTCCACAAATAAATATTCTGTAATAGTTTGCACCTTCTTTTTGAGATTCAAACTTAAGGTGACTTCTAATTCTCTATTCTTCCCATAATTAAACTTGTTTCAGAGGAATGTGTATGTGGCTGATCTCACAGAAGAAGTTGTTTATACATCCGAAATGGCTTTGAAGTGGATCACAAAGGGAGAGAGTAAGACTGTATACTGTATTTCTTTAAAACGCTCATAAAAAAAACATTCAATTGAATGTATTCAGGTTTCACATCACACTTTGCACTTTTAAGCTAAAATGAAAGTTAATGTTTTTGCTTGGATTTTAATGTATGCAGCTGAAATTGACTTTTTTTTACAGAGAACAGACATTATGGAATTACAAAAATGAATCAAAGAAGCAGTCGTTCTCATACCATTTTTAGGATGGTAGGTAATTCTCTATTTGTTTTTTCCAATTAAGAATGCACTAATTTTTCAACAAGTTGCCTTTTTTGTCCAGATTTTGGAAAGTAGAGAGAAAGGTGAACCTTCTAATTGTGAAGGATCTGTCAAGGTGTCCCATTTGGTGAGTATTGATGAACTGTGATAATGTACCATGTGAGCCAAAGCAAAATTTAATTTAGCTGCTGACTTACTTGGTTTTGAAAGAACCATTAAGTGAACTAAACAGGCAAAAACATCTAAAATTGGTAACTTAACTAGTCTTGTTAATAGCATGAGATTACTAGCTGAAATGTAGGAAGATTCCTGTTATGTTCTGGCTGCCATCCCTAAATTTTAGATTTGGGGCTTTTCTTAACCAGTAATGAATGAGAGTTTTTTGTGGGGGTTTGGGGAAGGGGTAGAGGAGGGAAATTTCCATACACATTTAAGAGTTAAAGTAATCTTGAATTTGGGGTTTTTTTTTTTCTTAGTCTCAGACAATAGAATTGAGACTTGTGAGGTCAATAAAAATCTAGGTGAGATGGTTAAAAAAATCATATTATTCAAGTTCATTCTTAAGTACAATAAGAACATATATTTTATATTATAAACACATTGTTTTAGACTGTAAATCCTTTGAAGGGAAGAGTGCTATCTCATTCCTGGTTATGGCCCAAACACATTGTACTTACTTTGTATTCAGTACCTATTTGTTGAATAAGTGACCATAAGCATTATGCAAACATTCCTTTTTTCCACATAAGTAAAGCTTCCATTTTCTTCTCTCTGCAGTATATAATTTCTGTCTCTTTTTTCATGCTTCCTTCCTATTGCTTACCATTATTGCTTTATTCTCTGTCTTCAGGACCTAAATTCTTAGCTTGATGTGGGATATGACTTAAGATTACTCTATTTGATTTAAAACTGCAGGGAAAAAGTATTAAGTCTCTAATAAGTGAATTCACTTTCAGATTTTGAAAAGTCTTAACTAAGTATCTAATTCTAGCTCACCTCAGTTGCTTACTGCACAAGAATGAAATTTATCTTAGTTCACTCTTGTTAAGTGATGAACTTATTAGCAAGACCAGTCTTGCTTTAACAACAAAAACACAAAACTTAATTTCCATTTGTGTTCCAAACTTGACCTGTGATATTTCCCTACAATTTTAATGTTTCTCTTAATACTCTTACATATTCAGTGACCCATTTGGTGGTGATTTTTCTCATATTCTTCAATGCTCTATCATGTAGGGACCATAGATACCATCTGGTCCAACCCTCCAGCCTTCCCACTTAACTCTCAATATCTTCTTAGAAAGATGTCTTCCCGAAGAAGTTACTTTCTATCTAGCTCATTGGAGGTAAAAATATCCAGATTCTCTTAGCTCTGTTCCTTCTCTATTCCTTCTGTGGCATCTTTTCTCCTACCCTTTTAACAAAAACACAGGAGTGTTCTGTGGCCTTTCTTACCTCCCATGCTTGCGTCAGACATTTTGTCATTTCTGTGTTGACCACCAAGTATTTATCTAAAATCTCTCAGTTGTGATTTGTTTTCCTAAGAGTATTATAATTCTGTGTCCCTCTGCTGTCTCAAACTTCAGTATGTTTAAAGCTGAATTGGTTTCTTCCTGTCATAGTGAGCATTCCTTTTTTCCAGTAGTACCAGCGTCGTCCTGTTCACTGGAGCTGAACCCCAGTCAGTCTCATTCACCATCTTCCGCCTTCCCTTTTGTCTGGTCATCGCCATTTGTTATTGATTCTGCCTTTCAGGCATTCTCAAGGGTGTCAGGCTCTTGAAGTACTGTATCATTGTGGACCTGGCCTCCTATTGGTCTTTAACTTAGGAACTTCCAGGTGTACTCTGAAACCTATTCCATACGTGAAGGGCAGGGAGAGGCCAAAGAAGGAAGCAGGCCACTCCAGGTTGGTCAGTGCAGGTTTCATAACCAAGGGAACTTACTTGTGAGGCTTGTCTCAGGCAGCCGCAGGACAAGTAGATCTCACCCACCTACCAAATTCTAAGCCTTTACTGGGTTCAGTCACCTATGCAGTCCAGGTGGTCTCAAAACCACATCACTACCTCCAGGTTATGTCCTTGAGGCAGTCTCTGGGAGTGGGGAAAGCAGGCAGAACCCACATTCCAAGGATAGGGGGTGAGGTGAGGAGCCTCTGATTGCCGCGGTCCAGCTCCAAGGTCCACTGGGGGCTGCTTCTCTTCGAGGACATTCCCCAACGGTGCTGGTCTTCCTTTCTTCAGTCTGTTATGCAGATTTCTAGTGTTAACAAGCTCTGCTTTTGTTGTGTCACTTCCTTGGACAAGATCTGGCCTCTGTTAACCAATCTTAACTTTACTTCATTCTACTCCACATGAGCTCCTCTCTTACAGATGGATTGGGCCTCTTACTCTTTGAACACTAGCACTTGTTTACACCTTTATATCTTAACTCATGCTGCCTTCATCACCACTTTGCCCTCTTACTATATATCTAGGTCATCTGTAGTAAATACTATATAGGAAAGGTCAGACATCAAGTATATTTTAGAGAAAGAATTATCTGAGGACTATAAAGGTGTATATAAATACCTTCCCATCTCTGAAAGTCTCTATGGAGAGAAACTCTCTGACTTTGTGTCAATGCACTGAGAATATTTATGGAGCTGTTGGCAAGTTCTGAGCACAGTACTGGTTGTACATCCACTCGACTGCTTGGTCTCTCCACTGCTCCATCCCTTGCCCAAGTCACCATCATCTCTCATATTCCTGCCCAGCCTCCCATCTGGGCTTCCTGCTGTCACTCTTTCCCCTCTCTACTCCTTTCTCCACACAGGGGCCACAGTTGATTTTTTCGCAAGTTGAATCGATATGTCACAGTCTAGCTTAAAGTCCTCTAATGGCTTCCCATTGCATTTTGAAAATCCAGGGTTCTTACCCTTGCTTACAAAACCCTGTGTAATGTGACCCCCACTACTTTTCTTACCCTGTTATGTCCCATCTTCACCTTACCAGCTCTATGCTATCCTTTTTACTTTTCGAACACACCAAGCTCATTTCTGCTTTGTGACTGGGTGTACTGGCCATTCTTTCTATCTGCAAATGGTTCCCAAGTCTTTGCATGGCTGGCTCCCTCTTCTCTGTCATTCCAAATCTTCACTTAATGGAAGGTCTTCCCCTGCCACCCAACCCAAATAACCTGCTCTGTGCCTTCCTCATCCCTCTTGCAGGACTCCGTATAAATTATCTGTATTACAACTACCATCATCTGTTTTTATCTGGTTGTCTTTTTCTCTCTTCACCAACTTCGTCCTCTCCTCATCCCATGCGCTGAAGAATACAAGCTGGATGAGAGCAGGGACCTTATTTTTCTGGTTCACTGCCATATCCCGATCATCTAACACACTGCCTGGAGCATGACAAGCAGTCACCTCTTTTCAGCAATATGAAATGAAAGAGAGGGCCAGGCTCAGTGTAGTCAGAGTCACAAATGACTAACTCAACACAATAACTGCTCTAAGAATAAGTCTTAAATATGAAGATTTCTGGGTGCACAGTTGAAAGAGCAATTCATTCAAGGTGTGGGAGAGGAAGGATAAAGCTGGCAGAGGTACACTAAGAGGGTAACATTTGCCTTTGGTCCTGAATAAAGAGGGGAGTGGACTGGAACATTTGAACTAACCAAAAAATGGGAATGGCGAAGGTGGCAGCTGTACATAAGGGTGAGGGCACGGTGAGTAGTTCAGCCAGAGGTCAGAACACGTAATGTGTAGACATAAGGCCGGAGCAACACCAGTGCCAAGTGATGAAGAATGGTATCCCCATCTTGTACGGTTTTGAACTTGGTGTAGGATGTGGAGAACTTATTCTTGCCACATTATGGAAGATACATTACAAAGAAAGAACAAGGTATAGATATGAGTTTGATTCAGGAAAGGGAAGGTCTAACCAGTGGGGAAAGAGACAAGCATACACACACAGTATGCAGATAAACCATGTGTTAAAAATATTTTCTCAGTAGGTTGGCTTTTATTATTTCAAGTTACCCTTCCTAAAGGTTATTCCTGCCTATCTTACAGAATTTGGTTGATCTTGCAGGCAGTGAAAGAGCTTCTCAAACTGGCGCTGAAGGTAATGAAAACTCATGGAATACATTGGTTTGAATGACATTGCTGTTCTTTTACAGAATGAAAAGTACCACCATGCATAAAAACCCCTAGAGTAATGATGATAATTCTGTTGTAAAAGTCTTTAGCACAAAAAGCAGCTTCTGCATCTGGCTAATTATCTACTTTCAGCTCCTATAGCAACATTTAAAAAAAAAACGTGAAAGCCACCTACATTTTCATAATCAGTGAGGAAAGGCAGTGTGGTCCAAAATTAATAGTAGACATGAATAACTCTCATCTCATAATATAAACAACAACCAGTTAGAATATTTTGTGTACAAAAAGACTCTATGTTCACTAATGACTTAAAAATGTAATACCTAAGAAGGAATGCAACAAAAATTATACAAGACCAAAGCAAAATTTTAAAACAGACCTGAAGGACATAAACAAATACTTAAACAAATGGAAAAGCACACTTCAGTGGGAAGGTTCAAACTCAGAAGATGTCAAGCCTCCTTGTGTTAATTTCCTGTAGCTTGACATAGACACACAGGTGAGCATGGCCTGTACCCACTGAACCAGTGAGTCCTCACACCTGTGAGCAAGAACTTAATGCTTATCGTTAAGCAGCCGAATGACAGCAATAGCTGGATAATACGCCTATGAAAACAGCTGTTCAAAATTATTTGGTGCAGTACATTGAAAACCTACCTGTCCCTGACTGAATTGCAGTATGAGTGGGGACTTGATAGTATGGGTAAATGTAGTAACCACATTGTTTTTTCATGTGAAACCTTCATAAGAGTGTATATCAATAGTACCTTAATAAAAATAAATAAATAAGAGATTTGCAAAAATGTAAAAAAAAAAACCTACCTGTCCTTCAACAGAGTGCTGGGTAAATAGATTCTGGTATATCGATACAATGCATACAATGGAATTCTGGGCTACAGAAAACAATGAAAGAGATATGATATATAATAGATTGCCAAGTTAAAAAAAAGCAAAGTGCAAAATAGTGTGTATGGTATGCTATTTGTGTAAAAAAGGGGAGAGATTAATATATGTGTGTGTGTATATGTATGTAATGCACACACACACACACACACATGTATGTGGACTTATATTTCTAAAACTCTAGAAGAAGAATAAAAATGGTTTCCTTGTAGGACAGGAGCTGGTTGAATGGAGCATAAAAAATGGGAGAGCTTTTCCCATATACTTTTTTTTTTTTGGATTGAGCCATGTGAGCATGTTAACAATGTAAAGATAAGAACTTTTTTGGTTGTGAGCCTATAGGAATTAATTTGGTTGTAAATCTATAGTTGCCTATATTTGGAGGCTAGAAAAAATGGATTTGCTGAGTTAGAGGGGCTTTTTTAAAAAACAGGCTCTTCCTCTTAGTTATCTTTCTCTTTTTTGCTATTTCAAGTGATAAACTTTCTGATTCACTTGGCTCACAGAACAGGTGGGAGAAGTAGGGAGAGAGCTCCTTCTACCAGTGGTATTAAACATTGGCTCAGATCTAAAGCATAGACTTTAGCATATGACCCTTTAATTTCTAATTTCTCTCGTAACTTCCTGATACATAAGTTCATCATCTAATACAAGGGTCAATTTTAGTTTCCATATTTGTTTAATAAATGCAGGTATGCGGCTCAAAGAGGGCTGTAATATAAATCGAAGCTTATTTATATTGGGACAAGTGATCAAGAAACTTAGTGATGGACAAGTTGGGTAAGTTTATCCCATTGTACATTTACCTGTTAATGCTTATGTTTTTCATTAGGTTGAAAATTGTGATTTTTTCAGTGACACTCAAATAAATGTACTGATTTCTTCCATATATTCAAGAGCTTTTGTGATTCTGTGAGCATGCATCACTTAAACATATGGCTGTGACCTACTAAATTTACTTTGTATTTAAAAAATTTTTTAGTTTTGATCTCTCATGTAACCTTGTAAAGAATTAATTTTTTAAATTGTAGCTAATTTAAGGTTCTGCATTTAAAACCAACCAGTTTTGTTATGTAAAAATTCTTACTCTTTTTCTTCCCAAACTCATTTATCACTAAGTGGTTTCATAAATTATCGAGATAGCAAATTAACACGAATTCTTCAGAATTCATTGGGAGGAAATGCAAAAACCCGTATTATCTGCACAATTACTCCAGTGTCTTATGATGAAACTCTTACTACTCTGCAGGTAAGTTTGATTTTTATCTTAGCTTAATATGGAGGAAATCATCTTTCAAAAGAAAAAAATTATGTACTAAAACTAAGTAGTTTTTTTTCGTTGATGTGTTGTCTACTAAATATCATTCCTTAATTGTTCTAAGTTTCAATCATTCACATCCCACCTCTTGCTACATCCAACACTATTACTGAAATTGACTTGATATTTTTCTTTAAATAATTTCACAATAAATTTTACTTAATTTATTGTAAAAGGAAACTTCAAATCAGTTCCATAAATAAAAAACTAGTATCCCTTGCAAAAAATAGAAGGTTACCAAAAAAGTGTGTGTGTGTATGTGTATTGTTTTTAACAAGATAATTCTTAAATTCCTGCTAGCTGATTGTGCCTGCTCTTGCTTTCAGCCTAAGGACTTCATTTTCTGGGTTTTTTTTTTTGTTTGTTTTTTTAAAGGAGAAATGTCAGTGTTAATAGCTGTCTCAGTGAAGGATTCAGTGTTATTTAATGGTCACCTTCATGGACCCACTTAAATTTGCTTCTGATGCTCATACTCTTAAGAAACATTTTTAAATAGTTCCTGAGCACTGGATCAAGGTACAGTCAGAGAAACAAAGATAGAAAATAGAGTTCCTGGCTTCACAGAATTTATGGTCTTTTAGGGAACATAGTCTTTTCTTCCAACATGATTGCCTTTGATTAACAGCTAGTGAGTAGGATAGAGCTCGAAGGAAGGAGTGATGCTCTTGACTGGAGGCAAAGCTTCAGAGTAGCAGGAACATTTGTACTGGACTTTGAGGGACAGATGGAATTCCAGTAAGCCAGTGTGTGTAGGTTATCTGATGGCCCCTGTATTTGAGATATTTTTTTGACTGTCCTGAAGACTAGAAGCCAGGGTAAGTTAGGCATAGAGTGCTCACTGTGTTCAAAAGTATTAAACTACCTGGAGAACACTGATTTTTCTTCACAGAATTCATTATAAGAAACCTAAATATTATTCAATTTTTTAAATGGTGAACACTTAACACTTGTATTTTTCCCCAGTTTGCCAGCACTGCTAAATATATGAAGAATACTCCTTATGTTAATGAGGTATCAAGTGATGAAGCTCTCCTGAAAAGGTATAGGAAAGAAATAATGGATCTTAAAAAGCAATTAGAGGAGGTATGTATGAACCATGTATTTCAGTAAAAAATAGGGACAGATTTAGAATTGAGATCTGCCCAAATGCCCAGGTAGTCTTAATTCATGAATAGCTGAGTTCTACAACCTAAATTTTAAAAAGTTTTCAATGAAGAAGAAATCAACTCATGTAAATTTTGGTTTAATTAACTGTAAACTGAAAGATTTGGTTTCTTGAAATTATTTTATATCTTTTTTCATTTCCAAAAGGACAAATTTGAGATTTTCAAATGGGCCTAGTAGAGATACTTTTTAAAAATTGTCACAAATACAGAGGGACTTAGGTTAAAAAGTATGACCATGTATAGTTACTTAAAACCACCTTCTGTATTTTCACATTATCTTGAATTGCTCTTCTGACTCTAAGATTACATAATTAGATTACATAATTACTTGTCATTGTGATTTGTTTTAACTATCATGAACCCCTTACATTTTAGAGATCTTTTTAAAAATCAAGCTAACATATATCAGCTAAAATATCAAGTGGTAGTCTTATGAAAATACCTCTTCCTTTGCTGTAGTATTCAAATCTGCTTTTGACTTCCTCTGCATATATGTATTTTTAGGCAATTAACAGAATTGCTTCAATAGCACTGCTATACTCTTATATGGCATGTAGAATAGTGACATGAGAATAAATGTATATTTTACTTCATTATAAGTTTAAGACATTGATTATGGTAACTGCATATTGGTGTTCTGCAGGGAAGGTATATTTTATTTCAATAAAATTTAAATTCTCATAGTTCACATACAAATTTAATATTTCATTCTATAGGTTTCTTTAGAGACTCGGGCCCAGGCAATGGAAAAAGACCAATTGGCCCAACTTTTGGAAGAAAAAGATTTGCTTCAAAAAGTACAGATTGAGAAAATTCAAAACTTGACACGGATGCTGGTGACATCTTCTTCCCTCACATCACAACAGGAATTAAAGGTAAAATTTTAAAGATAATAGCCTAAACTTAATATAGAGAGAATAGAATTAATATTCTTACATGATTTTCTTTTATAGTTATGGGTTTCTAATGCTTTGGTATAATATATTAAAGAAACCCAGAACATTTTGTGTTTGCCTGTATGTCAACAACACCTAAGAAGTTCATTAAAAATACGGATCTCTGATTCCCACATGAAGAGATCCTAATTCAAGAAGTATAGAATATAGTCAAGGAATCTATTAGCAATATGCTTCTTAAGATACTCTAATGAAATTGATTAGGTGATTGGGAACCACAGGTATTTAGTCTATGTGGGAATATTTTCTATTTGAAGAAACAGAAAGAATTGTTAATCTCCAGAAAACTGATCAGGAATATAAGTCAACATAGTGATCAAAATTCTGGCTTCCAGTTTGTATGCTTTTTGTTTTCACCAGAGTCAGGTTTTTTTAATCCAACAGATATTTTTTGGGTATGATGGTGTGTCATGGTTAAGAGAATGGCCTCTGGAGCTTGATTGTTCCAGGATTTGAATCCTGGTTCTGTTATTTCCTAATTCTTGACCATGGACAATTTCTTAAATACACTTTGGTACTATGTCCTTATCTGTGGGATAGTTTGATCCCCACCTCATAGGACTGTTGTATGAATTAAGTGAACTAATACATAGAATGTGCATAACAGTATACTTTCTGCATAGAAAATCCTCAGAATGTATGCTATTAAGACATAATGTTCAAGTCACCATACTAAGTACATAGAAGACACTTAAGAACTATTTGCTGACTGAGTGATGAGTAGGAGATAGCCCAGTAGGGAAATAGGCCAAGGGAAGGTATAGAGAAGTGTTTCAGGAAGAGATCTACATGCACAAAAGCTTGGAGTTGTGAAAAAACAATACAGTATATTCCTTGGATTGAAAATGTTAAAGATGCAGGAGCATTTTAAACCACAGTGAAGGATTTGAACACTGCATTATGCTAAGGACAAGGAAAAGCCTTGTATACACATGATTGAAATTGCATTTTAGAAAAACATGTAGCTGCTCTGTGCATCAGCTTGGTTGGGTCTCTACAGACTATGGCTCTGGAGATGGAAGAAAATTGGAAAAACTGGAGACATATTTGGGAGGTAGACTCACAGGAGTCTACTTGTTTAGATGTGGAGTAAGAGGGGCACGAAAGGGGAAATGGAGGTATCCAGAACAACTTGCAAGCATTGCTAGGTTTACCTGGCCGCTGGCAGCAGTGTTCACTGAGTTGAGGGACACTTAATGAAGGGCATTGGAGCTGCTCCCGGTTTCATTTGGGACATTGCCAGTTTAAGGTGTCATGCAATCAAAAATGCAAATATATGAAAATCAGGTGAAAGATCTGAGATGGAGATAGCAGTTTGGACACTAACTACTACAGATCCAAAATAAAGTCATGGGAATGGGTGATCTTGCTCTGGGAGCCTACTGAGAATGAGAAGAATAGAGGGCCAAAGACAAAACCCCAAGAACAACTTTTCAGGTAAAGGCAGGAGAGAATTCCTAAAGGAGCCCAGGGTAGCTCTTGAGTTAGGAAGAAACCAGGTGAATGTGATAACTAAGGGAAGAGAATATGTCCAAGAGATGGTGGTCAGCAGTGTCACATTTTGCTGAGAAATTAAATAAGATGAATATAGGCAAAAATTCTTTGGTTTTAGAAACAAGAAGCTCATTTACTAAAGCAATTTGGATTATGTCGTGGGAGTGAAAAGCCACCTTGCAGTGGGTTGAGATGACCCAAAGGGATGGGATCTTGAGTATAGTACAAGGGATTGACCTCAGATATAAGAAGAATCATTTATAGATCAGCTCATCTATAAAAAGGATGTAGTAATAGGATTGTAGAGGGGATCAAATAAGATGAGATAATGCTGCTACCTGGTAGAGGGGCAAGAGACGAATGGTAGCTGTAAAATAGAAAAACACAAGCAAAGGAAGAGAAGCCAGCAAAGCAGAGTGAGTGGTGAGGACAGCTGGCTGCGTGGGAGCAGAGCCAGGAGACAAGTGTCTCTGAAGGGATAAAGAAGGAGTACCTGATGGGAAAGAAGGCAATATAAAAACCAAAAAGAAAATGGTAGCTACAGAGCAGCAAGGAGTCAAGAGTTTGTTTGAAAAAACTCAAAAGGATACAGCAAAAGATAAAATCAGTAGAACAAAAAGGCATTCTATAGTATGGGAGAATATATTCATAAATGACATATCCTAAAAGGGGTTGACATCCAAAATATATAAAGAGCTCACACACCTCAACAAACAAAAAGCAAATAAGCCAATTAAAAAATGGGCAGAGGAGCTGAACAGAAACTTCGAGGAAATTCAGATGGCCGACAGGCACATGAAAAGATGCTCCACATCGCTAATCATCAGAGAAATGCAGATTAAAACCACAATGAGATATCACCTCACACCAGTTAGGATGGCCGCCATCCAAAAGACAAACAACAACAAATGTTGGCAAGGATGTGGAGAAAGGGGAACCCTCCTACACTGCTGGTGGGAATGTAAATTAGTTCAACCATTGTGGAAAGCAGTATGGAGGTTCCTCAAAAAACTCAAAATAGAAATACCATTTGACCCAGGAATCCCACTCCAAGAAATTTACCCTAAGAATGCAGCAGCAGCGCAGTTTGAAAGACATATGCACCCCTATGTTTATCGCAGCACTGTTTACAATAGCCAAGAAATGGAAGCAACCTAAGTGTTCTTGAGTAGATGAATGGATAAAGAAGAGGTGGTACATATACACAATGGAATGAATATTATTCTGCCATAAGAAGAAAACAAATCCTACCATTTGTAACAACATGGATGGATCTAGAGGGTATTATGCTCAGTGAAATAAGCCAGGCGGAGAAAGACAAGTATCAAATGATTTCACTCATCTGTGGAGTATAAGAACAAAGAAAAAACTGAAGGAACAAAACAGCAGCAGACTCACAGAACCCAAGAACGGACTAACAGTTACCAAAGGGAAAGGGACTGGGGAGGATGGGTGGGAAGGGATGGATAAGGGGAAAAAATGGGCATTATAATTAACACACATAATGTAGGGGTGGGGGCACGGGGAAGGCAGTATAGCACAGAGAAGACAAGTAGTGACTCTATAGCATCTTACTACTGTGATGGACAGTGACTGTAATGGGGTATGTGCTGGGGACTTGATAATGGGGGGAATCTAGTAACCACAGTGTTGCTCATGTAATTGTATATTAATGATACCAAAATAAAAAAAGTCTAATCAAAAAAATTAAATAAATAAAATAAATAAAAAACTCAAAAGGAAACAGAGAGGCTTGAGCGGAGTACAGCTGAGGGGAGGGGGCCAGTGAAGGTGACATGAATAGGTGACTGAGGGAGCAAGACCCCAGCAGAGGAAGGAGCACAGCTGAGGCATCAGCTTCACCCTGCTCAAGGGGATTGGCATTGTGAAGGGCCCTGCAAAAGAAGCTTTACTTGCTGAAGGAAACTCAGATGGGCTGCCTCGGATTCTGGCGCCTGTCTGTCTGTTCCTTCCCACTTGGGGCTGGCCAACCTCTATTTTCGTAGCTCTGGTGGTGACACTTGCTCTGTATAACACCAGATTAAACTAGGTTTAATAGGAATTCTACCAAGTCAGTGGTTTTTAAAAATGGAAACTAGTTCCCTTGTTTTATAATGTTTCACCCCATATCTACATGAAATACTTTTGATTTTTTCCTCTTTAGGCCAAAAGAAAACGAAGAGTCACTTGGTGCCCTGGCAAAATTAACAAAATGAAAGACTCAAACTTTGTAAATGAATTTGATGTGCCCTCAAATATAACAACAAAAATGCATAAGACAGCTGTAACTTTGGTAGGAGAAATTGATGAATGTGAGTGCTGTTTCAACTCCTGTTAATTATAAAAGCATCCCTTAAAGAGAGATGTTATTTATAACTCAGTTAATGTAATAAACACGTTTAGTAAAATGTATTTTAGATGTGATTACAATGGAGATGATAAAAATAAGTAAATTCAAGAAAGTGAACATTCATGAAGTTCTCTGTTCTTTCCATATCTCAAAAATGATGTACTGTGGGTGAAGCACATGAGACCTGTTTTTGTTTTCATTCTAATTGTTATCCAGTTAAGTATTCCCGTAACATGTGCCTTAACCATTGCTAATTTTGAAAGGGTGGCATTTATACAGGAATCTTTCAGAATTATGTCTCCAACATTATAAGTATTTTTTAGGAGCATTTTAGGAAACTATTAACATGTTTACAGATAAATTTCTTTTTCCTCTTATTATAGCTCTCTGTTCAGAGTCTGATGTTTTCAGTAATACTCTTGATACGTTAACTGAGATAGAGTGGAATCCAGCAACAAGGCTACTAAGTCAGGTAAATTAAATGTATTTTACAGAATGTTATCCTTGAATCTTTCTTTAAATTAATTTGTTTACTGTTTAATTGTTATGTGTTTACTGTTATAGCAAACACACCACTAGCTATGACTTACTTCAGTAGCAGTTTTGGTTCTAATAAAAGCTTCCCCCACTTTTTCTACTCCTAGTTGATAACTGCAGCATCCAAGAGGGAGGCTAAAAATTTCATAAAGCCTGTGTATGATGATAATAGGTAAACCTTTGCTTCTAGCTCTTTACCAACGGATCTTGTATCTGTGATTTTTTTTTTTAAGTTTCTCTGTTTTGCCCCAAGCAATCCCATGAGGGCATAAAAGAGCCAATTTTAAAAGTGTCAGAATTCTCCGGCATATAATAGATGAATGATCCATCGGGGAGGGGTAATATTGCCAAATAATACTGAAAAATAAAAGTAAATATATTATATATGGTCTTACAAAACCTTTAAGAAATAAGGAATACTGTAATGAATACTTTAGTAAGTATAGATAAAGTATTTCCTTTCTAGGCTGCTAATGTTCAAGAAATGTAGTTTTATAGTATTTGTTAAGGAAAATTTCATTTTAATTTTGCAGTGATTTTTTGGAATTCTATTAGTTAACTATTATAATTATTATAATTAGTTAAGTATTATAGATAAAGTACTTTCATGTCCCTAGAAGTTTGTTGGTTTTAGAAAACCCCTAGTGCTAGTTTTTTAACTCATAGCTTATGTCTTTTCTCATAATAGTATACAAAGGAGAAACAGGCCTCTTATGGTAAAATTTTAGCAGCTATTAGAGTTTGAGTACTCAAAATAATACTTCTGTTCTCCTTTGTAAGTTCAGAGCCATCTGAGAAATAAAACAACAGTCAGACTGGTGGAGAATTAAATTATGACCTTTATTGCTAAGGAGCTTACGGATCTGTGTTCAGATGGACTTGCCAGTATGCACCCTACCTCTGCTACTGCCTACTCCTGACAACTTTTCCAGTCAGGCAGAGACAGAACATCTGCTTATGTGATTTTTTTTTCCACTCCCTTTAAAATAAAATAGTCTTCTATTCTAAGTTAGCTAGCTTACCAAAATGAAGAATCTTTATTTTACTGTGGATCAAGCTAGAGCATTAAAAAGATAATGAAGATGAGAACGGCCTAAACTACTAAATGACTCAGGATTAAATTAATTATTGAATAAATCCAAATTTTAGTTAAGGAAACAATATATAATTGAATTCTGACTTGAAACTCTGGTTTGTTTACAATAGGAAAACTTAGAAAGTGAGTTGACTGCACTTCGTGCTAACTATGATAATCTGGTATTGGACTATGAACAACTAAGAAGAGAAAATGCAGAAATGGAATTGAAATTAAAAGAAAAGAGTGATTTGGATGAATTTGAGGCTCTAGAAAGAAAAACAGAAAAAGATCAAGAGGTAAGAGATAATGGAAACATGAAACTAAAATCAAACCACACTTTTAAAAGAAATATTATTATTCTAGAGATATGTATTTCTAAGGGTAATGTATTAAGGATCCAGCCATTTTCCATATGTATATACAGGTACAAATTTCAATAAATTATTTATTTTTATTGTTTTAAAAATTGTTAAATCATCTGTTTCACTTGGGTTTATGCACAAGAAGAAAGAATTAAAAACATCTTTGGAAAGGTTTGGTGAATCTGCCTATTGATTTGTCCTGAAGAAATTACTTATAATTTGTAACTATCAATATTTAATTTATTAAGTATACCAGAAATGTTGCTTAGAACTTAGCCATTTCCAATGTGAATTTTACTGTTTAGCTGAACGTTATATGTATGTATACATTTTATGGATTTTATTTTCTTTAGAAAGTATATTCCTAAATAGTTAGGACATTACTAGAATAGCTGGGGAAGCTGATTTTGCAGTTTCTTTTCACATATGAGAACATTATTGTGACAATTAGTAAGACATGCTAAATAATTTTAAGGAATTTTTAGGAATGAAACAGATCCCTTCCATTTTATAAGTATATAATATTAGGCTGCATGATGATAGAACCTAATCTAGAAACCATCAGACTTTGGGGATTACAAAATTATCTAGAGGTTCAAAAGATTTCTTAGTGCGGAGAGTCCTTAATTGTTTGGCAGACTTTTTGAATGCACGTTTATTTTTCTGGAACAAGAATCCGTAGCTGTTTTCAGATTTGTGAAATGATCCATGTACCTCCCCCAAAAATAAGAACCAGTGTATTGATGTAGTTAAAAATATGAGTTAATTTGCAGCTCCTCTGGTTTCTGTGTGATTAGCCCAAAGGAGCACAGTCCTTTCGCCTCAGTCTCACTGTTTAGTTTCTCATACTCTTTTCCTTCATGAAAGGAACAAAGAATTCTGTGCCAAAACTATTGTTTCCATTCTACCTATAAATTAAAGTTACTACTACTTTTCATAGGTATTATATATTGAAAAGTCTGTTAGTTCTCTACAAGGTTTCATTTAACTCATTTTAAAATTTGCTTATTAACAAAATGCGAACGTCATGAAAAGAGCAGTGCACTTCAATTATTAAAACTGTGTTTCATTGAGAGGGTGATCTAGTGTGGTTAAGGGCACGGTTCTCTGGAGCCAAACTATCTGGTTTAAAGCCCCAGTTTTGCTCCTTCCTAACTCACTGCAGATTCAAGCCTGGCTTGAATTATTGGCAAGTCCTTGAGTAAGTCACTGAATCTCTCAGGACTTAACTTCCTGCCTGTCTCCACCCTTCAGGTTAGGGTGAAATTACATTTGAAATCTGCAGTATTTTCTTATGTAGTAACAGATTAACTTTTGGGCATATCATACACTGTCTTTTTATGCTCAGCATCTTAAACGATACATCAGTAGGAGGGCTTGCACATACCTTTACAAAAGTCACTTAATCTTTTTCTGATGATGAGAGTCAATACTTGAAATGCTATATCAAATGAAAAGTCAGAGATTTTTCTTTCTAAATGTTTACTTTCTAAATGTTTTCAGAATTTGATTATTTAGTTCTTCCTTACTAGTAAAATAACATCCTTACTGGTAAAGGTGATTTTCTTCCACAAAAGTTAGAAACGGGGGAAAAGTAAAGGATGTGACCAGTTTAAGTTACAATTACTACAAATGTCTAAAACTTTGCTGAGCCATCGGGTAGCCAGTAACCACATGTGCCAATTGAGCGCATGAAATGCGGCCAGTCTGAATTGACCAAAGTTTGAAAAAAGAATATAAAATATTCATTTTTTATATTGATTACATGAAGAAATGACATTTTTGATAGATTAGGTTAAAATATTTTGTTGAAATTAATTCTACTTTTATTTTTTACTTTTTTATGTGGCTACTCAAAAATTTTAAATTGCAAATTAGACTCACATTTTATTTCTGTTGGATGATGCTGACCTAAAATAGGAATGTCAACACTCAGACACTAGCCAGAAGTCTGAAACAAGTTAGGACTAAATTAAATATCCAGAAAGTATTATTTAAATAAGATGCTATTTTTGTAAGTCCCTTATGTTCTACTAGAATTTGCTTTTACTCTTTAAGGACTCATCTGATTATGAAAATTAAATAGTTCTAAGGGAAAATGTGTTTAGGAAATTGTACTTGTTTTGAACACAAGTCTTCCTAGTATTCAAATTTATTTGATGCTACTTTGGATAGAAAGGAAACTTTCATAGAAATATTTGTATCTTTAAGTATTCTTTATACTTTTAGACAGTTTACCAATATAAAGCAATGGCATCATCTTTCCAATATTTCCTGTAAAATAGACCAACAAGGTAATAGTTGAGAATCCCATAGATTATCTGTAGCTTTGATGAACAGCAATAATACTGTAAAGGCACCATGTGAAACTACGCTAATCCAAACCTAAATTCCGAATCACAGCTCATTAAAAAGTGTGCCAGTTGTAAAGCTAGATGGATATCTTATGGGATGAAAAGAAAATCTTATAAAAGTAAATACATTTCTGCACTTGCCTTCCCCAAAATAAAAATCTCTTGAAAGTGTATTTAAATTTGATTACTACTTTATCTCTTCCAAATGGTGCATATTAATTTACTATGATGTTGTTACTGCTTTATTAACAGATGACATAATTGTTATTTGAGTTATGCTAAGATTTTTTGTTTTTCTTCCTGTTTCTGGTTTTGTGGAGCTTTGGGAATTTTTCATTTCATTGGTTGGTTTGGAGGTTTTTTGTTTGTGTCTTTTAATAATGAGATGCTCTGTTTCAGTAGCTTGAACAGATGATCTCTCAGTCCCTTCTTTACTGTGCTGGGTGATTCTGAAGCAGTGGTGAATGCTTTTTTTTTTTGCTTTATTAACTATCGGTTTGCTCTGTTGCCTGTTCACATGCTTTTACAGATGCAACTAATACATGAAATTTCCAACTTAAAGAATTTAGTTAAGCATGCAGAAGTGTATAATCAAGATCTTGAGGTGAGCATTTATGTTGGTATTTCTACTGATAAAGAACTAGAATAATAAAATATAAAATATCATACATAATTAATTTCACAAGGGATATTTTTTAAATACTAATTTTTTTTATTTAACTATGTACCAGTTTAAACTCTTAAATAGTAAGTTCTTTTTAATCCCTTAGAACTTAAATTCAATTAAATTATGTTTCACTTTCCTTTGATTCTTTAGAATGAACTAAGTTCAAAAGTAGAGTTGCTTAACGAAAAGGAAGACCAGATTAAGAAGCTACAGAAACACCTAGACTCTCAGAAGTCAGAAAATATGAAAATGGACTTGTGCTTGTTGGTAAAAATCAGGTTTATTTTGTTATGTAATCATTATCATCATCATCATCATAGTAAATGTGTATATTGAGTCTATTATGTTCTGGGCATTGATATAACTGTCTTATATATAGTATTTTATTTAATCCTATCAATAACCCTGTGAAAGAGGGTCTATTAGTATCATTGCCATTTTACATTTCTCATTCATAGAAAATTGAAGTATGATTCTTTAAGTAAATGTAACTTAGAGATGAGCTTCCATTAAAAATAAGTAATTAAAAAATATTTTTACTTTTTTCAACTGTTTTATACAAATTGCATGCCAAATTGTAGTCAGTATCTTCACGTGAGCACTTATATTGATATTGATTTCATTCATTTCATTAATAAATATTAATGAATTTTAAATAACTATTTTACCAGTTTGCTGAGTATTTTTTAGAAACCTATAGCTCTAGATGGTGTTAGTATAAGATTATTGCATTAAATAACATTGAATCTCATGGTGAAATTTTGTTTGTTTTTATTTGCTTTCAATCCACCTGATTATTTCAAGAAAATATAGCTTGAGTCTAGTTTTTAATACCCTTTTTAAAAAGGCAACAGTTTCTAGCTAGAAATTTTTAATATTAGTTTCTGTTGTTTTGTTTTCATTTGAGTTCCTTAGAGGATTTTTTGTTACCTTCAATTAGTACTCTTCTGTTGTCTTCTATTAAAGACAAATGATTCTTTTTAAAAATATTTTTACTGTTCTGAGGCCCTGGGAAAAAAGGCACTTTCATATAATCCTGAAGTATCTATTGATAGAGTGGCAAGCAGAATTGCCCACTTTTTAAGAATTGTTTATTTCTCTTTATTCATTCATTTGATTCATTGAGTCCTTCATTTATGCATTACTGTTTTGCTGAGGGCATATGGTTGAATTTGTGTAAGCTAAAGTCATGATGAAATGGGACTTCTCTCTAAAACTGAGACTGGATCTTTTCCTCTGTTTATCATTCATTTGCATTTTCCCTTCTGTGAGTTGCCAGTTACATCTTTTCTCTATTTTGCTACTGGATTGTCTTTTTCTTTTCAATTAGTGATTTTGTATCTTTAATTATAACTATGAACTAACTTGTCGTGTTTTCGAGAAAATAACTTAAAAATACGTAGGAATGTAATCTTAACAGGCTAACTGAACAACTGTGTTAACCTTTTTAAAACAGTAACATTTCTTAAACTATGGTACTTGTATGCAATGCTTTTATAATTTATAGTCAGATTTTTTAAAACATTTTTATTATGAAAAACATCCTTTCTTTTCATCTATCCTAAAAATACATTTGGTAATTAGTATACATTCACTATTTGATTTGTTAGGAATAACATCTATGTATACCTGCTCTGAAGACTTTTCCAACTATAACAAAGTTAGAGTTCACTAAATTCTTTTTGTCGTGTATAGGAAAACACTGAAGACTTCAAACAAATAAAACAGACTCTGCTTGATACTGAAACTGTAGCTCTTGATGCCAAGAAAGAATCAGCCTTTCTTAGAAGTGAAAATCAGGAGCTGAAAGAAAAAATGGTAGGTGATTTTTGTAATATTTATAACAAAATAGTTGTAATAAGTACATTTTTTTGTGAATTTGCAATGTTTATCCCAATAGGAAGAACTTGCAAGTACATGCAAGCAAATGAAAAATGATATTCAGTTGTATCAAAGCCAGTTGGAGACAAAAAAAAAAATGCAAGTTGATCTGGAGAAAGAATTACAATCCTCTTTTAATGAAATAACAAAACTCACCTCTCTTGTAGATGGCAAAGTTCCAAAAGGTACTTTATAATTTCATGCTTACCCCTTTGCAGATCTGACTCACTCTAGAAATGTAACTACATTCCAGTGATTAAAAATCTTTTTTTCTCTGATATTTTTAATAGCCCAGTATTAAGTTTCAATATCATTTAGTATCAGTATTTATGAATGTTTCCATGGACTGCAAATCATAAAGGTTTAAGACTTATTTTTCAAATAAATTGTACCCAATCTTTAAAAAGATGAATCAAGAACTACTAACTATTAGGATACCAACTACTAACAATTATTAACCAACAGTGGCTCTTTACTTAATAAATTTTATATAATCTAATTAAGTAATCTACACTTCCTATATGAGTACATTGTCCCAATACCTACTAGTTGTTTTAATTTACTGAAAATTTCCTAGATTTTCTCTGTAATTTGGAATTGGAAAGAAAGATTACTGATCTCCAGAAAGAACTGAATAAAGAAGTCAAAGAAAATGAAGCTTTACATAAAGAAGTTAATTTGCTCTCAGAATTGAAATGTTTACCCTTAGAAGTTGAAATGCTCAGGAAAGAGGTAAACACGTTTTTAAGCAAATAACTCTTCTTTTGAAATACAAACTTCTGCAATAGTGCCTTAAATATTTTGCCATAGTTTATTTTAAAGTGGCAGGCGAGAGACTATAAATGTTCGACTCAGCTTATTAGGAATAGAAATGAATATGGTGCCTCTTCTAATTTGTTCTTATACTACTAGATGGAAAAAAAATGTATTTCCAAGCTATATTTAGCAGTGTATACTTAGTAACATGATCCACGCATCAGCCATTTCTATGGCCCTCAATTATGGCATTTAAGTAGCATTCTATGACCTACCCTTAGTCTTTATCTGACTTTTTTTTGTTCTCGTCATATCACGATGCTGAGGAAAAGAGTAATGGGGCAAAGTAGGTGGCACTGATAAAGTTTTAGAGGTCAGCATGAATCCTGGAGGCTAGTGAGCAATTCTGCAAGCCCATCTGCCAGCCTTGCCTTTCTCTACCTTTCTAAAAAAAAATGACAAGAATTTGAGTGCTTACTATATGGTAAACATCATGGTGAAGAAGTTAATATATGGCAAACATCATGCCAAAGAACTCTAGCAACATTCTGTTATTTAATCATCCTAAAAACTTTTTAAAGTAGATGCTGGTGTTTAGCCCAACAAATAGTTATGGAACCAAGAGCTGAGCTGCATAGATCTGCCTCCTGTCCTAAGCCTGTGATTGTAACAACTCTGCTGTATTACCCTTGCTTCCTTTGTCTCTCCTTTAGCTCTTCTTTTTTCCACCTCCTACCTTATCTTTCATAATGATTAAACTATTTATAAGCTGGATATGGTTTGTTTAAATTAGTTATTTAAATATGTTAAATAAAGCTTAATTATTTAAATTACTCATGAATTGATTTCTTAGAAATCAGCTGCATTCAAAACCTTTAGAAAGAAAATACAGGGCAAATTCTAAGAAAAACCATGAAATGCCTGACACCATAAATTTAGAAAACACTTTAAAATGATATATAAGGAAATAAAGATGGTATTTATCCTGATGTGGATACTAAGTGTTCTCCATGAAACCCTTACTAGAATTCAGAGAGATTAGAAAACAAAATTTTGAAGGTAAAGTTAAACAGGATATATAATATATTGTTATAGAGATGTGATAATAAAAATATTGCCCTTCCACAGAAAATCCTTGCTTAATTTCAGTGCAGAGAAATATTTTTTTTCCTAAAAATTACTTCAGTAGATCATACATTGCTAACATAGCTAAATTTTATTTCTTTTCCATAGTTACATGATAAATCTGAAGAGCTCTGTATAATAACATCAGAAAAAGATCAGTTATTTTCTGAAGTAGTTCATAAGGAGAATAGAATTCAAGATTTACTTGAAGAAATTGGGAAAACTAAAAATGAACTAGCAACCATCCATTTGAATTATGAAAGTATTAATCAAGAAATCCAAAATTTTAAAAATCAACATGCTGAATTGGAGCAAAAGTATAAGATGGTCCTTGAGGAGAATGCAAAAATGAACCAGGAAATAGGAAATCTCTCTAAAGAAGCTCAAAAACATGGTTTAAGCTTGGATGCTTTGCACACAGAGGTTGGTACAAGACATTCCCTAAGGAAATGATCTATAGTCTTCTGGGGTTTGCCTTCCATATATATGCCATAGAATGCTCTGCTTTTCACATTTACTTTTTCTTATTTTAAAGCTTTCTCACAAAACCCAAGAACTTCAGCAGAAAACAACTGAGAATCAAGAAAGATTAAATGAAGTGGAAGAGCTAAAGGAACAATTAGAAAGTAGAGATTCTAGGCTACAAACCATAGAAAGAGAGAAATCACTGATAACTGAGAAACTTCAACAAACCTTAGTAGAAGTAAGAACCTTAACCCAAGAAAAAGGTGACTTAACACAACTCCAAGAGAACCTGCAAACCGAGAGGGACCAACTCAGAAGTGACATTCAGGACACTGTAAACATGGTGAGGCTTTGACTGATTCAACTTTGAAAACTCAGAGCCTCTTTAAAAACATTATAGGAGCCATCATTTATTATTTGTAATCAAGTAGTAACTGTAAAATAATTTTCATTCTGTCACAGTACTCTAATGGAAATTGTTTTCTATTTATCTCTGATAAAGAACATAGATACCCAAGAACAATTACGAAATGCTCTTGAGTCTTTGAAACAATACCAAGAAACAATTGACACACTAAAAATGAAAATTTCTGAGAAAACGTCCATGAATTTGCATACAGAGGAAAGGTTAGGAGAAACTAAAGATGAATTTCAGGAAAAGGTAAAGGGTGTTTCTTTTCAAAGTTTTCATATACTTGTGTATGAGCTTTCTCCTTAACCTCAAACACCTAAGTACATATAATGGTATTCTGTCTTATTTATTATTCACAGTGGTAATAACTAACAATAACTTACAAGCTTAACCCTAATGTCTTTGAAATAACTTCAAATATAACTGTCTATAATCAATTTGAAAAGGAAAAGACAAAAAAAATTAGTTCAAACTTTGACCTGATATTTTCTGAGGCCTGATATTTATTTTAACCATCTTTAAAAGCCCCTCTGAATTCTAAGAAAGTAAGAAAGATTGTGTGCTTATTATTAATTATGACTTAAAATATGTTTCATACTGGATTTTGTATACTAAACTTGTTTAGATTTCACTGTAAAATCAGTGCATGTTTTCTATATTTATGTCTGTTTCTAGGGCTCGTGCTATATTTTTGCCCTTGGGTGCTTAAATCTCACCTTAATTCATTCTAGATTGTGCAGTTTGTTTTGTCCTCAGACCTTAGGAGAATAACTGCTTGACTTGTTACTTAACTGTGTATTACTAGAAAGGTTAGGATCCTAATGATGGTTTTTTAAAAAGGAGGTGTATTCATCTGAAGGGACTGCCATCACAATGTATCACAGACTGAGTGGCTTAAACAATAGAAATACACTTTCTCTCAGTTGTGGATGCTAGAAGTCCAAGATTAAGGTACTGGAAAATTTGGTTTCTGGTGAACCCTCACTTCTTGGAATGCAGATGGTATCTTCCTTCTGTGTCCTGGCATGGTGTTTCTTCTGTGTGCGAGCTGAGAAAGCGCTCTGGTGCCTCTTCTTCTTCTTAAAGGACACCAGTCCTATGGGATTAGGGCCCCAGCCTTATGGCCTCATTTAACCATAATTACCCTCCCTTAATGTCCCAACTCTAAATAGATAAACACTGGGAGTTTGGGCATGAATTTTGGGAGAACACAATTCCGTCCATAATGGGGGATTGCCTGTAATTTTATACAATGGATTCATCTACCATACATTTCTACTTTTCAAAAATGCCTTTAATAAACATTATTAAAGAATTTTTTATACTATCTTTCATTTTTATTATACTTAATGTTGTTTAATCCAGAGTATTTACTACTAGGAATAAACGTGTTTATTTTTGTTTTCTATTTTAATTGTAGTAAAATATATGTTGCATAAAATTTACCATCTTTACCATGTTTAAGTCAACAGTTCAGTAGTGTTAAGTACATACACATTGCTGTGGCACCAATCTCCAGAATTTTTGATCTTGCAAAACTAAAACTCTATACCTATGAAACAACAACTCCCTGTTCCCCTCTTCCCCCCACCCCTAGCAACCACCATTCCACTTTCTGTCTCTATTGGTTTTACTACTCAAGGTACCTCACCTAAAACAGTATTGTGCAGTATTTTATCTTTTATTGTGACTGGCTTATTTAATTTAGCATAATATCATGAAGGTTCATCCATGTTGTAGCATACATCAAGAATTCCTTCCTTTTTAAGGCTGAATAATGTTCCCCTGTATATGTGTGCCACATTTTGTTTATCCATTCACCTATCAGTGGACATTTAGATTGCTTCCACCTTTGGGCTATTGGGAATAATGCTACTATGAACACAGGTGTACAAATATCTCTCTGAGACCTTCCTTTCAATTCTTTTGGCTAGTATATCCAAAAGTGAAATTGCTAGATCACATGGTAATTCAATTTTTTATTTTTTGAGGAACTTCATACTGTTTTCTGTAGTGGTTGCACCATTTTACATTCATACCAGCAGTGCACAAGGATTCCAATATCCAAATCCTCACCATAACATATTGTTTTCTGGTGTTTTGATAGTAGCCATTCTAAAGAGTAGGAGGCAATATGTCATGATTTTTATTTGACTTTCTCTAATAATTACTAATGTTGAGCACCTTTTCATGTGTTTGAGGCCTATTTGTATATCTTCTTTACAGAAATGTCTGTTCAAGTCTTTTACCCACTTTTAAATTGGGTTGCTTATATCTTGTTGATGTAGGAGTTAGTTATATATCCTGGACATTAACCCATTATCAGTAGTTTGACTTGCAAATATTCTCTCCCATTCTATAGATTGCCTTTTCAGTCTATTACTTATATACCCTGATGAACAGAAGTTTTTAATTTTGATATAGTCCAATTTATCTATTTTCACTTTTGCTGCCTGTGGTTTTGGTATCATATCCAAGAAATCATTGTCCTATGTCATGAAACTTCTCCTCTATGCTTTTTTCTAAAGTCTTACAGTTTTAGCTCTTACAGTTACATCTTTGGTCCATTTTGAGTTAATTTTTGTATGTGTTTTAAAGTTAGGGCCCAACTTCATTCTTCTGCATGAGATACCCAGTTTTCCCAATACTATTTGCTGAGGACACTGCCCATGCCCCATTGAATAATCTTGGCATCCTAGTCAAAGGTCATTTGACCATAAATGCAAAGGCTTATTTCTTGTTTCTCTATCCCATTGGTCTATACGTCTGTCTTCATGCCAGTATTACAGCTTTGATTACTGTAGCTTTGTAGAAACTTCTTAAATCAGGAAGTGTCAAGACCTCCAACTTTCTTCTTTTTCAAGATGGTTTTGGCTCTGTGGAGTCCCTTGAGACTCCATATGCATTTTAGTGTAGATTTTGCATTTGTTTGCATCTGCGTAATACGCCTTTGGTTAGTATTGGAATCTTAAAATAGTTAAGTATTCCAATCCATGAACAAAAGATATCTTTCTGTTTCTTTGCGTCTTTATTTCAGATACATTTTGTAGTTTTCAAGTCTTTACCTTCTTGGTTAAGTTTATTCCTTAGTGTTTTATTTGTTTTGATGCTATTGTAAAAGGATTTTTTTTCTCAATTTCCTTTTTTACTTGTTCATTGTTAATGTATATAAATGATATTGTTTTATACAGTCATATGATTTTTTTAAAGCGGAAAGTATATACCACAGAATAATCTCCACAATATATTATTAAGTAAAAACAAATATATACTTCAGAATAATTCAGTAAGATTTAACTTATATAAATAAATCTCTATATACACTTATATATTATTACTCCACATAATGAGGTTCTTCTCCCATTTTCTCAGGGATACAATAGTCCTGCCTTGAAAAAGGAGCTTTCTCTTCCTTTCTCCCTATACTGCATTTCTTCTCTCCTAGAAAAACATTTTTCACTTGCTCTATATCTTGTATTCTCAGCTTCTATTACTTGGATCAACCATGAGGCAAAGGAACTTGACCTTAATTTGAAATTTATAATTTTCACCTTTGAGGGGAAGGTTTTTTAAATAAATTTTTGAAAATAAGATGCAGTGATCAATAGTTGCTTTTAAACAAATGCAAAATACAGTCATAGGGCCACATGAGAAATGGGCAGTAACAGAGGCATGAGGGAAAAGGACAGTTATACTCACTGAGACTAGCTGGTTTTAAGTTCATGCAAGAATCATCTATGTTGATAAAAGGTCTGACTAGGGATTCTTGGGGCCATTCTTTCCATCAAGGTTTCTGAAATCTGGGATGGAAGGCTGAAAGCAGCTTGGTCTTGTGATGTCATGTTCATGCTGAAATCACCCATGTGGATAACAGAGTAGGTCTGGGAATTCCCAGGGGCTCATGTGGACACCAGAGTGCTACCTTAGTAGGTCTGTCATGAATCCCCTGGGATTGCCCATTATCAATCCTGCTTGATGTGTCTCTCTGGAAATACAGTTTCTCTGGTGTCTCAATGGAAAATTTTTACCTTGTGATTAGGAATCTGATTCTGATACAAAGGATATAATTGTTTTTCTTTATTTAAATAAATAATCAGATCTATAAGATATTGCTCATGACCATGTTAGCTGAAATGCTTTCTAGAATGAGTTCAGTTTTGAAAGGTACCATGGGTATCATTACAGAATACTGTCTCAGTCTGCTTTGTGTTTGTGTATATTCCTGTACTTAGGAGTAAGATGCAAGATTCTGAATTACAGTATCTGATAAACAAGTCCCAATGACTATACATTCCCCATGCATCTTAATTTCTTGTGTAGTTAGCTCTGTGCTCATTATTGTTAGAAACTCATGCATATTGCCAACAAAAAAAGAGGGGAATTAAAGTATGGTTTGCCTGTATCCATTCTAAGGAATCGAACAACTACTTGAAAATAATAATTTGAAGATTACATAACAGCATGGGAAATGCATATGATCTAAATGGAAATGAAAAGCTAAAAAGAATCCTATAAATGTAAATTAATCATTATAGCTATGTTTAAAAAAACATCTTAGTGGAAAAATCTCTAGAAGGAATATTCCAGAATTCTAATAGGGTTGTATGAGGTTTGTGACATTGGATGATTTTTTTTCTCTTTAATTTTTTTTCTTTTTCCTAATGTAATTTTATGTTATTATAAAAACTTTTTAAAACATATGTGGCCAATGTAGAGCTGAATGTGTTTACTGGGCTAGGGCAAGACTATACAGTGATACTGTAATCTCATACCAACAACTATAATGTCAGTCTTTGTCTCCCCTTATCAAGGAGTTCATACCACCGATTACCTTTGGCTAAGACTTATTTATGGATAAATACTATATAACATGCTTTTCTTAAGTATATAGAAAGGATATATTTAAAAAGATGAATTAAACTGCTATAATATGAAATATGCTTATCAAAATTATTTGCCCTCACATAGAATAAAATGTCAGCCTTTTGTGCATACAACTGCCTCTGAAAAGAAAAATTTGTTGATGTTGGAAATGAGGGAATGATTTCCCATTTTTACAGACAAGAAATTAAGTGTAGAGTTCAAGGTGGTTTACTCCTTCATAAAGTTAGGATAACCCATCAAATGTGACGCTTACTGTTAATTATCTGTAGCTGTCCAGATAGTTCTTAAAATTGAACAGGCACAAGAGCTCAAATTCTGGAGCCAGATTTTGGGTTCAAAACCTTGGCTGTACCTCTGTGAGTAACCTTGTGCAAGTCACCTATCATCTCAGGGACTTAATTTCCTTGTCTGTCAAATAGAAATAATAACAGTACCTACCTATAAAGGCAATAGTGAAGATTACGTGTGTCAATATATGAAAGTAGTGCTGGACCCATAATTAGTATAAGCATTGGCTATTTTTATTATTATTAAAGTTGTTATTAACTAAGGAATTCTTCTTTAATGTATTTATATTTTAGATGGTTGACATAGATAAAAAACAGAATTTGGAAGCCAAAAAAACCCAACTGTTGATTGCAGATGTTGAGGATAATGAACTAGTTGAGGAACAGAAGAAGATAATTTCTTTAATACAGGAGAAAAATGAACTGCAAGAAATGCTAGAGACTATTATAGCAGAAAAGGAGCAACTGAAGACTGACCTAGGGGAAAACATTGAAATGGTAGGATTTAGCATGGTATACTTGGCAATATGTTTTTATCTTTGTATGTTTAGATGTTTACAACTTTTTGAGTTCTAATTTACATGCAATAAATGTATCTGATGCAAGCATATAGTCAGGTGACTTTTGACAAATGACTCTATTTTGTATGCTCCACCCCAGTCAAGATATAAAACATTTCCATCCCCACAGAAAGCTCCCTCATATCCCAACCTAGTCAGTCCTTCTGCCCCCTATAGTCACTGTCCTGTTGTTTTTCACCTTAGGTCACTTTGTCTCTTCTAGAACTTCATACAAATACAATTGTACAGCATGTGCTCTTTTGTGTCTTATTTATTTCTGCCCTCCTTTTTATTGCTGTGTAGTATTCCATTGTACACACATAAGCCACAATGTGTTTAGCCTCTCTCCTGTTGATGGAAAGTTATCTCCACTATTTGGCTATTTTGAATAAAACTGCTGTAAACATTCTTATACAAATCCTTTTATGAACACATATTTTTTTATTTCTCTAGAGTGAGTACCTGAATGGAATAGCTAGGTCATAGAGAGGTGTATATTTAAATTAGTAAGAATTTTTCTAGACTGATTTCCAAAGTAGATGTACCATTTTACATTCCCAGCAAATTAAGAGAATTCTGATGGCTCCACATCTTCAACATTTCATATTATTGGTGTTTTTAATTTTAGTTATTCTTTGTGTATGCACTTCATCATCAGAAATCAGCATAGCATTAAAAAAGCAGATTCTTGGCATCTGTGATTAAAGACTCACTTTCTTTTTAAACTAGTCATTTCCAGTACAGTTTGTCATAATTTCTTCATTCTTGGGCTGAGGTAAATGCTGATTTTTTTAATCTGATTTCATAAGTGTGAGCTAGTATCATTTATTTTAATCTCAACTTTTTTTTAATTTCTAGACCATTGAAAACCAGGAAGAATTAAGAATTCTTGGTGATGAACTTAAAAAGCAACAAGAGATAGTTGCCCAAGAAAAGAACCTTACCAGAAAGAAAGAGGAGGAGCTTTCTAGGACCTGTGAGAAACTGGCAGAAGTTGAAGAAAAGCTAAAGGAAAAGGTGAATTTTTAAAGTTATCTTCCAAGCCATATTTCCTGACTAAACTTTTTTTTTTTTTTGGTAATAAATGTTGATTTCAGTAGATCTAAATTCCAGAAATACCACATACCCCCAAGTAAACAGATTTTAATACTAATATTTTGGACAGTTTCAGCTCATACTGAGATCTTAACTAATAAACTTTGCAAGGATTATATTATCCTAGTCTTTAGAAGAAAGCAGAGGCCCTTGATTCATCTAATCGTATGATATATTCATTCATCAAATATCTCTCGAGCACTACCACGGGCCAGGCACTGTTTTAGGTGCTGGAGATACGTTAGTCAATAAAACAAAGATCCTGCCCTTGTAGAAATGTATTAGTCACTCTCTACAATGTAAGATTTATTACTATTACCATCTCTTTGATGTTTGCAGCTTCCCGAATTATTTCTTTTATAGAAGTAAGGTGCTGTTGTAATATTTGTTTAAGAGCTTAGACTCTTGTAACAAATAATTATACTACCCAAGTAATTCTAAAATGCACCCACTGAGAGCTTCCTATTTATTCTAAGAACAGTGTCTTATTTAATATAAATAATATATTATGGCTTCTTTTGTGCTTCTGTAGAGTCTTTTTCCCTACTACGTGTTCTCTTAATTCTCATCCCTTTCACTATGACCTAACTGAATTTATTGAAGTCTGATGTCTACTTCTTAGTCCACCTAAGGAACTGAAATCAATAGCCTTATGTAAAAGTTAAGGCCTTAATGTTCGTTTGGGCCACCTCATAAGGACCTTACTGGAAGTAAAAATAAATTATCCAAAAAGTTTTTATGAAATGAGGAATTATAGTTAATTTGGCAGCTAACCTCTATATTTAATTAGTTTCTTTTTATATTTTTCTATTTTCACTTTACCTCATTGGTTAACCTGATGGCACTATTTTAGTTTCCTAGGGCTTCTTTATCAAATCACCAAAACTTGGTGGCTTAAAAACAACAGAAATTTATTCTGTCATATTTCTGCATATTAGAATTCCAAAATTGATGTGTTAACAGCACCATGCTCCTTCTGCAGGCTCTAGGGAAGATTCGTTCCCTGCCTCTAGCTATCCTTGGTTCCCAGCTGACCTTGGTGGTCCTTGTCTTACAGCTACATCACTCCAGTCTCTACCTCCACCTTCACATGAACTTCTCTGTGTTGCTGTGTGCCCTTTTCGGTCTCTTACAACGACACTCTTAATGGATTTAAAGCTCACCCTAACCTAGTAGGATTTCTTCTCAACCCTTAACTGATTACGTTGCAAAAACCCTATTTCCAAATAAGATCGTATTCTGAGGTTCTGGGTAGACTTGAATTTTCGATAGAACACTATTCAACCCACTACACTATGCCTGCAACATTACTTACTTTTAATGCTATTTTGTCTCTTTACCTTGGAGTAGCAGGCAGGGCTATGATAATGATTTACTCAGTTTGGCAAAGTAAATTTTACATAAGAATTTTAAGAGAATCAAAATAGTAATTTTAAGTTTTATTTCTTAAGAGCCAACAACTCCAAGAAAAAGAGCTACAACTTCTTAGTGTACATGAAGAGATGAGTGAGATGCAGAAAAAGATGAATGAAATGGAGAATTTAAAGGATGAATTGAGAAACCAAGAATTAACATTGAAACAAATGGAAATGGAGAAGCTAGATTTGGCCCAGAAACTTCATGAAAATTATGAGGAAATAAAATCCATAACCAAAGAAAGAAATGACCTAAAGGAATTACAGGGGTCATTTGAAATAGAGATAGATAAACTTAAAGGATACATAAAAGAAATTGAAGTTACAGTAAGTTATACCCTTTTCTTTCACGTATTAAATGTTTCTTTAAAACTGAGCCAATTGAGGTGGTAGGGGTGGGGGTGGGAGGTAAGACTGGGAATATGTTATAATATTCTTTAACTTTCACTTGCTCACAAAGGGTCTAGAAGCAAAAAAAGAGCTAAAAATTGCTCACTTGCATCTAAAAGAACACCAAGAAACTATCGATGAACTAAGAAAAGGCATTTCTGAGAAGCCAGCTCAAATAATAAATATTCAGAAGGACTTAGAAAAACCCAATACTGAGTTACAGGAAGAGGTTTGTCTTGTCTTCCTTCCC
Source organism: Smutsia gigantea (assembly GCA_032199065.1). Taxonomy (NCBI): domain Eukaryota; kingdom Metazoa; phylum Chordata; class Mammalia; order Pholidota; family Manidae; genus Smutsia; species Smutsia gigantea. The sequence goes on along the minus strand of JAVSCE010004867.1, from coordinate 55,392 downwards.
TACTTTTTCCCTTCTTCCTTTGTCTCTTCCTTTCTCCTTTGGCGGGAAGAGAAACAGTAAGTAGTGACTTAGTGGGGGTTCATTTATTTAGTGTATAGTAGTTGTTGACCACCTAATATGGCAGGCACAGTCCTGGATTATAGAAATAAAATGGGATAATGAGGACAAAAATCTCTAATCATAGAGCATATTTTATAGTAGAAAGAGGTAACTGATAAATAAGCCAACAAATTAAGATAATTTGAGATACTGGCAAATGCTATGGAGAAAATGTAACATTGGGATAACTGGACCAACCTGTGCGAAAAGCCTGCTGCATGCCAGGCACTGAGACTACAGGTATGAATAAGACATTGCTCTTTTCCCCCAGTATAACCATTAAAAAAAATCCCTCAATTCCAGTGTGGTAAATGTGAAATATGGGCAAAGTTACAGGGAACCAATAATGATCATGGGAAAAGTTAATTTGTATACATAGAAAATACTGAGAAATAACATTGGAACTCATCTGAGAATGAGCACCATTCATTTACTGGGACATAATCTGCTCATCTGTGATTTTTCTCCTTTGGCATTTGGAACTAGTGTGGAAATGAAGTAACATCCAACTGACTGAATCAAGTTTGTTGGTGAAGTGTAATGATTAGTTCACTTTGGAGAAAAAGTAAATTATGACAATATGACTAACAGAAAAGTCTTGAGTAGCATTGGTAGGAAACAAGAAAATGAATTGGATTTGTGGTCCACAGTAGGCCATGAGGATTCAAGATCACTTTCATTGCTATGGAAAGTATCCTCATCTTTTCCCTTTTAAAGTAATGATGATCTCCAGATAGTAACTTTAGTATTTTATGGTTATCATAAGATCTCAGTGCTTCATGAGGGACAGAAGCCACTTGTTAATGTAATAGAAGTCAGCGATACTCAGGAAACACATGAACCGGAGCTATTGGAAAAACAATCCAAAACCAAGGATTCATCATCAGCAAACATAGAAATGGAGAGGCTCAGGCTGACTGAAAACCTTCAGGAAAGTTGTGAAGAAATGAAATCTCTCGTTAAGGAAAGAGACAACCATAAAATGATAAAAGGAGCACTTCAAGTTGAATGTGACCTGCTGAAAGAAGACATTAAAGAAACTTCAGATAAAGTAAGTTTCATCCTTTCCTCCTATTTAGTAAGCATTTAATAAGAATCAAGTCTTTGGGGAAAGGGGCCTTTGTGTTATGTTACTACCAATTTTCTTAAAATGTCTCTTAGTTATGAAATTACTGGAAACAGAACTGAAAATTGCTCAAAAATACTATGAAACTGGAAAATGTTTCAGAGAACTGTTTTCTTAAATATGACTCTCAAAATGACTTAGAAAAAGCAATGGAAAGGACAAAGCCAATTTTTTTTTCTTTCCTTTTTTAAACCTGTTCCTTCAACATCTAACAAGGCACTACCTTCTTCTCCAATACTTCCATCAGAAATCTGGGAACCGTCCTACTAGAATCCCTTTCTCCCTGTTCACTCTCTAATCCTAATGCCAAACCTTGTTGATTTTGAAGTGTGTGTATGTGAAATTCTCCCACTTTTCTCTCCATGTTGCAAACACCCTAATCCAAGTCACCATTATTTCTTTCCCTGGCTTTCTGCAGGAGCCTCCTAACTGGCTTCCCACATTCATTTGTATACTTCTCTAATTCATTCCCCATTCTGGGCCCAAGTGATCTTTTCTCCTTAAAATTCTTTAATAGCTATTGTTACTCCTGAAATAAAGACCAGAAGTCCTCACATGGCCCATGAGGCCCTGGATCTCCATCCTGCAGGTCTCTAGCTTTATTGCAACTTCTCTTCCTCCTGCTTGTTGTGCTCCAGCAGCTCTAGTCCACTTCCCTTCCTCATCTCCCAGCTCTCAGAAGTTCTGGTCTCCCTGCCTGCCATATTTCCGTTACCCCCCTTTGCCTAACTAATGTGCTTATCCTTCAGATCTCAGCTGAAGCTTTCCCTCCCCAAGGAAGCCTCCCTCACCACTCACAGTAGGTTAGGCTTGCCACTACTACCCTGGGAGAACCCCACACCCGTGTTGGGTAAGATATGGCATAACGCAATCTTTCTCCCTAAAGTGTACATCTCAAAAAGGGAGAAGTCATTTAAGTCTCTTTTGCCATTTTATCTCCAACCTCTCATAGGGTACTAACAATAAAATGAGCCCTCAGTAAATGAGCCCTCAGAAAGCCAGGGAAAGTACCTGAATAGTGGTTGGAAGATTGCTCTGTAAATGAGGCAGATGAATCCTGACTTAATTATTTAAGAAAGTACCCTGGTTTCTTTTCCCCTCAAATAAAATAAAGTATCTTTGGATATCAGCTGAATTATTTCATGATTCTCTTAAGATCCAGGAGGCTGAAGACAAGCAAGAACAGTCTTTCAATATGAAAGAAAAAGACAGTGAGACTGAGAAAATAATGAGTGAAGTGGTGCAATTGAAGGGGCAGCTCAGAGCCCAAGAGGCAGCCCTTCCAGGACTGGGAATGGAGGAGCTCAAGCTGTCTGGGGAGCTTCAGGAAAGTCACGGTGAAGTGGAATCCACAGCTGAGGAGGGAAATGGCCTACAGAGGCTACATGTTCTTCAGTCTGGGAGCAACCAACTCCAAGAAGGCATGTCAGGAATCACAGCTAACGTAGGTGTCTCTTTTCCCCCCCGTGTGTGTGTGTGTCTTGCTTTTTAATGTTTAGTAAGCAAATATTTTTGTAAAAACTAAACCGTTGGGAAAAGAAATTAGAATGTAATGGTTATAATGTTTCTATGAGTTTCTTAAAATTTTCCCTCATAATAAAGCACCTAGAAACTGAAGAGAAACTTAAAGTTCCCTGCTGTCAAGAAGAACAGGAAGAAACTATTCATAATCTGAGAGTGAACCTTTCTGAGAGGCAGGCTGAACTACCAGGCTTTCAGAAGAAACTAGAAATAACCAATGATGAATTACAGAATAAGGTAAACTGGGGTGAAGGAAAAGTGGGAGAAAACTTGAGGGAGGTATGTACACATATATATATGTACATATACATACTCATAGGAGCACACATTTTATGTTTCTGCATATTTTGACTATTAGCTTATTTTATCATTATTTTAAGATCCAAGAGCTTCATGACAAACCAGAACAATTTATTAGCATCAAAGATACCAATGAGACTCAGGAAAAAATGACTGAACTGGAACAATTAAAGGAGCAACTTAATGCCAGAGATTTATCACTACAAGGTATAGAAGGCGAAAGGCTGAAGCTGATTGAGAGGCTTTCAGAAAGCCAAGAAGAAATAAAAATTAGAATTAAAGAAAGAGATGAGCTAAAAAGGGTGCAGGAAGCCCTTCAAATGGAGAGGGACCAACTCAAAGAAAACATTAAAGAAATTGTAGCTGAAGTAAGTTTCCCTCTTCTGATGTTTTTTGGATACAAAAATAGTGCTAGGGTGATAACAGTGATGTTCACTATTAAGTTCCATTTATTTCCTCCAATCATAAAGGGAGAGAAAATCAAAGAGGAACTACAAGCTGCTTACATTCTTCTGAAGGAGTACCAGGAAACTATTAGTAAAAGGAATATTCCAGAGAAGACAGATCAAGGAGCAGATATTCAAAGAGAGGCTGAATTACAGGAAAAGGTCAGTCTTGTTTTGTTAAGTTGGAAAGTGACGTCTGATTATTGTCTCCCTCATAACCCAATGGAAGAAAACAATATGTACATTAGGCTAAATGTAAAGATGACTGACTTAATTTAGAAACAATTCTTTTTCCTTAAAAAAAGCTCTGCCTATGTCCTAATTTTTTTATGACTTTTCTCAGATGCAAGAACTTAAGGGGAAAGCACATCAGCTTCTTAAGATGAAAACTGTTGGTGAGAGTGAGGAAACAGTGTCTGAGATGGAATTCATGAAGCAACAATTTGAGACCCAAAAGTCAAGTCTGGAGAACATAGAAATGGAGAACATAAGGTTAATTCAGAGACTCCACAAAAACCTTGAGGAAATGAGATCTGTTACAAAAGAAAGAGATGACCTTAGGAGTGTGGAGGAGACTCTCAAAGTAGAGAGAGATCAGCTTAAGGAAAACCTAAGAGAAACTGTAATGAGAGTGAGTTACCATCTTTCCCCCATCCAGTAAATATGACACTGTCCTAAAAGAACCGTGGGCGATAGGGTTGATGGGAGTGTAAATTGGTCCAACCTGGGGGAAGGTTGGAGGGGAGTTATTTGATATCTTCCAAACATTTCAGTAAATTTATTCATTGAGCCAGAAAGTCCAAGTTGTAGCTATTTATCCAGCAGACATTAGCATAACTGTACAAAAATATTTGTAGAAGGATATTCATTTTAGCAAATTGCAATAACAAAATAAAGCAAACAAAAAAGAAAGGAAAAATTCTGTTAGTAGGGGACTGGTTAAATAAGGGGTACTAGGCCACAAATGAAGAATGAGGTAGAGCTAATGGTGCTGGTTTGGAAGTATATCCTCTTAGGGAAAGGGTAAGTGGTAGAGTAGCAACTTCAAGGATGAGAATTGGAAGGTTTATGGAGGGAGGAGAATTTTTACCTCTTACCCTCCAACTTTCTGCATACTATTTGAATTGTATTACTCTGAATATATTGCTTTTCTTTCTCTAATAATAAAGGACCTGGAAAAACAAGAGGAACTAAAAATTGCTCACATGCATCTGAAAGAGCACCAAGAAACTATTGATAAACTCAGAGAAATTGTTTCAGAGAAAACAGATGAAATATCAAATATGCAAACAGATTTAGGAAACACAAATACTGCCTTAAAAGCACAGGTATTTTTTTTTAAGTTGTTATCTGGGTAACTGAAAGTTTGAATCACATCTTTTATGTAATATATCAAGATATGAATAAGCCTAAATTGATGACGAGTAAAGATCTGCCTACTTAATCTAGTAGAAACTATTATTTAGCTTTTTATCAATATATATCTTAATTTATTTTATGATCTCAAGATCCAAGAACTTAAGGAGAAAGAACATCAACTTCTTAAGGTAAAAAATGATCTCAGGGAAAATATGTATCAAACAGAGCAACTGAAGAAGCAATTACAGGCCCAGAATTCAATGCTGGAAACTGTAGAAACAGAGAAATTAAGGTTGGCTCAGAAACTTCATGAAAACCTCGAAGAAATAAAATTTGTTACTGAGGAAAGAGATGGCCTAAGAAGAATGGAGGAAACCCTCAAAATGGAGCAAGACCAGCTGAAAGAAAGCCTCAGAGAAACAGAAGCTAAAGTAAGTTACACTCATTCCTTTTCTAGTAAGTGTGTTTTTCTGACAGCAGTGAACCCTCCTATGACATGAGTATGAGTGAACTGATATAACCTTTTACACAGGTAATTTGGTTTTTTTCTTGAAAATTTTTCTTTATGGTCTTTATCCCACATGTGTTCTTAATCAATTGTTAAGATAAAAGAATACATACACACACACCACAAGGTTTTTCTTTATAGCAATTTGTAATTAAAAAAATGGGAACAATCTAAATGTCTGTCAGAAGGAAATGGGGTAAATATAAGCAATATATCAGAATACTATGCAACATGTAAAAAAAAAAAGAAAAGAAATAGATTTGAATGTCCTTATTTGGAAGCCCAAACTAACTCTTAGAGGGAAAAGCAAGCTGTAGAGTAGTGAGTAGTATGTGTATAATGTGTTTGCTTCTACAAAGTAGTAGTAGACTGTGGGGAGGTGAAGACAGGGGAAGGGAAAGCTTTTAACTTGCTGACAACAAAGATGTAAGGTAAGAAGTAATAGTTTTATTGTATTATTTTTACTAAGAAAATCTGTTACTTTCATAATTTAAAAAGCTAGCTAACATTGAGAAATGTCACTTTTAAAATTTCTCTAATGATAAAGGATCTGGAAAAACAAGAGAACCTAAGAATTGCACACTTACGTCTAAAAGAGCACCAGGAAATTATCGATAAACTCAGAGAAATTATTTCTGAGAAGAAAGATGAAATAGCAAATATGCAAATGGATTTAGAAAATTCAAATGTTAAATTACAAGAAAAGGTATGGGGGTTGGGGGGGCTTGTTTGATTGGATATCTGATTTATTTATGCCTAAATAAATGAAATGGTTGAGTGACATTGGAAAACAGCTTGGCAGTTTTTACTAATGCTGAACATATACCTGCCTATGGCCCAAAATTTCTGCTCCTTGGATATGTACCTAAGAGAAAACAATGCATGCTACCACATAAAAATATGTACAAGAATGTTCATAGCAGCTCTTATCATAATAGCGAAAAACTGAAAATAACTCAAATGCCCATCAGGAGAATGGATAAATACATTGTAATTTTATAAGTTGAGAAGCAGACAAAACTCATCTATGAAGATAAAGGTCAGAATAGTGGTTAGCACTAGGAAGGGGCACACAGGAACCTTATGGGGTACTAAAAATGTTCTATATTTTAATCTGGGTTGTAATTACATAGATGTATATATGTCAATAATTGAGCTATACACAAGATCAGTGCATTTATGTGTATTATATTGCAAAACAAAAGAAATTCTATGGAATTTTGCAAAATAGTAGTAAGTGTGACAATGGAAGACTATTATCTTTATATAAACTTATAAACTATTCCTTATCCTTCCCTTAAAAGCCATCTGTATACTAACATGTTATTTTATGATTATCTTAAGATCCAAGAACTTAAGGCAAGTGAGCATCAAGTTTTCAAGTTAAAAGAAGATGTCGGTGAGACACAGAAAAAAATGTCTGAAATAGAGCGATTGAAGAAACAACTGAAGGCCCAAAGTTTAACTCTGGATAAAATAGAAATGGAAAACTTAAATTTGGCTCAGAAACTTCATGAAAACCTTGAAGAATTGAAATATGTAATGGAAGACAGAGATAATCTCAGAAGAGTAGAAGAGACTCTCAGACTGGAGAGAGACCGACTCAAGGCAAACCTGCAAGCAGCCATAGCCAGGGTGAGGGGTGCTCTTCCTTCCTGTCCGGTAATCGCGTGTGTCATACAAGAAGCTTCCTTCTTTGAAAATAAATGATACTGTTGGTGAAAATGTAATGTAACAACCTTATAGGGAAATAGTTTGACAGATTCTTACTGGAAATGTATCAATATATACATCTGCTATGACAACTCCACTTATAGGAATTTATCCTACCAATACAGTCACACATTTGGGCAGAAATACAGTAGCGTCCACTGTAGTATTATTTGTGGTGAACAAAATCAAGAAGCAATCCAAGTGTCTGCCAAAAAGGTACAGGCTAAGTAGGATTCATCTCTACAATGGAATACTCAGCATAAGAATGGGACATCTTTATGTGATCTTGATTTAGAAAGATGTCCAGGTGGAATGAAAGGGCAAAGGTGAATAGCAGTGTTGCAGGCTAGGATGGGTGAGGCAAGGGACAGGAACATTTACTTTATATCCTTCTGTCCTGTTCTAATTTGGGGGTGGTGTGGGAGTTGTCTTTTCTATGAGCATGCATTATTTTAAGATTTTGTTTAAGTAGTTCATCATTAAGAAAAGGTAATGTGCCTGTATAATATCATAATATTTATTTCCTAATAATTAAAGGATCTGGAAACACAACAGGAACTAAAAATTGCTCGTGTGAATTTGAAAGAACACCAAGAAGCTATTGATAAATTCAGAGAGAAGGTTTCACAAAAGACAACTCAGATTTCAAATATTCAAAAGGATTTAAATAAATCGAAAGATGAATTACAGGAAAAGGTACGTGTTGTTTTGTTCTTTTGGGAATAACTGTCCAGAATGGTGAAATGAGAAAGCAATAAAGATTTAGATGTGTGGATATAAAAATACAGGTAGATATATAACAAATCAACACTATTTTTCTTCTTTGAAGTAACTGTTTACATTCTAACTTGTTTTGTAATTATCTCAAGATCCAAGAACTTCAGAAAAAAGAGCTTCAACTTCTTAAAATGAAAGATGTCAATAAAAGTCATAAAAAAATGCATGACATGGAACAATTGAAGCAGCAATTTCAGGCCCAAAATTTATGTATGCAAAGTGTGGAAGTGGATAACTTTTACTTGACTAAGAAACTTCATGATAGCCTTGAAGAAAAAAGAATTTTAGCAAAAGAAAGAGATGAGCTAAGGAGGATAAAAGAGTCCTTCAAAATGGAAAGAGATGAATTCAGAGAAACCTTAAGAGAAATGATAGCTAGAGTGAGTTCAGAATCTTCCCCTGTCTAGTAACTATAAGAATGAAGCTTTTCTTTTTTAAGGTATTATTGATATACGCTCTTATGAAGGTTTCACAAGAAAAATAATGTAGTTACTACATTCACCCTTATTGAGTGCCCCCCGTATCCCATTGCAATCACTGTCCCTCAGTGTAGTAAGATGCCACAGAGTCCTTACTTGTCTTCTCTGTGCTACACTGTCTTCCCTGTGACCCCCCACACGCCATGTGCACTAATCATAATACCCCACAATCCCCTTCTCCCTCCCCAGCCCCTCCCCTTTGGTAACCACTAGTCCCTTCTTGGAGTCTGTGAGTCTGCTGCTATTTTCTTCCTTCAGTTTTGCTTCATTGTTATAAGAATCAAGCTTTTTTGAAAAGATTAACAATGAGGTTTATTTGTTTTTCTTTTGGAAATTCCACAAACAGTAAAGAATAACAGGAAAACGGTTATGATAATTTTTCACCCAGGTAGGAAATACAGTTTTAAAAGATGCCAAAATGTTATTCAAAAAATACCATTTTATTTTTAAGAAAATATTTGTTGAACTATTTTAACATAATTTTTAAAGGGTTTTTAAACCAAGAAATAGAATTCTCAATGGAGAAATATCAAAGATTAGATTTATAAAAGATTAAATACCCCATTTCTCTGCCTCTACGTGGTAGCGTTTTAGACCTGGATTCTTGTTGGTGAAGTTAGAAGGGAAAAAGTCAAGATAAATATAAATATAAAAAAGGCAATGTAAATATTAAAAAGGTAGTATGACTTTGTAGATATTCAGAATCCTATATCTTAAAAAACGTAATTAAATCCTCTAAAAAGTAACATAAAATTCAGACAAATAAATTGTATGAAACCTATAAAAATCAATTTTTCATTCTCATGTTTCAATAATAAAGAAATAGTGAAGTGGAAAACAATATCATTTCCAGTCTCAATAGAAACATCAGACTCTTGGGAGTCATCTTTATGTGACTCCCAATTACATTTATAGATTCATTCATTCAACAAATATTTACTAAACAGTCATTCTAGGTACTATAGTAAATAATATAAACAAACAGGTGACAATGTTTTCTTTGTACTTCTAAGAAGTAATACAAAATGTAAACAGGATATGAATTTTCTGTTCCAAGGCGCTGAGAAAAATATATGACCAGGGCTTAGAACACTAGAGAGTACAGATGATTTTGCTAGTATATTTAGTTGGCATCAATAATTGTAATGCAGAGACTTGGAACAGTGGGAACCAGAGAGAAATCTAAAATCTAATTTGCAACTATAAAGGTTACAGAAACAAATCCTGTCTCCAGAAATTATGTCGTTCTCCCACTTATTTTCCAGATTATACATTTTTCTGACCGTTCTTAACATTGTTTTTGAGTTACAGGGGCAATACTTAATTCCATTATTAAAAATGCTCTAAAAATGTAATTTAAAAAGTACATGATTAGACATTACACTTGAATGTAGTTATAACTGAATTCTTATTTATTTCTTTGTATCAAAGCAGGACCAACAGGGCCACAAAGAGGTAACAAAATATAAAAAAAAATTACTATGTGATGAAAAACACCACCTTCCAGAAAGCCTGAAAGAAAAGTGCTTTAGGATACGAGTAAGTGCCCCCTGTTAAAATTACAAATAAATATTGGTACCCTTCCAAAGATCTACAATGGAATCAAAGGAACCTCTATGGAATGAAGAGATAGTACTCAAGGTTTTTCTAAGCTTTATAATCTGGTACAGATATGTATGTGTGTGCATATATACATCCATGCAAACACAAACAAAACAGTAGGGGTTTATGATTTTAAGCCATCACTGGACAGGTGATGTTTGAGCAAATAGCTGAAAGAGCTAACAGAATAAGCCATGTAAGTACCTGGGGGAAAGAGCAGTATAGGCAGAGGGGGCAGGAACAGCAAGGACAAATCTGAGACAGAGCCTGCTTGGTAGGTTCCACGAACATCAAAAATTGGAAAAGCTTATAGAAAATGGGATCAGAGAGTTAATGGGGAAGACACAGTCTGTGAGGCCTTAAAAGGACTTTGAGTTTTACTCAGAGTGAGTGAGATGGAGATAGAGAGTTTTGTCCACAAGAGAGACATGACCTGACTTAACATTTTAAAGGGATGACTCCGATTATTGTGTTGAAAACAGGTGTAGTGGAAGCAGGAAGATTATTTGAAAGGTTAATTTCAATAACCCAGGCAAAGATGATGGTATCAGTGAAAGTAGTGAGAAGTGTTTGGATTCAGAATATATACTGAGAGTAAAGCCAGCAGGATTTACTGTCACCGCTATTAGAATGCAAAATCCATCAGGACTTTTTTGTGTTGTTTGAGGCTCTCACTTAGCACATTACAGACAGAAGTCAGCATTCAATATGTATTTATCAAAAGTAAAAATGATTGACTCTGCAGTGCTGCTCCATACCATGATGTGATTCATCCTAAGACTAAAGGCAGGAATCCCCTCTCTGGTGTCCCAGATCAATGAACACCTAGCTTTTCTTTAAATTACTTTTAAAAAGAGAGAGCTCATTATTGTGAAAAGCTCCTTGTTCTATTGGTTAGCACCCTGAGTTAAGTGTGGTGTTAATGACTATAGCAACTTGAACTTAACTTGTTCTTCCACCTATACTCTGACCAATGTGCCACCTACCTGGTCTCTAGTCATATGAGCTTATGGACCCAGGCTTACTGAGCATCTGCCACATACCGTGTGCTATACTGGGTGCTTTACTGCATCAAAGAGGTTTTTGTTGCTCTATTTATAAATGAACTGAGGCTCAGAAGAAGTTCAGTAGTTGCCCGAGGTCACATAGCTAATAAGATGGTAGAATCAGGACTTGAAACCAAGTCTAAGTTTAAAACTTAGATTTAGAAGCACTTTTATTGATATAATTTTATTTACTTTAATGGATAATGTCTGTATATATTTTATAGATTACATAGCTACAGATGTTATATAACATTTGATCCCCTAGAAAACTTTGTAGCAGTTATTGTAGTCTTCTTTTTGAAGTTGGAAAAAATGGTCCAACGATTTCCCCGGTCAAGAAGTGGCAAGCTACAACATGATCTCTTAACGCTGATAGAACTCTCGGATTCTAGGCAGATAATACAAATGCATGAAGCAGATACAACAATATAGCAAATAGCTAGTTTGATTCTTAGTCACTTGTTTTATCTGCTAACTCCTAAAGCCTATTATAAGCCAGAAGTCAGCCTTGAGCTACAATTACATACTAGGTTGAATTCACTCCAGTTTCCCTTGACTTTGTAAATGCGTATTCAAATCATGAATGTTCAAAAGACTAAAAGTATCAAAATAATAACAATGGTTGTTTCTGGTTTTCTTTCTTACATTTCTTTAATTTTCTTTAAATTTCCACAATAATTATATATTATTTCTATACCAAAATCAACAATAACAGTTTCCTTTTGTTTTTAAACACAGAGGTCTTTATTTCTGCCATACAGAAGTGTTAAAGTATATGTTCCATTAACAATTCTAGGGCTAGGACTATTTATTATTAAATTAGAATGAATTATTAAATTGAATCAATTCTAATTTTCTTTAGGAGCTGCTGAAGAGATACTCAGAGATGGATAATAATTATGAATGCTTAAATAGACTATCCCTTGACTTGGAGAAGGAAATTGAAACCCAAAAAGAGCTTTCAATTAGAATAAAAACAAACCTTTCACTTCCATATCCACAAGCCAAACAGATTCAAAAACTTCTCAGTGCAAACCAGAGATGTTCCATGGAATTCCACAGAGTCATGCAGAAACTTAAGGTACCATCTTTTTTAATTAATATGGTTATAAATATTACTAAAAATTTTCCATTATGAATAGGGAGTTTAAGTCCTACTTTGGGAGTTGGCATATTTGCTGTTTAGTGGATTTACTACTGACTTTTTAAAGATTATGTGAGTCTGAGAATAGTATGTGCAAGATCCTCAGTGCATCTAGGACCTATTCATTCAGCAAAACCTGAGCTCTGTCCGTGGGCCTAGACACTGTATCAAGGTGCTTGGGAGACAGGTATAAATAACATCTCAAATATCTTGTAGTCTAGTGGGTGAGGCAGACCTATAAATGGGTAATAAGTGCAGTGGTATAAGTATGTGCAGCTAGTGTGATATACCAAATGAAGAGTCACAGACAGTAAGACTAGTAGAAGCCTGACTCAAGCAAGAAAGCTTGATGTGGAGCCACCTGACAGTTATTCTGAGTGGCAACAGTAGCATCAGATTACATTTGATGTTTCACTGCAAAGAAGTGAGTCCGTGTGGGATAAAATTAGTTAGTGGCAGTCAGGAGACCAAAGGCAGGTGCAGTGGTCCAGGTGAGATAATTGGGGGTGACGGTACTACTAGAGAAAGATTTGTGGGGATGGGGGGATGAAAGAAATATTTAGCAACTTAAAAATGTGGGTCCATGGGACTGATTGATAGGGGAGGTAAGGGAGAGATGTTAAGACTGTGTCCAGGATTTGAGCTTAGCCGGATTTGTGGTCAGTGGTACCATTATCTGGCATGAAGAAAAAAGGAAGAGGAGCAAGATGGATGAGGTAGGAGAAGTGATCAAGTGCTCAGTTTGAGATGTTTTGAGTAGAAATACCTATGATGGAACATCCGAGAAGAGAAACCAAGTAGGCATTTAACTGTGAGTCTGAGGCTTGTCAGAAGTAAAGTCAGGACTAAAAGTAAAGATTTGGGATTCAAATAGATGATAGATAATGCAACATGTGCGAGTAAGGTCGCCCAGAATGCATAATAGAGGAATAAGACCCTTGGGATAACAAGACAACTGTTCTTGAAAAGATAATTTTTCAAGAAACAGCAGCAGAAGAGAGCAACTGGGTTCGAGGCTGGAAAAGTCAGAGACAGGAAAAAACCAAGCAAACAGGTCTGTGGCTCAAGTCCATGGAGGAGAGCATGTCAAAGATGAAGTGTTCAGGAGTGGCAAATACTTCAGACAGCCAGGATACAGACTGAAGAGATCCCCCCAATGTGTTGATACTAGAGCTCATGGGAGACCTTTGTCTGAGCAATTTTATTTGAGTAGTTAGGGAAGAGGCCAAATTTATAAGAGGTTAAGTTGAAACAGTATAAGCTGAGGAGATTAAGTAGTTGGGTATCTGCCCTGCCTAAGTAGAACACGCCTCTGGCCCTGATATTCTTCCACAAATCCTGGCAGTCCGATATCTAGAACTCATTCATGATATCCATGGAACATATGGTATTCAAATTATTTTCACCTTAAAGCCAAACACCTAAATATGCTTGACAAGTAAATCTTGAGGCATCACACACTCTTACTGGTTACCCAGTCAAGGTAGGCAGGAGAGGATGTTGAAGGTGCATCTCAGGTGTTCAGTGGGAAACCTGGATGATTGGTGATATAATTAACTAAAAAGACAGTAATAGAGAAAGGTAGGTTTCTGGGGAAATGGATCTGTGTACATTTTATACCTATTGAATTTGAAGTAATTGCAGGACATCATGTGGCATATCCCACAGGAAGTCAGAAACAGAAAAAGAGGTCTGGTATTACTTTCTCAAGTTCTGAGAGGAGTAAGTTGGTGGAAGAGAGGTTCTTTTCCTCTTCCCCACTTATCAGAGGATATAGATAAACCAGAGATGCAATCCCACCTCTCAGTCTCAGGAATTTAAAACTTCATTTAAATGTGGTAAAACTTTCATTTTTCAATTTGTTTAATGTTTTTCCACAAGTATGTGTTAAATCATGTTACAAAGATAAAGGAAGAACAACATGAATCCATCAATAAATTTGAAATGGTTTTTGTTGACGAAGTGGAAAAGCAAAATGAACTGCTAATAAAAATACAACACCTTCAACAAGATTGTGATGTACCATCCAGAGAATTAAGGGACCTCAAATTAAGCCAACGTGTGGATCTACATATTGCGGTATAATTTGTTTTAAATTGTTTTAACTAGATTTTAAGCCTTACCTTTTCATTTGCTTAGAACAATTTTCATTTATCAAAAATTCAGAATTGGTTGCAGAATGACAGCTGGCCTCATGTAAAGAGTGTCAAGTAATGGACTAGCCCCTGCTCAGAACCCCACAGCTACAGAAAATAGATTTAATATCAGCAAGTGGGAATTCATGGAACCCCGGAATAAGTTTCCTAATGCCTTCTAAAACTTCATAGATGCATGACTGGGAGTCAGAGACATTTTTATTGCAACAACTCCACCTGGAGTGTCCTCTCCTACAGCAGTGTGAGGCTGGCATCCATTCCCAACACACGTGTAATGCCTGCTGTATGCACAGAAAAGCTACATCCAGAAGCACTTTACATATTGTGATTATTTGTCACAGATTTATAATGTTGACAGGTTTTAATTCTAACAGGCAGACTTTGTAGACATGCCTCTGTTACACAGCCTGTACCCAAAATGTTATTATTCAAATAACTAGAATAAAGTGTGACATTAGAATTATATTTCTAATATAATTAGAATTAGAATTATATTTAGTTGAAAACATTAAGAATGAGAGCTCAGTAAGGTATTTTCCCACTTTTATGACATTTGTATGGTAGGTAAAAACTTTATCCAATTGTTCACCCAATTCAATGCTTACTTTTTACAGGAAATTCTCAAAGATTTTTCAGAAAGTGACTTCAGCAGCATAAAGACTGAATTTCAAGAAGTACTAAGTAATAGGAAAGAAATGACCCAGTTTTTGGAAGACTGGTTAAATACTCACTTTGATATAGAAAAGCTTAAAAATGGCATCCAGAAAGAAAATGATAGGATTTGTCAAGTGAATAACTTCTATAACAACAAAATAATTGTAAGTAGTAATTTTTTGTGCTGCCTCATTCTTTTTTGGTTTAATTTTCTACCTCATTCTCAAAAAGAGAAACTTAATTTTAAGTGTGTTTTAAAAATTTTGTATATTCGTTGTGAAAAAAATTGACTATAAAACAAATTCTTCCTCTAACATCATGCTTCCTTAGGATAATTAAATATATCAGTTTATACTTGTAAAGAAGATAATGGTCTTGGTGTATAATAATCAGCTTCCACTTGCGAAATCAAATTCTCTTGCCAATCTCCTGTTTTCTCTCTTCTTATTCCTTCTGTATGAATCGAGCCTTTTCCCCAAAGAGCCTCACACAAGGTGTGATACGGACCTGGTTTCAGGGCCGCAGGTAGTAGCTACTTTAGTGAGGCCTCTTGTGTTTTTCATTTCAGTAGTATTATATGTGCTGATCTTTCAACTTTGAGATTCAAAAATCTGGTTTGTATCATTGTTCTCAAGGTGATCAGCCTTAGTGGACAGATTCATAAGAACCAGCATTGTTTAAGATCGGTTTATTAATTTGTTTTACTTTCCACTGCTCAAAATATTCATTCTGCTTTCCAAAGTAACCCTGACCTCAAATACCTGGTAGAATATGCAGTAATCAGAAAACTGCTTGTTATAGATGCAATTGAAGCAAATATTATAGCTTCTAAGATCGGTTTTATATTTCATGTTTGGGTAGTTCTTTCTTGACATTTTAATTACTTCTAGAAACTATACTTAAAAATCATGCTGAAATATAGATAATGCTTTTCAAAAATATTTTTCTGTGGATAGTTTAATGCAGTTTGTTGACTACCCGGAGCTAGGAAAATAATAAATGAGTGGTTTAAAAAAGAAAAAAGGCTACAATCAATAGAGGAAAGCATAAAGCCAATGTTTGGCTAAGATAATCTCCATATAATTAGTATTTTTATTGTAATATTGGGAACACAGTTGTGATTAGAAATTAGGGTTTCTACTGTGGTGACCAGCATGGATATGTGGTTTCTCCCAACCAGCTGAGAGTAGGACCTGATAACTTTGTATGGTGTGAGGTCAGTAGTCCAGAGCCAAGGAGAGTCCAGGGTGCCAGCAAGAGCACAGCTAACTTAGATATGAGTCTGATAAAAAGGACATAAAGCCACAAAGAAAGTTAGAGATAAGACCAGTAAGGCATTCATGATGAGAGCAAAAGGTACACCCCATAGGAATTAGGAGGTAAAAAGATGTAAATGATTTCAGAATTAGTTAGCCTTTAATGTAAAAGAGGGTGTTGAGACTGGTATTCCCTGCATAGAAATACACAATTTTCAGATTAATTACCAAAAGTCAATGAATTCTTTTCCATATAAACACCGAGGTTTGGAATGAAACAGGAAAATAGATTGTCATTAAGTTTACTGGACATACAAGATATGGAAGCAACCTAAGTGTCCATTAGTAGATGAATGGATAAAGAAGATGTAGTACTTATACACAATGGAATATTATTCAGCCATAAGAAGAAAATAAGTCTTAACCATTTGCAACAACAGGGATGGAGCTAGAGGGTATTATGGTCAGTGAAATAAGTCAGGCAGAGAAAGACAAGTACCAAATGATAGCACTCATTTGTGGAGTATAACAACTAAGCAAAACTGAAGGAACAAAACTGCAGCAGACTCACAGACTCCAAGAAAGGACTAGGGATTACCAAAGGGGCGGGGTAGGGGAGGGAAGGAGAAGGGGATTGAGGGACATTATGATTGGCTCATGTGTGGGTGGGGTCATGGGGAAGGCAGAGTAGCACAGAGAAGACAAGTAGTGACTCTGTAGCATCTTCTACACTGATGGGCAGTGACTGCAATGGGGTGGGGGGCACTTGATAATATGGATGAATGTGGTAACCACAGTGTTGCTCATGTGAAACCTTCATAAGAGTGTATATCAATGATACCTTAAAAAAAAATAGAATTTTACTCTAAAAAAAAAAGCTTACTGGGCATACTCTGCTATTAAATGTCAGCTAACGTTTATGTATGACATTATTATGTCGTACCATATATAATGACTTTAACCTGCACAGTCCTTCAGATTCCTCTCATGTGAGTGCTGATCTAATAATTTGAGAGTATCATCTTGTAAATCAATATGAAAGTACTTTCCAGTACTTACTCTTCTTTTTGTTACCATCAACATCCAACATCTGAAATGTCAGGAACTGATACAAACCACAAAGAATATTCACTACCTTTTAAAGTGCTGTTCTAGAAAATTTTGAATAATGAATTTCAGCGTACATCTTATCCTGGAATTGTAGTATTTTTCATAGTTTTTTTTAAATATATAGTTCATCTTAAAGCTATAATGGTGTTTTTACTATACAATAGGCTATAATGAATGAATCGACAGAGTTTGAGGAAAGAAATGCTACCACAGCCAAAGAATGGGAACATGACCTAAAATCAGTGAAAGAGAAAAATGAAAAACTATTTAAAAACTACCAAATGTTGAAGATCCCCCTGACATCTGATGTCCTTGTTAATCCTACTACACCAGATAATAAGAATCTTCATGTTACATCACAAGCTACACAACTGACCACAGAGGTATGTAGTTTCTTATACAATGTTTTCAATTTGCAGTCTCATCACAGAGTTAAAGATGCATTTTACATAATATTTCAGAGCAAAATTACAGTATTGAATGTGTTAAGGTATGTGAACCATTTCTGTCTGATGGCTGTTTTCTAAATATAGTTCTATTGTGGTTATCACTCAACTAATTATAAAGCTATACATTATATAAGATCTTCCTTTTGGATTATAAAACAAATATTCATGATTAGCAGATACATCAGTTAAGATTATCATACATTATAAGTTTCCTAAATCATGTAACTATTAAATTATAATCTGTCTATATGGAGAAATAGAGTGAAAGAGCAATATAGCCTTTCTGTAATTATCATCAATGTCTTTAATACTGGTTAAAGTTACAGTCAAAACAAGAATGGAAGAAGCTGAAAATATAACAGATTTCTTATGCAGTTAACCTGTATCCAAGAATCAGTATGTTATTTGAATAATACAATTGATTTATTAACTATGCTTACCTGAGGATTTATAAAGCAAACATGTTATTTTATTTTATTATGTTTTTTTGTTTTGTTAGTACACAAAATGAGTTAGAGGAGAACCTAAGACTAAATTATAATTTTGTCATTTTTACCAAAATAAATACTTAAAATAAAACATCAATTACTAGTTTAATAATAACTACCAGTGGAAACTAGAAGATCACTAGGGTACAGTTTGTTTGCTGATAACCACATACCTGAGTCAGCTGCTAGAGGTAAAATAACAGAAATATGAACCCCATCTACCAAAGCAATAAGATAAAGAATTAGAAGGAAATTCCATCTTCAAATGACCCCCGGAAATGCCCAATCAGAAAATAAATGATATGCTATTAGTTTGATAATTATGTCAAATTAGATTAGCATAGAGTAGTTTGGTAATGATACAGGAGTAGGCAAATACAACAGTGAAACTGAATAGAGTTGAACAGTATACCCAAATAAGTATGAGAATTTAGTTGTATGAAAATGCTAACAGTTGACTCAGTAGAGAAGAGATGATTTATTTAATGTTTGATTCAGAATAATCAGCTAGCTATCTGGAAAAAAATAAGTGGATTTCTACCTTACTCATTAAACAAAAATAAATTCTGGGTGGGCCAAGAAGAAACACATTTTCCAGGAAAACCTGCATGTGTGTGTATGTGAATAATCCTATAAATATGAATAAATTCATATTTTTAAATTCAGATATTTTAGTACTTGCAAAAAACTGGAAATAAATGGAATGCTTATTAGTAGGTGATGGGTTAAACCAATTTTAGTACCTATCCATGAAAAAAAAAAAGGTGAGTGAGCTGCAGGTGTTGATGATGGAAAGATCTGGAAAACATTTCATCAAATTTTTAAAAAAGCTATATTATTTAGTATGTTCCTATTGTGTGTATGACAACTGACTTTTATAAACTGTGTATTCACATATGCTTTAATACGCATAGGAAATTTCTGGAAGGGTACCCTCCAAAAAGTTTAGTGCTCATTGCTTCAGCATCAGCTGGGGTTCTGAGGTGGGGAATGTACTCTTCACTATACGCCTTTGAATTTTTCCACATACTTGAAATAAAGGGAAAGCTGTGTTACATGTGTTA
The DNA here is from genome assembly GCA_032199065.1 of Smutsia gigantea. Classification (NCBI taxonomy): domain Eukaryota; kingdom Metazoa; phylum Chordata; class Mammalia; order Pholidota; family Manidae; genus Smutsia; species Smutsia gigantea. The sequence continues at coordinate 36,095 of JAVSCE010004867.1, read as the reverse complement.
TTTAAGTAGTCGATTAACAAATATTCCTTCTTTAAGTAGTATCAAAATAAATGTGAGTGCCTATTTAATATGCTTAGTACTGTGCTAGCCAGAAAGTAAAATAAACACTAAGCCTTATAACATAAAATTTGGGCATTTTTTAATCCAAAAATCATCATCTTCTAAATGAAAAAAATAATACATGTGCAAATGGAGTGACTTTGGCTTCTTTTTTATCCTTTATTAATGCAATCTGAAAATTTAATACCTTATATGATCAATCTGTCTTAAACTTACATGCTCTGATTCTCTGGGTGGCAGATCTTATATATATACACGCTTTTTCTAATAGAGAATTCAAGAGCTTGAAACTTTGCTACATGAAGCTAAAGAAAGTGCTGTGCATAAGGAAGGCAAGATTATAAAGATGCAGAAAGAACTTGTGGTGACTAATGACATAATAGCAAAACTTCAAGCACAAGTCAATGAATCAAATAAATGCCTTGAAGAAACAAAAGAAATGATCCAAGTACTTCAGGTAACTTAAACTCACTTTATAAAATAAGAGGGTGTTTTTTATCTGTTGAATATGTATGGTAGGTAATTTGGGACTCTAATCTTTATATTAACTTCCTATTACCTATGTATGTCTGAAGTTTAATACTCAAGTTTTAAAAAGCAAGTGACAACTCAAATGAAATGCAGAAGTATATTTTTATCCAAAATAATTTATTTTTACCTTTGCCAAAAAAATATTTTTAAAAGATATATTATCCTTTATAGTTTAAAATGTATATTTCCTTACATTTAAAAAATATTTCTTAATATTTAACACTCTTTATTCCTCTAGAATTCCCTATTTGGATGTGTTTATTTTTGTATTCAATATCTAATGATATACTATTTTATGGTCATGGTATGGAGATAAAAGAGAAATGAGTGATTTATTCAGTGATAATAAGAAATGAGCTATCAAGCCACAAGAAGACATAGAGATACCTTAAATGAATATTGCTAATTAAAAAAAACTGATCTGAAAAGTCTGCGTACTACATGATTCCAACTATGTGACATTCTGGAAGGGCAAAACTAGAGACAGTATTAAGATCAGTGATTGCCAATGTTTCAGGGGGAGGGAGGGCAGGAGGGCTGGGTAGGTGGAGCACAGGGGATTTTTTAGAGCAGGGAAACTATTCTGTATGATACAATAATAATGAGCACATTTCATTATACATTTGTCAAAACCCACAGAATGTATAATACAAATAATAAACCCTAATGTAAACTATGAGCTTTGCTTAATAATGTATCAGTGTTGGCTCATCATTTGTAAGAAATATACCACACTAATGTGGGATGTTAATGATAGGGAAAACTGGGAGGGGGAGGGGAGAGACAAGGGTATGTCGGAGTCTGTGTACAGTCTACTCAATTATTCTATTAACTAAAACTACTCTAAAAAAATGTGTTCATTAACAAAGATTTATATGTATTTAGATATAAATTTTTTTCTCTGGAAAGTAGATATATTTTATATCACTGGATTGCACCATCTTCGACAAAATAACACTGTATAATTCTTTGTGCCTTGAATTCTCTTGTAGTTTGATATGAATATTGCTGTTCTGACATGTTTTTGTTTCATTTTCCTGATTTACCTTTGTCTACCCATTTCATTATTGTCAACCTTTATTTTTTGTTTTGTTTGGGTATTTCATTTTTAATTGGGAAAACAATTTGTTTTAATAAATAAAAATCATGTGTTCTCTACATATTAGCTTCCAATCGCTTTAGGTATACTTCACATCAAATACCTATTTGCTACTGGTTTTTAAGGTTAAAATAAGTGTCCTTCCTGCTTTTCATATATTTGGGTTTTGCTGTTTTAGAATATTCTTAACCAGATCAAGGTGGTTAACAACTTTTTAGAAATGCTCTAAAATTATTTTATTTTTCTGTTCTCTTAAAAATTTAGAACAAAGATGCTTTAGGAGCTAAGCCCTATAAAGAAGAAATTGAAGATCTCAAAATGAAGCTGGTGAAACTGGACCTAGAGAAGATGAAAAATGCCAAGGAGTTTGAGAAGGAGTATGTCTTTGCCTTAATTGAACATGACTTGAATAGCTTACATTTCCTTCCTGAATTATATAAACTTCTTTGCATTAATTAACTTTTTAAATATATGAAAATTTTGTTACTGGTTTTCTAAAAAATATAAACATCCACAGATTTTAAATTTATTAAATTCTCATTACATGTGCAAAGATTTTAAAAATAAGCACAATTCTGATCAATTACCAACACATTATGTCTTTGGATGCTTCTTACTCAGTCACATGTGAAGCAGCTTAAAAATGGCCTTTTTATGCTTGAAAATGAATGTTAAGAACCTTGGTTCTCTTAATTTCATTTGTTCTTCCTGTTGTGTTTTTGTGTAAAGGTTGTATTTCCTTTTAAATTACAGTACCTAGTACCTAAGAGCATATTCTCTTTTTATTTATTTATTTATTTATAGTACTACACATAATAGCATACCTAAAGTTCCTGTGGCATAGCATAATGAAAAGAACATTAAACAAAGAGTCAGGGAAACTGAATTAAAAATATAGTGTTGCCATAATGTAGTGGGGGTGGGGGTGGGGTGGGGGGATACAGGGAAGGCAGTATAACACAGAGAAGACAAGTAGTGATTCTATAACATCCTACTACGCTGATGGACAGTGACTGCAATGGGGTATGTGGTGGGGACTTGATAATAGGGGGAATCCAGTAACCATAATGTTGCTCATGTAATTGTATATTAATAATAGCAAAATAAAAATTTTTTTAAAAGTAGTGTTGTCCATAAACCCATGGTTTATTAATATATCACTTAGGCAAGCTATTTAGTCTCCCAGGGCCTTGTATTCATAATCATTAAAAGGATCAGTGTGTATTAGAGAATTTCTTAACATCCCTTCTGGCTCTTACCACTTTTTATTCTTCCTATAAGTCTTTAAAAAGTATTTAATATCTAATTTCACCCAAAAAGTAGCACTCTGAATCTTCATGAATTCTAACCAGGCTTCCATTAATAAAACAATAGGTTTTAGGGATACTTAAACCCTTTAAGTTCTTCATTATAAAAAGAAATTTTACTTACAGAATAGAATCAGCAGATACTTTCAGTGTCTAAAAAAGGCAGAAAGTGTCATAATTTATCATTGTTGACTAATGCTTAAGAAAACAGTTTATAGAATGTCTCATTCGATTGGGGAACAATGAGCAGAATTTGACCTTTGACTGTATTACCTTAGCCCAGAAGTGCAGACGGGGCTTGCTATCCTGACAAAGTAGAAAAAGAAGCTGCTTTTCACTTTTATGCTCTGGTAATTTTCTTTTCTAGGTCCTCATGTAACAGCTCAATTATTTGTTTTATGGTATCCCTGAATATAATTTTGTTCAATATTCAGTAATAGCTATTGGGCTTCCAGAAATTTAAAAAGAACTGGTTTCTCAATGTTAAAAAATTGCCCCTGCAACAAAACAGAATACTTCCTATGTCATGGTTTTATAGCTGTAAAGTGCATGCTATGGGGCAGGGTGGAGATAGTACCGTGTGAGTTTATCTATTGCTATTTATCAGTGTTATGTTAATGTGACATCTTATTAGAAAAGTTTTGACAGCACTTATATTTCATATTCCATTAAAAATTAGTTACTGGGCTTTTACATAATTCTGTTGTTGTTCATATAGAATTACTTCTACAAAAGCCACTGTAGAATATCAAAAAGAAGCTATAAGGTTATTGAGAGAAAATCTTAGGAGAAGTCAACAGGCCCAAGATACCTCAAGTAAGTAGAAAATGCTAATTTCTTCAGATCTTTTCCATTTTACTTCTCAATGTACTTACACATTTTAAAGACTGCTATGATATATGTGACAGTCAAGAATAAACCTAAGTTAATCACTAATTTAGAAAACTATTTTTAAAATGATTTCATTGGGATCATATTTATCATGTGACATCTCCTTCGTTTACTATTATCTCAACTGTTTATCCATTAAAGGTTCTTGAAAAATAAGAATTTCACCTTTGTATTATATTATCATGTCATATCTTAGCATATTAATGAAGATAACTTCAGTACTATAAAAGAATGATATAACTATCAAGGTAGAAGTACCCTTCCCAATAAAAATACAAACAGAAGTCTGAATAGATTTTAACTATATGCACAGTAAAAATATAATCAGTGCACAGTAAAAATAAGTAAATATTATCTTAGTTCTTAATACTGAAAATACAGAGTTGATGCTTACTTGCAGATTCAGAAATTTCTCTTAGGTACAGATTTTAAATCTAATGATCAAATTTCTATATATACATTCCTCAAACTACGCTTTTTTACATGTCTGTCTCTTATGTTTCACTGGAAAAGAGAAAGTGCTGAACAATACTTGGGGCAACTTTGGCAGTAGAACAAGCATTGAAGTAAAAGGGGAAGGTCTCCAAACTGACTGCCCTCACTTAATGGCCATGTGAAATCATGGGGGCACCTGACCTTCTAGCTTATATATATACTTATTAAAAGAATTAAACTAAAAGTGTGGGTGAAAGCACACTGAAAATTCTAAATGTCAGGCAGGTGTAAGATGATATTTGTGTGCATTATTGTCCACTCGTTGAAAAAAAGTTAGAAGCACCATTAATAAAGTTGTTTAGTACATTTAACTTGAATGTCCCTAGCATCTATACAGAGTAATCACAGCTCCTACCGCTCCACCCGAAGCCCTCCCCATGGTAACCACCAATCACTTCTCAGTGTCTGTGAGTCTACTGATGTTTTGTTCATTCTGTTTTGCTTTGTTTTTAGATTGCACAAATAAGTGAATCATATGGTATTTGTCTTTCTGCACCTGACTTATTTCAGTTACCATAAGACCCTCTCAGTGCATCCATTGTTGCAAATGGCAGGATTTCTTTGTGGCTTTTTTGGCTGAATAATATTCCATTACATATATGTACCACATCTTTATTCATTCGTCTACTGATGGGCACTTACGTTGCTTACATATCTTAGCTATTGTGAATAATGTAGTAATAAACATAGTGGTGCAAAAGTCTGTTCAGAACAGGGTTTTGCTTTCTTCAGGTAAATTCCTAGAAGTGGAATTACTGGGTTGAATGGTATTTCTATTTTAAGTTTTTTGAGGAACCTCCATACTGTTTTCCACAGTGACTGCACCAATTTACATTCCCACCAACAGTGTAGGAGGGTTCCATATCATTACCAGCACTTGTTATTTCTTGTCTTTTGGATAGTGGCCACTCTAACTGGTATGAGGTGATACCCCATCGTGGTTTAGATTTACATTTCCTTGATGATTAACGTGTCCATTGGCCATCTGTATTTCTTCTTTGGAAAAATGTCTGTTCCAGGCATATGAGTTCGTTATATATTTTGGATACTAATAACCTCTTAGCAGATAAATTATTTATGAATATATTCTCCCATACTGTAGGTAGCCATTTTGTTCTGCTGATGGTGTCCTTTGCTTTTTAGTTTGATGTAATCCCACTTGTTCATTTTTTATTTTGTTTCCCTTGTCTGAGGAGATGTGACTACAAAAAAATTGCTCATGCTAAATGTTCAAGAGATTTTTGCCTATGTTTTGTTCTGTGAGTTTTATGGTTTCATGCATTACATTTAGGTCTTTAATCGATTTTGAGTTTACTTTTGTGTATGGAGTTAGACAGTAATCCAGTTTCATTCTCTTGCATGTAGTTCTCCAGGTTTCCCAACACCACTTATTGAAGAGACTGTCTTTTTCCCATTGTATATTTTATGGCTCCTTTATTTTATATTAATTGACCATATATGCATGGGTTTCTTTCTGAGCTCTCTCTGTTCTGTTCCATAGATGTATGAGTTTGTTTTTGTGCCAATACCATACTATTTTGATTACTGTAACTTTATACTATAACCCCCACCTTTTTTCTTCGTTCTCAGGATTGCTTTGGCTATTTGAGGTCTTTTGGGGTCCCATATGAATTTTAGAATTATTTGCTCTAGTTCACTGAAGAATGCTGTAGGTATTTTGATAGGGATTGCATTGAATCTGTGGATTGCTTTAGGCAGGATGGCCATTTTGACAATATTAATTCTTCCTACCCAAGAGCATGGGCTGAATTTCCATTTATTAGTGTCCTCTTTAATTTCTCTTAAGAGTGTCTTGTAGTTTTCAGAGTATAGGTCTTTCACTTCCTTGGTTAGGTTTATTCCTAGGTATTTTATTCTTTTTGATGCGATGTGAATGGAATTGTTTTCCTGATTTCTCTTTCAGCTAGTTCACCGTTAATGTATAGGAATTCAACAGATTTCTGTGTATTAATTTTGTATCCCACAGCTTTGCTGAATTCAGATATTAGATATAATAGTTTTGGAGTGGATTCTTCAGGGTTTTTTATGTACAATATCATGTCATCTGCAAACAGGGACACTTTGACTTCTTCCTTGACAATCTGGATGCCTGTTATTTCTTTGTGTTGTCTGATTGATGTGGCTAGGACCTCCAAAACTATGTTGAATAAAAGTGGGGAGAGTGGGCATCCTTGTCTTGTTCCCGACCTTAAAGGAAAAGCTTTCAGCTTCTCGCTGTTAAGTATAATATTGGCTGTGGGTTTGTCATATATGGCCTTTATTATGTTGAGATACTTGCCCTCTATACCCATTTGGTTGAGTTTTTATCATGAATGGATGTTGAATTTTGTCAAATGCTTTTTCAGCATCTATGGAGATGATCATGTGGTTTTTGTCCTTTTTGTTGATGTGGTGGATGATGTTGATGAATTTTCAAATGTTCTACCATCCTTGCATCCCTGGGATGTATCCCACATGATCATGATACATGATCTTTTTGATGTATTTTTGAATTCGGTTTGCTAATATTTTCCTGAGTATTTTTGCATCTATGTCCATCAGGTATATTGGTCTGTAACCTTTTTTGTGGTGTCTTTGCCTGGTTTTGGTATTAGAGTGATGTTGGTCTCATAGAATCAGTTTGGCAGTATTCCCTCCTCTTCTACTTTTTGGAAAACTTTAAAGAGGATGGCTATTAGATCTTCACTAAATGTTTGATAAAATTCAGCAGTGAAACCATCTGGTGCAGGAGTTTTGTTCTTAGGTAGTTTTCTGATTACCAATTCAATTTCTTTGCTGGTATTTGGTCTATTCAGATTTTCTGTTTCTTCCTGGGTCAGCCTTGAAAGGGTGTATTTTTCTACAAAGTTTTCCATTTTTTCTAGGTTATCTAGATTGTTACCATATAATTTTTCATAGTATTCTCTCATAATTCTTTGTATTTCTGTGGTGTCCATCGTGATTTTTCCTTTCTCATTTCTGATTCTGTTTATATGTGTAGACTCTTTTTTTTTCTTGATAAGTCTGGCTAGGGGTTTATCTATTCTGTTTATTTTCTCAAAGAACCAGCTCCTGCTTTCATTGATTCTTTCTATTGTTTTATTCTTCTCAATTTTATTTATTTCTGCTTTAATCTTTATTATGCCCCTCCTTCTATTGACTTTGGGCCTCATTTGTTTTTCCTTTTCTAGTTTCATTAATTGTGAGTTTAGACTGTTCATTTGGGATTGTTTTTCTTTCCTGAGGTAGGCCTGTATTGTAGTTTATTTCCCTCTTAGCACGGCCTTCACTGCGTCCCACAGATTTTGCGCTGTTGAATTATTGTTGTTATTTGTCTCCATATATTGCTTTATCTCTGTTTTTATTTGGTCATTGATCCATTGATTATTTAGAAGCGTGTTATTTAGCCTCCATGTATTTGTGGGCTTTTTCACTTTTTTTGTGTAATTTATTTCTAGTTTCATACCTTTGTGATCTGAGAAGCTTGTTGGTACAATTTCAATCTTTTTGAATTTACCGAGGTTCTTTTTGTGGCCTAGTATATGATCTATTCTTGAAAATGTTCCATGTGCGCTTGAGAAGAATGTGTATCCTGTTGCTTTTGGATGGAGTGTCCTGTAGATGTCCGTTAGGTCCGTCTGTTCTAATACATTGTTCAGTACCTCTGCCTCTTAACTTATTTTCTGTCTGGTTGATCTGTCCTTTGGAGTGAGTGATGTGTTGAAGTCTCCTAAAATGAATGCATTGCATTCTATTTCCCCGTTTAATTCTGTTACTATTTGTTTCACATATGTGGGTGATCCTGTGTTGGTGCATTGATACTTGTAATAGTTATATCCTCTTGTTGGACTGACCCTTTTATCATTGTGTGCTGTCCTTCTTTGTCTCTTTTGACTTTCTTTGTTTTGAAGTCTATTTTGTCTGATATAAGCACTGAAACTCCTGCTTTTTTCTCCCTATTAGTTGCATGAAATATCTTTTTCCATCCCTTTACTTTCAGTCTGTGTATGTCTTTGGGTTTGAAGTGAGTGTCTTGTAGGCATCATATAGATGGTTCTTGTTTTTTTATCCATTCAATGACTATGTCTTTTGATTGTGCTTTCAGACCATTTACATTTAGGGTGATTATTGATAGGTATATGCTTACTGCCATTGCAGGCTTTAGATTCATGGCTACCAAAGGTTCAAGGTAATTCCCTTACTGTCTAACAGTCTAACTTAACTCACTCTGTATGCTATTACAAACACATCCTAAGGGTTCTTTTTTTTTTCCTCCTTTTTCTTCCTCCTCCATTCTTTGTATGTTATGAATCATTCTGTACTCTTTATCTTCCCTTGGGTGACATCTGTTTAGCCTTAGGCGTACTTCCATCTATAGGAGTCCCTCCAAAATGCACTGTAGAGGTGGTTTGTGGGAGGTAAATTCTTTCAGCTTTTGCTTATCTGAAAATTGTTTAATTCCTCCTTCAAATTTAAATGATAATCTTGCCAGGTTGAGTATTCTTGGTTCGAGGCCCTTCTGCTTCATTGCATTAAATATATCATCCCACTCCCTTCTGGCCTGTAAGGTTTCTATTGAGAAGTCTGATGATAGCCTGATGGGTTTCCTTTGTATGTGATCTTTGTTCTCTCTCTAGCTGCTTTTAAAAGTCTGTCTTTATCCTTGATCTTTGCCATTTTAATTATTATATGTCTTGATGTTGTCTTCCTTGGGTCCGTTGTGTTGAGAGATCTGTGCATCTGCATGGCTTGAGAGACTATCTCCTTCCCCAGATTGGGGAAGTTTCTGCAATCACCTCCTCAATGACACTTTCTGTCCATTTTTCTCTCTCTTCTTCTTCTGGTACCTCTGTCATACAAATATTGTTGCATTTGGAACAAACACAGTTCTCTCAATATTCTTTCATTCTTAGAGATCCTTTTTTCTTTCTGTGCCTCAGCTTCTTTGTATTCCTCTTCTCTAATTTCTGTTCCATTTAACATCTCTTCTACTACATCTAATCTGCTTTTAAATCCCTCCATTGTATGTTTCATTTCAGATATGGAATTTCTTAATGATTGCATCTCCAACTTAAATTCATTCCTGAGTTTTTGAATTTTCTGTACCCCCATAAGCATGTTTATAATTTTTATTTTGAACTCTCTTTCAGGAAGATTGGTGAGTTCAGTTTCATTTGGCCCTTTTTCTGGGGTTTCTGACATTTTGGTGTGAACCATGTTCTTTTGACGTTTCATATTTGTTCGTGGTGCCTTCTAGTGCACAGAAACTCCCATCTCGAGCTGTTCAGCTCCTAGAGTGAGGTTGGGAGTCGTAGGGGAGCGGAGCTGGTGCCTGAGTGGAGGAAAGATCTGTCTCCTGATTCCCGTCTTTGTTGCCTATCTCCAGTGTCAGAGCCAGTGGGCCAAGCACACACGTGTAAGCCTCTGTGCTTTGCGCCTCTAGCTGTTGTAGGCGGGGCCTCCCTCTGCCTGGCCTGACGCCAGCACAGTGACTGCCAATTTGAACCGGCAAGCTAGGAGGAAGTTGCAGCAGGCAGCGTGTCACAGTGGGGGGCCTTGGAGCTGAGTAGCCAGCCAGGGGGGTGGAGCACCTGAAGCTCCCCAATATTCCCAACCAGCCGGGCAGAGCGCACCCAGACAACCTTGTCCAGCTCTCTCTTCGCCCATGCTGTAAGCTCTGAGCAAACCCTGCCCCTTCAGCAACCCTCTCACTGTTAGGAAGCCTCTCAGACCGCCTGCCCCTCCTCTAACACAGAGTGGCCGGGTGTGGATCCCGTCCTCCACAAACGGCTAGAATGTCAGTCTCCCAAGCACTCTGCCCATCCGAGCTCCCAACGCCCAGAGCACCACACAGTATAGGCTTCTGCTCACAAAGCAGATCTCCAGGGCTAGATGCTCGGCTGTCCCAAGCTTCCCGCCCCCGCTCCGTTTCTCTTCCTCCCAAGGGTGAGCTTGGATGGGGGAAGGGCCTGGGTCCCCTCGGATTAAGGCTTTAATATGTTACCCTGTTTCGTGAGGTCTCCTCTGTTCGTGAGGTCTGTATGCAGTCTGGTTCAACCTTCTTTCTTGTTGCTGTTTTAGGGTTAGCTGTATTAATTAACCATATTTTTGTACTATTTGTGGTTTGGAAGGAGTTCTCCGTGTCACTTCTCATGCTGCCATCTTTAATCCCTCTATTGAGAGTTTTTATCATGAATGGATGTTGAATTTTGTCATATGCTCTTTCAGCATCTATTTAGGTGATCTTATGATTTTCATACTTGTTGTGTTATCACATTGATTTACCAATATCATAGCATACTTGCATCACTGGTATAAATCCTACTTGGTCATGATGAATGATCCTTTTAATGTATTTTTTAGTTTGGTTTGCTAGTGTTTTGTTGAGGGTTTTTGCATCTGTTCATCAGTGATATTGGTCTGTAATACTCTTTTCTTGTAGTGCCTTTGTTTTGATTTCTGGTTGTTTTTGTAGTTTCTCTCTGTTTGTTTCTGCCTCTCATACTCTTGTTATTTGGTGGTTTTCTTTAATGTTTTGATTGGATATCTTTAAAAAATTTTTTGTGTATCTCTTATAGGCTTTAAGTTTGTGGTTACCATAAGGTTTGTGGATAGTTTCCTAACTATATAACAGTCTATATTAAGTTGATGGTTGCTCTATTTCAAGCACAATCTAAAAGTACTTCTTTTTTATTCTTCTTTCCTCCTCCACACTTTTATTTATAGCCCTTGACTGATTTTGTGTATAGTTGATTTTACTACTTTTGTTTTAACTTCATACTTGCTTGGTAAGTAATTAGTCTACTGTCTTTACTGTTGGTTTATTTTCACTGTTGAAAACCATGTAGGCTTAAGAACATTTCCATCTACAGAAGTTCCTTTAACATATCCTGTAAGGCCAGTTTAGTGGAGGTAAATTCCTTCAGCCTTTGTTCATCTGGGAAATGTTTAATCTCTTCTTCAATCTTGAATGACAGGCTTGCTGGGTAGGGGATTCTTGGCTGAATGTCCTTCTGTTTCAATACATTAAATATTTCATGCCACTCTCTTCTGGCCTGTAAAGTTTCTGCTGAGAAGTCTGCTGATAGCTCATGGGGTTTCCCTTATAGTAATCTTTTTTTCCTCTCTGGCTGCTTTCAATACTCTCTCTTTATCCTTAATCTTTGGCATTTTAATTATTATGTCTTCCTAGGATTCCTTTTGTTAGGAGCTCTCTGATTTTCCATGACCTGAGTGTCAATTTCCTTCCCCAATTTGGGGAAGTTTTCAACAATTATTTCCTCAAAGAGACTTTCTACCCCTTTGTCTCCTTTCTTCTCCTACTGGTACTCCTTTTATGCATACATTGTCTCATTTGGATTGGTCACACAGCTTTCAGCATTCTTTCATTCCTTGAGATTCTTTTTTTTCTCTGTTCCTCAGTTTTGTTGTATTCTCTAATTTCCATTGCATTAATTGTCTCCTCTACTTACAGCAATCTGTTATTCATTCCCTCTATTGTATGTTTCATTTCAGTTACTGTATTCTTCAGCTCTAAGTGGCTATTTTTCAACTCTTCCTCCCTGAGATCTTCAGTACTTTTCTGCAGATCAGTGAGCATCTTTATAACTCTTACTTTGAAATCTTTATCAAGAAGATTGGTGATCTCCATTTCATTTAGCCCTCTTTCTGGTGTCTTATCCTGTAGTTTTGTTTGGAACATAGTCCTCTGCCTCCTCATTTTGTCAGGGCTTCTGTGTTTCTTCCTTTGTATTAGATGGATCTGCTGTGCTTCCTGGTTTACAGGGTAATGGCCTTATGAAGATGACATCCTTTGCTCAAGACCCTTTACTCTCTAGTGCCTCGTTCTCCTTTGTTGTGGAGCCCCAGTTGCTGTTGGTGGGCTATGGGCAGGCCGCCTTTCTGCCTGTCTGCCAGCAGTGGCTGATCTCTGTCAGCAGAGGGTGGCAGCTCGCTTCAGCCGGCCCTTTGAGAGCTGAACAGTGAGGCTTCTGCTGGGATTGTTGGAGGAGGAACTACCTTCTGTCTGCCCTGCACTGATGGCTGTGCTGCTGGTATGATGGTGTAGGCCACGCAGGTGCACAGGGGAGCAGGTGTGGGGCTGGACCACTAGCAAGGAGGAAGGAGTGCCCAGAGCTGGCTCCCACAGGCCCCTCCCCAGTTAGGCTGAGAGGGCTGAGAAAGTTGGCAAAGCCTCCTTCCACCTGCCAGGCATCAAACTCTGACTCCTACTGGGCCAAGCAAGACCGGCAGGTGGGCAGGTGTGTGCACAGGGAAGCACCTCTGGCTGAGCCACCAGTGAGAGAAATGGACTGCTTGGGACTGGCAAGTGCCCAACCAGTTGGGTTGATGGAGGGCTGGAAAGCCTCTTCTACCTGCCCTTTCTCCTGCAAACAGAGCTCTAACTGTCACCCTTCTGGCACCCTTCCTTACTGCTGGTAAATCTTTCAAACTGCCACCTCTTTTGGGTCTCAGCGGAACCAATGAAACATGCCTGTCCTCTGCAAGTGGCAGGAATCTCAGCCTCCCAGAGTGCTCCAGCTCTCCCTGGTGTCCAGCGCTATCAACCACCAAAGCCCAATGTGTATGGACTTGTGTTCCCAGAGCAGATCTCCAGGGCCAGGTGTGCACAGTTTCTGAGTGCTTATACGCTCCCTGTTCTTTCCTCTTCCTCCTGCCTGTGGGCTTGGATGGGGGGAGGGCTTGGGCCCTGCTCAGTCGCGGCTCTGCCTCTTTACCCTTTTCTGTGTGGTCTTCTCTCCTTCCTCAGGTGAAATTTTTCAGTAGATGGTCCATTCTGCAGAATTCAGGTCATTTTTAGGGCTAGTTGTATTTGCTGTAGTTGCCTCCTTGGTGTGAGTGTGGGAGGGGATTTCTGCCTTGCCTTCCTACTCCGCCATCTTTTTTCCTTCTGTCTCCTTACATTACTTTTACACACATAGTGTTAAATACTTAATATATGTGCTTAAATATCATCGTAACATTTCTTTAGTTAGCAAATATATGTTGAATACTCAGAGTGCACTGAATGATGGGGAGGACCTCACATACACATCTGTGTTATAAGAAGCTCTCCAGGTAAATCCACTGGTAGAGAGGCTAGATCAGTGATGGACAACTAACTGGGGAAGATTGCCACTGCTGCAAGCATGGTGAAAGATCTTAGTGAGCAGTCCTACAGCCATGGAATTGCTAGAGAAGCAGGAAGATTCTAGAAATATTTAGAATTTATGATCAAAAATAGGCAATGGGAGGTGAAGTAGAAGGAAGAATTCAAGAATGACTTCCAGGGAAATGATTGTTGAGATGTTTTGGTTTTGTCTTTTATAGTGACTTATTTTACTTAGTAATGTTTCCTTCATTTTGAACTTTGGAGATAATTAAAATTATCGTCTGTTTATGTATTTTCCCTCAGTGGTATCAGAACATACTGATTCTCAGCCTTCACATAAACCCTTAACCTGTGGGGGTGGCAGCGGCATTGTACAAAGCACAAAAGCTCTTATTTTGAAAAGTGAATATGTACGGCTAGAGAAGGAAATTTCTAAGTTAAAGCAGCAAAATGAACAGCTAATAAAGGAAAAGAATGGTCTGTTAAGGTAAGATGTGCTTACATGATACTGAAATTATGCCTATGGCTTAAATTACATGTGAGAGAAAATGATGTGTACATATATATTTTTTGCAGTTGGCAACCACTCACACAGGGAAATAAATTTTTAGAGCTGATGTCATAAGCATCTTTTTTAAAAGGAATGAAAATGTGGTATTCCATTCCTGGTGTTTGCTATCTGTCAACTAAACTATTTTTAACGAAGAACCAGGGAGTAAACAAAGATCTCTCAGGTGGCCCCTTAAATATACAAGTCTGTAGTCCAAGTCAGTGAGGCTTTACTCAAAGGGGAACCCTTCAGTCCATTATGGTAGTCTGCTTACTTTTACTGTATAAACAGTTCTAACCAATTTATTTGGCTTCTACCGAAGATCAGAATCCTGTGCCAAGCACTCTACTAATGATAAGCACTCTATAACAGAAGAGAATTATATATTAAACAACTATACAAACAATTCTTTACAATGAGTGCTATTAAACAAAGTAAAAAAAATAGGATACTATGAAAAAGTATAACACAGTGATCAAACCTTATCTAGGTGTAGGGGAAGGGTGGTTATGAAAGAACTAATATATAAAAGTAGATCTGAAAAATGGGTAGAAGTTAGGCCAGGTGAAAGGGGAGACAAGTAGGCCTAGGCAGAGGGAACGACATGTGCACAGGTTTTGAGCCCATCAGGAAGAATAACCAATCGGTGAAATTGAAAGACATCCTGTGTCCAGGGCATAGAGATTCAGAGAGAGTAAGGTGCAAAATGAGATGCCAGAGGTGAGTGCTCCCGATCACACAGGCCCTTAGAGGTTATTCTGAGGAACTTTGGTTGTATTCTGAATGTAATGGTTACCTCCAGTGGAGGATTTTAAGACAGGGTCTGATGACACCAGACTGCATCTCTGGCTTTTAGAACAGTGTAGGGGAACCCAGTTTAGGGATCTGTTTGTTGTAATCCAGGCAAAAGATAGTCTGGCATGGACTAGAATGACACCAGTGGAGATAAAAATAAGGAGATGAATTTGAGAGATAAGAGGTTTTTATCAAAAGCCTTGGCTGGATAATAAGATAGAGAGGAGCAGGGCCTCTAGGTTTGCTTCCCAGGTTTCTCTCTGGAGGAACTAGATATGTGCTGGTGGCATTTCTTGTAAGAAGCAAAACTAATCCAGGGAAGCATGATATAAATCTTTTAAAATATCAAAAGAATATTAAAGGTTCATCTATTTAGAAGACCAACTTATTATTAAATTATTGCCACAATTTGTCAATAGGTAAGCCAGCTGGATGATATCTCATTCATTTGAAAATGTCACATTGTAAGCTTTCTTTTCAAGACTCCATGGAGATTTACTACAATTATTCAATTTATATTGACCTCCTTTTTAACTCAGAGAAGACAAGTAGTGATTCTATATTGACCTCCTTTAATTTTCTGATCTGTGAAAGTAGTTCAAACAAGCATTAGGGTGAAATTAAAATATGAGTATGATAAAATGGTAAATTATATTTTACCACAACTTAAAATTGTTTTATGTAAATGTGAATACATTTCGGGAGTTGAGCAGTCTTACAGTCTTTTTCCCCCCCCAACATTTAAGCAATAATCATCATCTTTCCAATGAGGTCCAAATGTGGAAGGAGAGAACCCTTAAAAGAGAGGCTTACAAAGAAGTAACTTCTGAGAATTCTCCAAAGTCTCCTAAAGTGACTGGAACAGCTTCTAAAAAGGGACAACATGTGCCTTCTCAATGCAAAGAACGGAATTTACAAGACCCTGTACCAAAGGAGTCACCAAAATCTTGGTTTTTTGACAGCCGATCAAAGTCCTTACCAGCACCTCATCCAGTTCGCTATTTTGATAACTCAGGTTTAGGCCTTTGCCCAGGTAAGTAAATATACTGGTTATTTAGAAATGGGGGGATAAAGGTTAGAACTTATCTTTAATTTGTGGCCCCAAAGAGCAAGTCTAGACAAGAAGATGTAGTTGAGCAAGCTGTAGTGCACAGCCTTCATTTGCTGTCCCCGTATGAGAAAGTTTCTCCAAAGCACAGCACTGAAGTGGAATCACTATTCACCCTAAATTGTTAGGGGTTGAGTTTATTCTCCTCGGTTCTTGTCCCCACTGCAACAAAAAATTGAAAGAAAGAGACACAATAGCAAAGCAGAATGAAAGTTATTTGAATACACTCCAACAGAGGAGCAGACCACAGTCAAGGTAGACAAAGGCAAGAAAGGGAAGCTCATCGAACTCCTGCTCGGCATTGGGCAGAGCCCTTGCCAACTCCTAAAGCTGGGGTCACCTGGCATCCAGTGTCTGCTTGAATCTGCATGGCGTGGGAACTAAGTCCCGACCACCCCAGGATTTGGGAGAGCCTCAAAGCACTGGGTGGAGTGAGATTATGTTCTGAGAACTTCCCAAAGCAAACAAAGGAGATTTTCAGATAAGCTACTAAGGAACTCCATTGCACAGCTTCAGTCCTACCAGCGTCCCCCAGGCAACGGAAACTTGCAAGCCCAAATTAGAGCTCTCAGTAGGCCCTCCCTGCCTATCTGGAGTAGAAAAAAGTGAAGAAAGGGGAATGTGGGCAACTCAGAGAGAAGGCACACGTAAGGGTTCAGTGTCTGGGGTTTCATACAGCTTTTTGGGTAGGAGTCAGAATAAGGCATGAAGTATACAGGTGATTTACAATTCCTTTGAAGTTTTGTCTTAAGAATAGGGTTATGTAGATGACTATGTTGGCCTGGATCTCAGTATTCTTTATCCACATCGGTTTATTTACACTTCAGAGATCTGTCTCCGGTCCTGGTTACAAAGTTACTTAATTAAGGGGCTGGAAGAAGAGAAAAGAACAGCATGTAGATTAAGTAAGAATAAACTGGGTCTCTCTCGCAGGCTAGGTAGGTTTTAAAATGTCATAATCTAATTGACACAATGAAGACATGGGCTGTGCTTGGATACTTTTCTTTATCTGGGGAATATCCAGACAGTCCAAGTTACTCCTGGCCTTTGACTTCAACTAATTAACATTATCATTAACTCTGTGAGTCTTTTCTGGCTTTCTGGTTTTATCTGGTTAACTCTTTGAGTCCCTTTTAGTGGGCTTTACTGGCCTTATTCTCCCTCCACCCACTTATTATCTTGTCTCTGCCTAACAGAATGAAGTCTTTATTCTGCCTTTTAAATAGCCTTTCCCTAGGGTAGACAAGCAAGCCACTCTGTCAAGGACAAAAAGACACTACCTGTTAAGAGAACTACTTTTACTAAAAAAGCTTTTATCAATTTAATGGGAAGTATTTCCAATAGCATTATATTTATTGTACACAAGCCAGATCATAGACTTGTATCACTTATTAATTCAGTCAACTTTTTTAATCTCCAACTATGTGTCAGCTACTAGACACTGGTGGTACATTGATAAGCAAAACCAACCATGTTCCTGTCCTTGTAGAGCTTCCATTCTAATAGGAGGATCCATAAACAGTAAATCCAGTAGATTTAAAAAGTAAAATTCTAGAGTGCAAAAGGCTGTGAGGCATATAATAGGTTTTTGTTTTGGGAATATTTAGGAAGTCTCCTTTAAAAAGGAACTGGGATCTAAGAGGTTAGTGTGAGTTAGCTTAACAAAGAGAAGGTAAGTATTTCAGACAGGTAGAACAGTGACAGCCTCAGGGTCTGAGCCCCAGTGCAGGAATGGTGAAAGAATTTGTGGGGTGGCCAGATCACAGAAACACAGGCTTCTGTAGATGAAGTCAGTGAAGACAAAGAGAAGGATAGGAGCAGATATGCAGGACATTGTAAATTGTGTAAGGAATTTTTACTTTATCCTGAAAGCATATACAGGAAGCTTTTGAAAGATTTTTTTTTTTGCTATTATCAATGTACAATTACATGACCAACATTATGGTTACTAGACTCCCCCTATTATCAAATCCCCACCATATACTCCATTACAGTCACTGTCCATCAGCGTAGTAAGATGCTATACAATCACTACTTGTCTTCTCTGTGTTATACTGCCTTCCCCATGCTTCCCCCCTTCATTATGTGTGCTAATCGTAATACCACTTTTTCCCCCTTATCCTCCCTTCCCACCCATCTTCCCCAGTCCCTTTCCTTTGGTAACTGTTAGTCCATTCTCGGGTTCTGTGAGTCTGCTGCTGTTTTGTTCCTTCAGTTTTTTCTTTGTTCTTATACTCCACAGATGAGTGAAATCATTTGATACTTGTCTTTCTCCGCCTGGCTTATTTCACTGAGCATAATACCCTCTAGATCCATCCATGTTGTTACAAATGGTAGGATTTGTTTTCTTCTTATGGCAGAATATTCCATTGTGTATGTGTACCACCTCTTCTTTATCCTTTCATCTACTGATGGACACTTAGGTTGCTTCCATATCTTGGCTATTGTAAAAAGTGCTACAGTAAACATGGGGGTGCATATGTTTTTTTCGAACTGGGCTGCTGCATTCTTAGGGTAAATTCCTAGGAGTGGAATTCCTGGGTCAAATGGTATTTCTATTTTGAGTTTTTTGAGGAACCTCCATACTGCTTTCCGAAATGGTTGAACTAATTTGCATTCTCACCAGCAGTGTAGGAGGGTTCCCCTTTCTCCACATCCTCGCCAACATTTGTTGTTGTTTGTCTTTTGGATGGTGGCCATCCTCACTGGTGTGAGGTGATATCTCATTGTGGTTTTAATTTGCATTTCCCTGATGATTAGTGATGTGGAGCATCTTTTCATGTGCTTGTTGGCCATCTGAATTTCTTGTTTGGAGAAGTGTCTGTTCAGCTCCTCTGCCCATTTTTTAATTGGATTATTTGCTTTTTGTTTGTTGAGGTGTGTGAGCTCTTATATAATTTGGATGTCAACCCCTTATCGGATATGTCATTTATGAATATATTCTCCTGTACTGTAGGAAGTCTTTTTGTTCTACTGATGGTGTCCTTTGCTGTACAGAAGCTTTTTAGTTTGATATAGTCCCATTCGTTCGTGTTTGCTTTTGTTTCCCTTGCCTGGAGAGACATGTTCATGAAGAAGTTGCTCATGTTTATGTCCAAGAGATTTTTACCTATGTTTTTTTCTAAAAGTTTTATGGTTTCATGACTTACATTCAGGTCTTTGATCCATTTTGAGTTTACTTTTGTGTATGGAGTAATCTCGTTTCATTCTCTTACATGTAGCTGTCCAGTTTTTCTAACACCAGCTGTTGAAGAGGCTGTTATTTCCCCATTGTATATCCATGACTCCTTTATCATATATTAATTGACCATATATGCTTGGGTTTATATCTGGGGTCTCTATTCTGTTCCATTGGTCTATGGGTCTGTTCTTGTGCCAGTACCAAATTGTCTTAATTACTGTGGCTTTGTAGTAGAGCTTGAAGTCAGGGAGCATAATTCCCCCCGCTTTAGTCTTCCTTCTCAGGATTGCTTTGGCTATTCGGGGTCTTTGTCGTTCCATATGAATTTTGGAACTATTTGCTCTAGTTCATTGAAGAATGTTGTAGGTATTTTGAAAGGGATTGCATTGGATCTGTAGATTGCTTTAGGCAGGATTGCCATTTTGACAATATTAATTCTTCCTATCCATGAGCAGAGGATGTGTTTCGACTTATTGATATCTTCTTTAATTTCTCTCATGATTGTCTTAGAGTTTTCAGAGTATAAGTCTTTCACTTTCTTGGTTAGATTTATTCTTAGGTATTTTATTCTTTTGGATGCAATTGTGAATGGAATTGTTTTCCTGATTTCTCTTTCTGCTAGTTCACCGTTAATGTATAGGAATGCAACAGATTTCTGCGTATTAATTTTGTATCCCACAGTTTTACTGAATGCAGATATTAGATATAGTAGTTTTGGAGTGAGTCCTTTAGGGATTTTTGTGTGCAATGTCATGTAATTTGCAAACAGGGACAGTTTGACTTCTTCCTTACCAATCTGGGTGCCTTTTATTTCTTTGCGTTGTCTGACTGCCATGGCAAGGACCTCTAGAACTATGTGGAATAAAAGTAGGGAGAGTGGGCATCCTTGTCTTGCTCCCGATCTTAAAGGAAAAGCTTTCAGCTTCTCACTGTTAAGTATAATGTTGGCTGTGGGTTTGTCATATATGACCTTTATTATGTTGATTTACTTGCCCTCTATACCCATTTTGTTGAGAGTTTTTATCATGAATGGATGTTGAATTTTATCAAATGCTTTTTCAGCATCTGTGGAGATGATCATGTGGTTTTGTCCTTCTTTATGTTGATGTGGATGATGTTGATGGATTTTCGAATGTTGTACCATCCTTTCATCCTCTCGATGAATCCCACTTGATCATGATACATGATCTTTTTGATGTATTTTTGAATTCGGTTTGCTAATATTTGCTGAGTATTTTTGCATACATGTCTATCAGGTATATTGGTCTGTAATTTTCTTTTTTTGGTGTCTACCTGGTTTTGGTATTAGAGTGATGTTGGTCTCGTAGAATCATTTTGGCAGTATTCCCTCCTCTTCTACTTTTTGGCAAACTTTAAGGACGATGAGTATTAGATCTTCACTAAATGTTTGATAAAATTCAGCAGTGAAACCATCTGATGCAGGAGTTTTGTTCTTAGGTAGTTTTTTGATTACCAATTCAATTTCTTTGCTGGTATTTGGTCTATTCAGATTTTCTGTTTCTTCCTGGGTCAGCCTTGAAAGGGTGTATTTTTCTACAAAGTTTTCCATTTTTTCTAGGTTATCTAGATTGTTACCATATAATTTTTCATAGTATTCTCTCATAATTCTTTGTATTTCTGTGGTGTCCGTCGTGATTTTTCCTTTCTCATTTCTGATTCTGTTTATGTGTGTAGACTCTTTTTTTTTCTTGATAAGTCTGGCTAGGGGTTTATCTATTCTGTTTATTTTCTCAAAGAACCAGCTCCTGCTTTCATTGATTCTTTCTATTGTTTTATTCTTCTCAATTTTATTTATTTCTGCTTTAATCTTTATTATGCCCCTCCTTCTATTGACTTTGGGCCTCATTTGTTTTTCCTTTTCTAGTTTCATTAATTGTGAGTTTAGACTGTTCATTTGGGATTGTTTTTCTTTCCTGAGGTAGGCCTGTATTGTAGTTTATTTCCCTCTTAGCACGGCCTTCACTGCGTCCCACAGATTTTGCGCTGTTGAATTATTGTTGTCATTTGTCTCCATATATTGCTTTATCTCTGTTTTTATTTGGTCATTGATCCATTGATTATTTAGAAGCGTGTTATTTAGCCTCCATGTATTTGTGGGCTTTTTCACTTTTTTTGTGTAATTTATTTCTAGTTTCATACCTTTGTGATCTGAGAAGCTTGTTGGTACAATTTCAATCTTTTTGAATTTACCGAGGTTCTTTTTATGGCCTAGTATATGATCTATTCTTGAAAATGTTCCATGTGCGCTTGAGAAGAATGTGTATCCTGTTGCTTTTGGATGGAGTGTCCTGTAGATGTCCGTTAGGTCCGTCTGTTCTAATACGTTGTTCAGTACCTCTGCCTCTTAACTTATTTTCTGTCTGGTTGATCTGTCCTTTGGAGTGAGTGGTGTGTTGAAGTCTCCTAAAATGAATGCATTGCATTCTATTTCCCCGTTTAATTCTGTTACTATTTGTTTCACATATGTGGGTGATCCTGTGTTGGTGCATTGATACTTGTAATAGTTATATCCTCTTGTTGGACTGACCCTTTTATCATTGTGTGCTGTCCTTCTTTGTCTCTTTTGACTTTCTTTGTTTTGAAGTCTATTTTGTCTGATATAAGTACTGAAACTCCTGCTTTTTTCTCCCTATTAGTTGCATGAAATATCTTTTTCCATCCCTTTACTTTCAGTCTGTGTATGTCTTTGGGTTTGAAGTGAGTGTCTTGTAGGCATCATATAGATGGGTCTTGTTTTTTTATCCATTCAATGACTATGTCTTTTGATTGTGCTTTCAGACCATTTACATTTAGGGTGATTATTGATAGGTATATGCTTACTGCCATTGCAGGCTTTAGATTCATGGCTACCAAAGGTTCAAGGTAATTCCCTTACTGTCTAACAGTCTAACTTAACTCACTCTGTATGCTATTACAAACACATCCTAAGGGTTCTTTTTTTTTTCCTCCTTTTTCTTCCTCCTCCATTCTTTGTATGTTATGAATCATTCTGTACTCTTTATCTTCCCTTGGGTGACATCTGTTTAGCCTTAGGCATACTTCCATCTATAGGAGTCCCTCCAAAATGCACTGTAGAGGTGGTTTGTGGGAGGTAAATTCTTTCAGCTTTTGCTTATCTGAAAGTTGTTTAATTCCTCCTTCAAATTTAAATGATAATCTTGCCAGGTTGAGTATTCTTGGTTCGAGGCCCTTCTGCTTCATTGCATTAAATATATCATCCCACTCCCTTCTGGCCTGTAAGGTTTCTATTGAGAAGTCTGATGATAGCCTGATGGGTTTCCTTTGTATGTGATCTTTGTTCTCTCTCTAGCTGCTTTTAAAAGTCTGTCTTTATCCTTGATCTTTGCCATTTTAATTATTATATGTCTTGATGTTGGCTTCCTCGGGTTTTTTGTGTTGGAGATCTGTGCACCTCCATGGCTTGATATACTATCTCCTTCCCCAGATTGGGGAAGTTTTCAGCAATTACCTACTCAATGACACTTTCTATCCCTTTTTCTCTCTCTTCTTCTTCTGGTACTCCTGTTATGCAAATATTGTTCCGTTTGGATTAGTCACACAGTTTTCTCCATATTCTCTCATTCTTAGAGATCCTTTTTTCTCTCTGTGCCTCAGCTTCTTTGTATTCCTCTTCTCTAATTTCTATTCCATTTAACATCTCTTCTACTACATCTAATCTGCTTTTAAATCCCTCCATTGTATGTTTCATTTCAGATATGGAATTTCTTAATGATTGAATCTCTGACTTAAATTCATTCCTGAGTTCTTGAATATTTTTCTGTACTTCCATAAGCATGTTATGATTTTTATTTTGAAATCTCTTTCAGGAAGATTGGTGAGTTCAGTTTCATTTGGCCCTTTTTCTGGGGTTTGTGAGATTTTGGTCTGAACCATGTTCTTTTGACTTTTCATATTTGTGTGTGGTGCCCTCTAGTGCCCAGAAACTCCCATCTCTGGAGCTGTTCAGCCCCTAGAGTGAGGTTGGGGGTTATAGGGGAGCAGAGCTTGTGGCTGAGTGAGAAAAGATCTGTTTTCCTCATTCCCGGCTGCCATGCCCATCTCCCATATCAGAGCCAGTGGGCCGAGCCCACAAGTGTAAGCCTCTGTGCTTTGCGTCTCTAGCTGTTGTAGGCAGTGCCTCCCTCTACCTGGCCTGACACCAGTGCAGTGACTGCCCGTTTGTGAGCCAGTGCCGTCAGGCCAGGAGGAAGGCTCGGCAGGCTTCGTATCACAGTGCGTGGCTTCGGAGCTGAGTAGCCAGGGTGTGGAGCACCTGATGCTCCTCAAAGTTCCCAATCTGCTGGGCAGAGCGCACTCAGACAACCTTGTCCCCCATCCCTTCTCCCGCTCAGCAAGCTCCATGTAAACCCTGCCCCTTCAGCAGCCCTCTCACTGCTAGGAAGCCTGTCAGACCACCTTCCGTTCCCTTGTCCCGGAGCGGCCAGGTGTGGATCCCGTCCTCCACAAACGATCGGAATCTGTCTCTCAAGCACTCTGCCTGTCCCAGCTCCCCATCCTCCAGAGCACCACACAATGTAGGTTTCTGCTCACAAAGCAGATCTCAAGGGCTTGGTGTTCAGCAGTCCCAAGATTCCACCCCTCCCCGCTCTGTTTCTCTTCCTTCTGCAGGTGAGCTGGGGTGGGGGAAGGGCCTGGATCCCACCGGATCAAGGCTTTGGTACGTTACCCTGTTTCATGAGGTCTGCTCTATTCCTGAGGTCTGTATGCAGTCTGGTGCAGCCTTCTTTCCTGTTGCTGTTTTAGGGTTAGTTGTATTAACTATATTTTTGCACTATCTGTGGTTTTGGGAGGAATTTTCTGTCTCACCTCTCACACTGCCATCTTGAATCAGTCTTCGCCTTTGAAAGATTTTAAACAACAAGGGAACCTAATGAGTTATGAACTTTGAGAACACCACTTTAGCTGTAACGTAACCAACAAATAATAGCTCGAGTTTATCACAGTTGCCCAAGAGCGAGAGATGACAGTAGCAGGACTCAGGCAGGTGCAGTGGAGACGGAGAGAAGTGGGCAGGTGGGAAAGATTTGGGAGTCAAAGCAGTGCTGGGTGCCTGACTGGATGAAGGGGGCGGTGTCAGGGAGCACCCCCCGCAGGGGAGCACTGCAGGAGGGGCTCTGGAATACTGGGTTTCTCATATTCGTTCTCACCTCTAAGCATTTATCATGTGCTCAGGTGTGCGTGGCCAGAGCCCTTTGTGATGGTGTACCTGCCTCTCAGAAATACCCTATTATGCAGTTGTAGAAATCTAAAGCAATGAAACTGTACACTAAGAAAGGCAGCTGCCAATTATTTGGTCTTGATCAAAGGTTTCCAGGGCTTATGAGAGCTCCCCTTGTGACACAGAAGACATGAGGCCACTCTCATCAAATCCACATCAAAAACAGATCAAGTTGGCAGTTTGTAAAGTACTCTTAGGGATACAGTAAGGCTCAAAACAATTTGTAAAACATTTTTGAACTATTCACGTCATTGAGTCGTATATAATAAACACTTAAGGACCTTTCAATAGCTAGCACTTACATGGAGCTTTTGCTGCATACACACAATTTTAGAAGAGTCTTGAAAACCTGAGAAACTTCTGTCATCACCTTTTTGATTTTGTCTGTTAGTGCCAAAGGCACATGTATAGTATGACTTAATCCAATCACAAATAAAAATGCTTAGATATTTTTATGAATATATGGATCTCTCTGGCACTATTAAGTGAAATAAATTTTTAAAAGGAGGCTGGAGGAATATTTAAATCAAAAAGTGACCAATTCCGAATTAAAGAAGAGTTCCAGCTTGACTTAGTAAAATATGAAAAAATATGTAAGAAATTTTTAATTAAAAAATTTTAATGTCAGTTTTTATTTTAATTATAAAAGGTAATTAAATAATCTCACCAGCTTAATTGCCACAACCAGTTTTGCTAGGTTTTCTTTTATGAATGCAAGAATTTGAACATGAATATTGTTTATAAAGAAATCGATGCAGTTGAAGTACTTTCTAGATACCCAGTTTTCCAAAGATAACGGAATATTCTCTAAAATATATACTATTTGTTGAACACAGCATTTTTTTTCTAAAAATAGGGCAAAAGAAAATCAAACTCAATCCAGGTTTGATTCACTTTGAATCTCAAATTGATGAATTCCAGATAAGATTTTATTACTTCTTGGTTTTATGCACAATGTGGTTTTTCTAACAACTCGTTTTATGAGAAAATGGGGAATAAACTTCTCCAACTCTGATGAAATGAAATATACCTTTTTAATGGCCAAACATGGGGGCATAAATGACCGCATTGCCATTTTTTGTGCTGTGTATCTCTACCATCTAAACATCCTTTCCAATTCCACCTGTATTTGTGTTTTGTGTATTTTTTTTAAAAGACTACTTTCTGTTTTTCTTTTCTCAGAAGAACAAACTGCTGGAGCAGAGAGTGTGGCTGCTAAGCCCAGTCCTTGGTCTACCTCCTCTGCAAAAGATGTGCCTGAATGCAAGACTCAGTAGACTTCTCTTCTATCGCTCTTCCTGGGGCCCAGCATTCCTTGTTTGGAAATTTACTGTGTTTATTACTGTGTGTCTATCCCCTTGCAATGATGTCACAGTCCAACTTAATTTCAATTCAGTTTTCACTTTGCCACTAGAATTGGAAGATGAAGGAACAAGAGATTAAGGCATTCCAGTAACTTAGAATGGTGATAGCAACACCTTATTTATGAATGCATTAATACCTTAGAAGTTGAATTATTTTATTTATTTATACATTTTGTAAAAAATAAAGTTATTGAAGGAAATTCCAGTCTTCCCCATGTATACATAAAAATGTATACATTATTAATGTTAAGTTATTCACATATCTAACTTAGATAATTCCAAAGCATAATACATAAATTAATATAAACTATCAATTAATGAAATTATACAATATTTAGTACCTCAAACATTCAATAAATGTTGAAATAGTAGTTGTGAATCACAACTCTGTGCATATTAGTTATGGTTTTTTGGTGGGGTGCTCGGAGTATATTTTGCTCTCCTCTCATGTTTGTTGGCTTTCAGAATTTTGCTAGGAAAATATACACATTTTCTGGATTTATGTTGTTGAGAGAGAGCAAGTGCTATGACCACTTTGCTTTCTAGTCTTAATCTTCCTTTTACTGTAATAACTACAAAAGTTACGTCTCACTTTTCTGTTATCCACCCACCCCACTCCCTATACAAGCACCATAAGTTGGTTGGTTTGGACTTTTTCCTCCGTTGCACTTCATTCCCAGCTGGAAGGACCTCATAGATTATTTATTTATTCTATCCCTTTATTTTAAACATGAGGAAACAGCACCAGAGTTTCTATGAAAGTGAAGTTTTCTAAACTTGGGGTTCCTGCAGATACCTAGGCATCTATGGATGGGCTTCATGCATTTCGTGAAACCTCTGAAATTTTATGCTAGCTTTTGTGTGCAGTTCATTTTTCCAAGATACTTGGGTCCATGCTTTCTTGCATCATACTTTCAGAGGAATCTATGGCCCTAGAAGAGGTTAAGAACAGTGGTGTAGAGACTATCCAGTATGACTGTTAAATCATACCTCTTGAAAAATCACATAAAAGAGCAAGTTGCATAAGGTTTGCAACAGTGTTAGATTTCCAGGCATTCTTGGCTCCCTGGTAAGAAGATTCGTTCAAAGGCAGAGATTATTATTTGCATCATAGCTATCATTTTAAAGTCTGTGGTTTGGGTATTTTCTCTTACCTTAATATACTATCATAGGAACTCACTAGGGCTAAGGGAAAGTGGCCCTTACTATAATCCTCTCCCCCAAGCCTGTCCTTTGAGAGTCTTATTTCTCCTTTCCCCCCTTACCCAAATGAAACATTATAACAGAGCTGCAGGTTTGATTCTTTACAATGTCTGCTCCTCCACTGAATAAAAGTAATGGAAGGTAGTAAGTTTACCTGGATAATAAAATTTAAGGCCATTAAAAATATAATCAGTCCACAAGTATCCTATCCAGTAGAATGTTGCTTAAATACTGAATTTGGAAGTCCATTTCCTTCCTCAGATTTGGGAAGTTTGTTTCTCCAAATAAAATGTCCCTTTCTCTTTTCTTCTGGAAGTCCCATGATGCATATATTGATCCACTTGCTGATGTTCCATAAGTAGGGTTTCTTCACTTTTTGTATCCTTTTTTCTTTTTTCTTGTCTAACTGGGTAATTTCAAATGACCCTTCTTCAGTTTTGCTGATTCTTTCTTCTGCTTGATCAAGTCTGCTGTTGAACCCCTCTAGTAAAGTTTTCAATGCAGTTACTGTATTCTTCAGGTCCAGAATTTCTGTTTAGTTCTTTTTTATAGTTTCTTTCTCTTTGTTAATATTTTCATTTGGTTCATGCATAGTTTTCCTGGTCTCACTTAGTTGTCTGTCTGCACCCTCTTGTAGGTATAGATCATTGAACTTCTTTGTAATGGCTATTTTGAAATCATTATGAGGTAATTCATAGACCACTATTTCTTAGGAGTTGGTTTCTGGAGATTTATTTTGTTCCTTTGATTGGGCAACATCTGTTTTTTTGTGTGTGCCTTCTGACTTTTTGCTGAGTTCTATGGATTTGAAAAATGACCTGCCTCTTCCAGTCTTTAGAGACTTCATCAACCAGCCAGCTAGAGATTCTGGGAGCCTCTCAAATCTTTTTAGGGGAATATGACTTCTCTGGGCTTATGTAATTTGCCAACTACAGAGGTTTACCAGTTTCTTTTCCAGAATCTTGTAATCTCTTCCTCCAACTAGTATCCACATGCAGTACTACAATTCTATGGCACTGCAGCTGGAAGCCACCCCACTCTACTTTGTTCTCCTTGGCCCCAGGTATCCAAAGTACATCAGCTCCCTGTCAGCACACTAAGTCAAGCAAGACAGAGACCAGTTTCCAACAGCCCTCCAAAAAGATTGGACCCCTGTCTTGCCAATGGGTTTCAGCCCCGGGCAAGTTCGCTGTGGATTCAATGTGACCAAAGAAATTGACAGCAAAACTGTTCTTGGGGTGAAAGGGTTATACCCAACTTTATTTCCACGTGGCAGGTCAGTCACTAAAATCCCATTCACTCAGAGTGGGTCTGTATGCAGCAAGCCGGTCTCTGCCTCTGGGCTCCTCTGTCTGCACAGTTGTCCCACACAGCCGTCCTCTGGGCCTCTCTGCACAGTCATCCCGCACAGCCATCCTCTGGGCCTCTCTGCAAAGTCGTCCCACACAGCCATCCTCTGGGCCTCTGCACAGTCGTCCCGCACAGCCGTCCTCTGGGCCTCTCTGCACAGTCGTCGCGCACAGCCATCCTCTGGGCCTCTGCACAGTCGTCCCGCACAGCCGTCCTCTGGGCCTCTCTGCAAAGTTGTCCTACACAACCGTCCTCTGGCACTGCCACCACTCCAGCCTCTGCTCTGCTCTCCTGCAGCCTTGCAGCCATACCACAGTGTCACACCCAGAGCACTGGGCGGAGCTCTTTATATAGAGTCAACAGCCATGTATTGCCCACAGGTGTGCAGTGAGCTAATCAACCAGGGCGAGGTGAGAATCCTGGCCACAGGAACTCTCATCCACAACCCCAAACACATACTCTACTCTTCTCCCCTGCCCCGAGAATGAGGCTGTGAGTCAGATACATTCTGATTGTACCAAGTGATACCAGCCAGGCTCTGCAGTTCCATCAGCCCCCATGTCAGCAAGACAGAATCCAGTCTCTCAGGCAGCCCTCCAAAGAGACAGAACTTTGGATGAATTTTCCATTCTTCCCTCTCCCCCTATTCCCTTGCCACGCCCTGGGGAAACCAGGAAGCAGGGGCTAAGCTGTGCTAGCTTGGGGTGAGGCAGGGGTGGCAGGTAAAGTGAAACAGCCCCTCTTACCCATTTTAGTTCAGCTGTTCCCAATTTTGTCCTCAGCTAGAGCACTGCAACTTCTTAACTGGTTTCTGATGTTCTCAAGGTATTCTGGTGCAAATACTGCTAAGTTGGGTGGTGGCGGTTGGGAGTGTTGCTGGGACTTACTATCTCTCCAACTTGCTGCTGTGCCCCCTCAGGATGTTGCTTAACTCTTAAAATGATCTGAGTTTCAATATCGTGATGAATGATTGTGAAGGGACAATGATAAAAATCAGCAATGTTTAAAAAGCAGTAATACGGTCGGACAGCACTAAAAGAGCCTGAAAAATAAATTCAGGATCAGAAAAGACAGAGTATGTTAATGTTTATAAGAAGCATTTATGGCAAAATATATTCAGGAAACTTATTGAGAGTCTGCCATTCATGCTCAGCAATATTTAATGACCATCTATTATGTGCCAATCACTGGTATAGGCACCAAAAGGTACACAGCCTTTGTGGAACTAATATCATAGTTGGAAAACAAATAACTCACATGCTTTTAATATGAACTGATCACAGTGCAACAATAAAAAAGACAACAGTCCCTAGGCTTGAAGAAATTTAGTCCACTGAATACAGATGGGTGAGCAAATATTTGCAATACCGTGGACTTAGGCTGTTCTAGAGTAAGCATTGTTGAAAATCAATGGAACAAGGGAGGCTGAAGAAAGCTGCATTAAAGAAGAAGTATAGGATTTATCCTCGACCAGAGAACTCTCATTTTCATAAAAATTCTATTCCAAAATCCTCAAAAGTCAAAGGAAAGGCCTTGTTATTAAAACAAGGAATACAGCTGGGGTTATGATTACAGCTCATTAGACCCAGCACTAAAAGCTACAGTGGGGCAACTAAGGGACCGTTTTACCAAAAACCTTGTGGGGACACATGCAGAAAATTAGGATAGGGTTTTTTTTTTTAAAGAGGCAATTTTTGCCATCTATTACAATTGAATTTCTAATAATCACTAACATTTATTAAGTACAAATGTTCACAAGTTTTGTGCTGATGGTTTTACCTGCTAAGTCCTCTCCCCTACAACTTCTCTGAGACAGGTGCTACGGTGACCTCCATTTCACAGATAACAAAACAGGTTTGAAGAGTTAAGTGACCTACTCACTTAGCTAGTGAAAAATGCAGAACTTACCTTCGTCTTTCTGACTCCATAGTCTTTGTTCTTAACCACTGTGACTTTCTAAAAATAAACGTAAAAAACAAAATTCATCCAAGTAAATTTGAAGATCTAATTGCTTTATTAAGAGATTCATGAATCTGGCAGCATCCCCTCTAAAGTGGAGAGATGCTCCAAAGGGCTACAGAAAGGGAGAGGCTTTTAAAGGCAGAATAAGGAAGTCAAACTTCTGGGTGAAGTCACCTTCAATGGGGACAAAAGGGGTCTCATTAGGTGGATTCCTTCAGGGCATGGAGAGAACTCCTGTGACATTGTCTTACTGCTGTTGACCAGAAAACTGCTGACTGACTACATGTCTGGGGGAAGTTGAAACTGCAATTAAGTTAGGTATTAATACCCAGTTTGGTGACTTGGCCTAGCAAAAATGACCCCACGTTGGGTCTGTTTTTCTTTTTAATGATACTTAGTTCAAAGAACAAAAGACCTGGACAAAAGTGATGTGAAGTTTATTTTTCTTGCATAAGTTCAGAGGAATTAATCTAGGACTGTTGTCTTAATTAAGACTGTCTTCAAGGAATCCAGTTCCTCCTCTTTACCCTACTCTGTACTTAATATGTACTTCTGACCTCACACCAGATCGCAAAATGGCTGCTGTGTCCCAAGGCATCATATTAGCATTCCAGGCAAAAAGGGAAGAAACAAAAGCCTTTCAGAAAGGCCTTTCTGTTCAAGAAGGAGGCACTCCTTAGAAATTCCCGTTTACATTTATTAGTGAACTAGCAGCAAAGGAGGCTAGGAGTTTGAGAGTTGTTTTCTAGCCTTTCAAGTAAAAGGCAGGGGAAAGTGAGTTGTTTGGGTATTGAGTGGACAAACTTAAATATCGCATGTGTAGAAAAGCCTACACAATTGCTCTGTTCAATGACACACCTGGTAAAGTATGAGTTACTAGCCTAGTACAGAGGGCCACATGATCTTTCCTTCCTATTCAGTCTTAAATCTGTTTTCTTCAGTCAGACTTGGTTTTTTGCTCTTACCCAACGGCCCCGTTCAAGCCTCCACACCAACACTGAGGCTCAACATGTTCCCGGACACTGCCTCTCAGGGTAGTCAGGTGGCCTGCATTCTACCACCATGTATGTACAACTGACTCTGGAACAACACTGGTATGACCTGTTCCACGTATACGTGGATTTTTTTCAATAAATATATTGGAAAATTATTTGGAGCTTTTCAGCAATTTGAAAAATATTCTCTTTTCTCTAGCTTACTTTATTTTAAGAATACAGTATTAATACATATTAACATAAATGTGTGTTAATTGACAGTTTATGTTATTGGTAAGGCTCTGGTCAACAGTAGGCTATTAGAGTTAAATTGTTGGGGAGTAGAAAGTTATATGCAGATTTTTTACTACACTGGGGTCAGTGCCTCCTACACCTGTGTTCGTCAATTTGCACAACAGTTCAAATATTAGTGTTAGAATAGACTGTGACAAAATAACCATAACTATATTTAAACGTAAGAGAATATTTATTTCCCTCACTCAAAACAATATTGGTCAAGAGCCTGAAAGGAAGGCTCCACTATCTTAAATGACTTGGGTTCCTCCTATTTTGTTGCTCTCCCGTCTTCCAAATGCGATTTCTGACTCACTTAATCTTCAATAACGCCAGAACAGCATCTAGTTGGCACAAACAACAGGGTCTTAGAGAGGTTAAAGAGTTCCACATCCAAAGTAAGCTGTAAGGTGCTTCTCCTTTTCAACTTGGAGTTAGCAGTTCTACCTTAGCTCCACTAGATGGCAGTATGTAAACCTAAGTATATGAATGTGCGACACTTTTAAAAACCCTGGGAAACTGCAAATCCCAGCATGCACTATTTAGCACCTGACTTGCTGTGTGCAAAGTTCTCAAATTTGCTGTTCACACAGTGATCTGGAGGAAGCCATCCACTTGCCGCTCTAAAGTAAGATGAACTAATACTTTTTAAATAAAATTTAGGATTTGGAAAAGGGAGGCTTAATTTTTAGATTTTGCTTTGTTCTCCATGTTAACTATTTCAGGATTAATTTTAGCGGTTAGATCAAGATAAGGGTGTTTTTAACAAGTTTGAAACTCTGGTCTGTTCGTTTTTCAAAACAGCCAGAGAAGAGAGGATTTTACAGACAGTGTCTTAAGTGAACATTTTTCTTCCTGGTTTATGAAACTAGAGTTCCTGAAAATGCTGTGGGTCTCCACTAACAAAAATTAACATTTTAATTCCAATATTTAGAGTGAGAAAGCCATCATGTGTGGTTTTCACAGTGGATTTATTGAGAGTTATTTTATGAAGAGTATTTACCATTTCAGGCTACGTTTACACTCATTTTCCCAAACAAATCCGCTGTAATTAGATGGTTCAGTTTATCCTAATAGTAAGGCTTTAGCCCCAGTATCTGGTCCCAGAAAGACTGGCCAGCTAGCGAGAGGTTTTCGGAGTGCGCAAAATGGCGGTTCTGTGCTTTCGCAATTATTCAGCAAGTACTTCTGGGGGAGTCAGAGATTCCTAGGGAAACCTTTGGCATGGGCCTTCACAGTACCGTGTGCCAAAATCATTCATGACAATAGTGAGAAATGACAGCTTTTCAATACACCGTTCTTGGGACTGGAGGAGGGTGAAGATTATTGGAGTCTCTTACTTCCTAAAGTATATATTGCATGTATTTCTTAATTCTTTCCTCGTTTAAAGTGAAAATGTATCATTCCTGTAAGAAAATTTTTTAAATGGTACAAACTCATTGCATCAGAGGAAGTCAGGCACTGTAAAAGCTCAGCTTCTCTTTGCATAATTAATGCAGACAATCAGAGAACATCAAGGAAGCTAGTCCCTGGGGGCTGTAGTCTTGACGTGGTTGTTAGCCTGGCCCTCCCACTTGCAGGCTCCAAGACAGATTTCAACATGAATGGATTTTATTAGGGGAAATGCTGGTGTGAGAAAACGAGGCGGAAACTAGGTAAGACTGGGAGACCCAACAGACCACGAGAGAAGTGCACCTGCAGGGGAGGGAGCCAGAGAGGCCCGGCTGCGGGGACCCCTTATGCCTGCAGTCTGCGGGCAGTCAACAAGGCCGCAGGAGGACTCTGGGCCAAAATGCATCTGCTTTAGTGCTGGGCCCAGGAACGGCCCATGGGAGGTGGCCTCAGCACAAACTCAGCGACGGGTTGGGCTCAGACGACCTTGTGGTGGGTTACTGGGTCTGGGAGGCACAGGCCCTGACACCCTGCGGGGATTTAGAGAGCTCATCTGGGCATGAGAGGACCAGAAGAAAGTGAGCACTAGGCCTGCGGTCAGAGGCCTAGGTGTTAATTCATAGCTGCTAAGTACTGAGCGAACCACAGAATCTCTTTGAAGGTAGTGCACTGGTGACCAGCCCTGCCTCATCTCTTAGACACTTCTCTCTCCCACCCCTTCTCTCCATCCGTGCAGTTTCACCAGCCTCTCTGGACTCTTGCAGCAGCCTCGTAAGGAAACCCCTGCTCCTGCCTGCTCGCTCCTTCCCTGGGCTGCTCACCACAGCCAGTCTTTCTAAAATACTTCTCTGTTCATATCCTGCTGTTTCTAGAAGCCATTCAGTGCTCATTGTCCCTGGAGTAGCTAGCCTTCCCCAGGATGAGCTTGGACTAAGGGTGGAGGCTTGAAGGGGAAGGACACATGGAGTACAACAAAAAGCCTAGTTTGGCTGAAGAGAACGGAGTTCAAAAAGAAAAGACTAGATCATGTGAACCTGTAAGACCCAGAAAACAGGCCCTGCTCAGCCCCGGGATGGACGGCGACCCAAATACTCACAAGAGACCGGTCTTGATGCAAACAGCAAGAGGTTTATTGATTCCACCAGCGCGCTGGGGTCAAGACTCATAACTCACGCAGGAGCAGAGGAGTCCGACCTCGAGCAGAAATTACAGGAGGTTTTTTAAAGGAAAAAGGGACCACAACCAGGGGGTGGCGAGGGGGAGGTCTGCTGATGATTCTATAGCAAAAATATTTCAATTAGGGTCTCACACGGCTTTATCTTCACAGTAGGGTCTCACAGGGCTTTATCTTCACAATCTATCAGGTTTGGGGAGGATTACCTAGGCACAGGTTTGCAAGCTATTGTGTCATTGTGTTCAGGCCGGTTTTTATGACTCAGGCCAAGGGTCAGAGCCTACTTAAAATTTTCCTATTCTTTCAGGTGGTTTCGGGGAAACTGAAACTCAGGCCCTCTGATTTCTGAGGCTTTCTGGGGCCTGTCATGGCATTAGTTTGGTCTTTCATTCCCACTTCTTATGCATAGTTCTAATCATAGAACTAGAATTCCGTATTATCATAAAATTCTTTTTCAGAATCAGGTATGGACTGGTAATGTTGTCTTAACATTAAAATTTGTACTGCACCAATCCGTTCTCTAATAAAAGTTACTAATCTGTTCAGAATGCAAGGGCCAATAGTGAGTAACAGAAGCAGAATCAGAATAGGTCCTAAAAGGGAAGATATTAAAGTAGTAAACCAGGGAGATTTACTAAACCATCCTTCAAACCATCCTTGTTGAGATTCTCGTTCCCGCAGGCGTTTATCTAACCTTTCCCTCAGCTTAGACATGGAGTCTTTTATAGTTTCAGAATGATCTACATAGAAGCAGCATTCTTCCCTCAATGCAGCACACAGTCCACCATCCTTCAAAAACAACAAATCTAGCCCTCTCCTATTCTGCAATACTACTTCAGACAAAGAAGTCAGGGATTCCTCTAGTTTGGAGATAGATTGTTCTAAGGCTCGTAAGTCCTCATCCATTGCGGCTCTCAACATCTGGAAGTGCTGAGGCCCTTGTATCAAAGCTGCAGTTCCAGTACTTACTCCAGCTGCTACTCCAAGACGGCGTAAGCGAAGCTTAAGAGGATTATCAGTCTTTTCCACGTGCCAGGACTCATCTTCTTCTGCCTTTGGTGCAGCTTTTAGGTGGGAGGCGTGGATCCAGGCGGCTATTCCTTCGACCTTCACTGCAGTGGGAGTTGTCAGCAGGACTAGGTAGGGTCCTTTCCACCGAGGCTCGAGATTCCCAACTCGGTGTCTGCGTACGTAGACAGCGTCTCCCACTTGGAACCGGTGAGGGACAATGGTGGTCTCAGTGGAGTAGGCCTCTTTCAGTTGTTCCCATGCCTGCTGGTGAACTACTTCTAGGGCTTTTAGGCAGACGAACAAGGATTGAGAAAAAGCAACATCAGGGTTATGTATCTTTCCTGCTTCTACAAGGGGGGGGCGGTCCTCCACACAAAAGCTCATAGGGGGTTAGTCCAAAGCGCCCTGGGGTGTTCCTTACCCAGCACAGGGCAAAGGGAAGGAGAGCTGTCCAGTCATTCCCGCCGGTCTCTAAGGCTAATTTAGTCAAGGTCTCTTTTAGAGTTCTGTTCATCCTCTCTACCTGTCCTGAGCTTTGGGGTCTATATGCACAATGTAATTTCTAACTAAACCCCATTTGTTTGGCCAATCCCTGACTTACCTGAGCAACAAAGGCGGGCCCGTTGTCAGATCCGATTACCTTAGGGATTCCAAACCTGGGAAAAATTTCTTCTAATATCTTCTTGGCCACTATGTTGGCAGTTTTTGTCTTAGTTGGGTATGCCTCTACCCATCCTGTGAAGGTATCTATAAAAACTAGTAGATATTTATTTCCATATTTGGCAGGTTTTATTTCAGTAAAGTCTATTTCCCAGTAAGCTCCAGGTCGATCACCCCGCAATCTTCATCCAGGGGGGTGTAGGTTGGAACCTGCATTCGTCATGGCACAAGGGATACAGTGTTTAACTACAGCCTTGACAACCTCAGGAAGTCTAATTACATAGTAGTGGGATGATTTTATTGTCTTCTTTAGGTGTTTGGT
>JAVSCE010004866.1:0-127893 GCA_032199065.1 Smutsia gigantea | reverse complement strand
ATTTTTAAACATAAATAATCTCATTGGTTAAATCAGGTTAAATAAATAATTTGCTGGTAATTAAACAATACTTTTTCTAAAATTTTCTCCACTCCTAAGTATCTGTGTTGCTTTTATTCCCCCCAAATTTTGGTTAAGTCTTTTAAGTGTTTTTAAAATTTTTCAATGTAATCAGCTTTAAAATATTGAGGAGAAAAGCAATGTTTGTCATCTGCCTGCCCTCAGGGTTAGTAGGAAAGTAAGTTTTAAGTAATTTAGGTGAAACAGCACTTAAAAACAGTTAAGTAATTTTCACATGAAATATTATCCACACATTGTCAAATCCTCCTCTGACTTCTTAAAGTATTGCCACATAAACATCAAGAAAAATTATTAGTGCAATTACCAGTTGTTAAGGGTATTGATATTTCTTTGGTCAACTACCTTTACCTGCCCTATACTACCATACACTTTCCTAAATTGATGTCACTAATATATTCTACTTTTTTATCCTTGTTTTTCAGAATAACAGGACCCTTCTGCCACATATACACCCTTCATATGTATATTCAGGTGTCATGCACATTATTTGCAAAGCTTTCCAACCCTACTTAAAATTATAAGCAACAAAATAAGCGATATAAAAATGTTTCAGTGAGGAAACAGCACTACAAAAAAGTATTCCATTAAAGTTGATTATTTATTTAGACTCAAAAGAGGGAAACAGGCATTCCTAATAAAATCTGCTGGCTTGCAGAAGTGGACTTCTGCTCACACCAAGGCCCCTTTGCCTGCCTGCTCATGAATGCTGAATTGTCAGATGATAAACAGAATCAGTGCTATTTACTTTTCAGGATGGGGGGATTATTTTAGGTCCTTTAGTTATTTTTTTTTAATTTGTTCTATTTCAAACAAACAAAAAAATGGTTTCCATGACAAATAACAAGTTTGTTCTGAAACTGTGGCTCCATTTTAGGGACAGTTCCTTTGGTCTCATTTGCCTCTCGCAGGACATCTGTTTGTGTCTTAAGTCAGTACTCTGAAGCTACATCACAAGTGCACTCATCTCACACCAAGCAAGTAAATCCCATTGCTTCTTTTTAAAACTTTTCATCTTTACATAGTTCTTGCCATCCCCACTGCGCACTGGTTAGTTTTCTTTCTTTTTTTTTTTCTTTTCATTTCATTTCTTTAACTTTTTATTTTGAAGTACAGATTAACAGGTAGTTGCAAAAATAGTAGAGAGGGGTCCTGTGCCCCATTCTCCCAATAGTCACTAATCTTTTTTTTAATTAAAAAAATTTTTTATATAATTTATTTTATCATTAATCTACAATTACACGTGCAATATTATGGTTATTAAACTACCCCTTCATCAGGTCCCCCCCACCAACCCCATTACAGTCACTGTCCATCAGCGTAGTGAGATGCTATAGAATCACTACTTGTCTTCTCTGAGTTGTACTGCCCTCCCCATGCCCCCCCAACATTACATCTGCTAATCGTAAACTGGTTAGTTTTCATCATCTTGAACTGTTGGCATAGCCTTTCTGGTTTCCTCTCCAATCCATCCTACATGTTGAAATGAGTTCCTAAATACTGATTCTGTTTTTATTTTCCTGTACCGCCAAACCTGTAATTGCTCCCTGTGCCTACTCTATCAAGTTAAAGTTTCTCTGAAAGGCTTATCTCATGCCTAGTAAAATCCCAAGTTCTTTCTATATCCTGCGAGGCGTCCCTTGACCTGGCCTCATTTTCTTCCACACTCCCTCTTACTTCACTCCAAACACACTTGCGGTTTGCTACCAACATGCAATCAATCAAGTATAAAAACCTGCCTTTTACACTTACTTCCATTACCTGGGCTGCTCTTCCCCAAGACACCAGGTGGCTCAATCTCTCACCCATTCAGGCTTTATTCAAATATTACGTTATTGACAAAGACTTCTCTGAACACCCTATACAAGAGCATACCCTCCCTGCTTACTCTGTATCCCTCTTAAACTGCTTGTTTGGTTTTTTTTTTCTTAATGACACTTATCATTGTTGTATATCTGGGTCTGTGTTTATCTTCAATGGAATAAAATTCTATACATAACCTGCCAATTCTAAGGTAATCATTTTGATTTCATATCTGTCTACTTGTTTAGACTGCCAAGAGAGCAGAGACCACAGGGACTATGTCCTGTTCACATCTGTTATTCTCAGCACTTGGCTTGGGGCCTTACACTTAACAGGTGTTCAGTAAATATTTTTGAGTGAATAAATTTAGATCTCTTCAAGAAATGACTCTGTGACATCTTACTATACTGATAGACAGTGACTTCAATGGGGTGTGGGGGGGCCTTGATGCGGGTGAATGTAGTAACCACAATGTTTTTCATGTGAAACTTCATAAGAGTGTGTATCAATAATAATAAAAAAAGTCATCTCTTCCAATCTTTTGTTCTTACTATTTTGACCCTCACTAACTCAATACTATAAGTTCATACTGCACTTACAGCCTAAACCACATCACTAGCACTTGTTTCTAAACTATATCCTCTGTAATTCTTTTAGTTTCTTTTAACTATTATGCTGTGTCATGTCCCATCTGATGCAGACCTAATAGTGTAACTGAAGTAGTGCCAGACCCCATACCCCCTGATAAGCACTAGAGGTGCAATATCAAATGCCAATTCTTTTTCCTTTCTAACCCCAGATATGTCCCTCTGCCCTTAACACCCTTTACAAACACCTTAGCACCATAGTATCAGAGATCTGAGATGCAACATCCCCTCTAAACCTATCCTTTTCATTATACTTTCTGCCGAATTGACATCACCAGCTTCCTTCATTGATGAATTAATTCATTCAGAAAATATTAAATGCCTTCCATATGCCAGGCACTGTGCTAAGCACCAAGCAAAAACAGAACAGGACAAATGAGGTCTCTTCCTTCTGTAGAGCTTATGGTGGAGAAAATGAAATAAAAGTGTAAATAAATACATATTTTCAAGTTTAAAATTTGGTAAGTGCTATTGAGGTATTGGTACTGAGATAAAGGATAGCAAGCAGGGACCTCATTGGATAGGATGGTTAGCACAGGAGGGGACATTTAAGCTATGATCTAAAGTATAAGAAAGCTAACTATGCAAAAGAAATGGGGAGAAGCTCTGCACAAGGGAAACAGCAGCCATGAGGCCCAGGGGCAGTAATGAGCTTCCTTTGGTGAGCAAGGTAGAATGACAAGAGAGAAGATTGGAGAAATAAAGGGGTCCGGAGCTACAGAACATGATAAAGAAGACATCAGGAGTTTATAGACTTCGGGAAGCAGTTGAAGATCTGTAAACAGAGGAGTAATTTGATCAAATACAGCGGTGAGGATCATTCATTGGAAGGAAAATAAAAGAGTTGTTGGAGTAACCCAGGCCAGGGATGGTGGGAGCTTGTATGTAGTAAGGTGGGTGTAGTGGAGAGAGTAGACTCAGTAATCCAAATAAAAACTTTGGACTTTGAAATCTGCTTTTGCTATCAATATGCAATCAATCATGAAATCTTGTAGGTTCCAACCTTTACACTTTCTCACACATCACCCTCTTGTTTCTCTGTTCCCACTGATCCAACACAGGCCCAGGAGACCTTTCACCTGCATGATTGTAGCAGCCTTATTACTGACCTCAGTTTTCAGTCTTGACCTGTTCCAGTACAGCCCACACACCACTGTCAGAGCAAAATTTCAAAAACATACCCCTGACCGTGTTTCTGTTATGCTCAAAACCACCCAGAAGCTCTATGGTTTGGGAGTCAAGATTCCCATCGCACAGCCCAAATCTATCCAGTCAAACTGTAATACTTGTCTGGTGCTTTTCCCATCTCAGTTCCTTTTTGTATGTTATTATAATTTCTCATTCTTTTGAGATTTTAATCCCCATTTTATATATGCAGGAACTGAATCTTTGAGTGGCTAGTAATATTAGAACCATAGCTTATAGCTAGAGGTTGTACTCTTAACTATTACACTTTTAAAAATACAGCCACTAAAATTCATGATT
This sequence comes from Smutsia gigantea, assembly GCA_032199065.1. Lineage (NCBI taxonomy): Eukaryota > Metazoa > Chordata > Mammalia > Pholidota > Manidae > Smutsia > Smutsia gigantea. The sequence goes on along the minus strand of JAVSCE010004866.1, from coordinate 123,880 downwards.
TAGAAGAATACTTAATTACATGGGAAAGTACCCATAATAAATAAGTATTTAATTTTGAATGTTTTACAAAACTGTGGTATGATTATAATCCTATTTATATCTGCAAGTTGGGAAAGTACCCATAATAAATAAGTTTTTAATTTTAAATGTTTTACAAAACTGTGGTATGATTATAATCCTATTTATATCTGCAAGGTACAACTGGTGGTGACTTTTGTTTCCATTATATTTTTCTGAGTTTTCCAAACTTTTTACAATTACCATGTATTACTTTTACAACTGATATCAAAATCATCAAGAAAATTGTGGGAAAATATCCTATGTATCCCTTAAGGTTCTCCTGAAACACTGGCATCTCCTGCCTTTCTACTCCTTCATGCCTGCCACCACTTTGTACTGTTATCCTCTCTTTCTGCCTACCTTACTTTATAGTTAGTTGTGACCTAACACATATCTTTGCCAAGAAAAAGGTCCTTGAGGGAAGGCACTATGTCTTGCTTATTGTCACATCCCCCCCATTCCTAGCCATTTTACACTTTGTTGCTGAAGCCAGCAGAAATCACAAATCAGACTTTTCAAAGGCTGACTAAAAATGGATAGCAGGCAGAAAAAAAAAGGCTATCCAGGACAAGAGCTGTAAAGTAATCTTTAGGAGCCCAGTAAAGTGCCTCAGGCCACTCAAAAGTATTTATTAAACCAAAACTGAATTCAAAAGTATCTGAGCGCGCTCAGCCACGGGATTTGTGGCGGAACTGCGAGGAGGCGGAACTTCGGGCTCAAGGCGCTGCAGTCCTGCGGACCGTCTGGAGTGAAGCGCCTGCCGGCCCGGAAGTTGCTGACTGGACCTGAGACCGCGGTAGCCATCGCGCTTTGCGGTTGGGAGTCGGAGAGTGTAGGGCTGACGCCAAGCAAGAAATTGCGTTCTCCCCAATCTCAGGTGAGTGGCGACCTCTCCTCCCGCGAGAACCGGAAGGAGGTAGCCGCGGACCCCGGGGAAGGTGCACTTTCTCGCCTGGGCCCACTCGGGGCCCCTGTTTTTCGCCCCGCAGTCAGGCGGCGCAATCGGGAGGACGGATTCCTTTATTGGTCTGCGGGGCAGCCGTCGTGGTCCTCCAAGCAGGTCACCGCTGCTGTCAAACGGTGGGTTATTCCAGGAAAGAAGGAGAGGACTCTAAACTGCAGGCAAGCCCTTCCTTACCCCTCGCCCTCAGTTTCCTGAGGTGAGATGAAGGCGGCGGGGATCAGTGACAACTCTAGAAGCTGTGACTCGGCGCGTTGTTTTCAGCTCTCAATTAGCGTGGGGGCAAACTGAGCTTCCTTACTAATAGTAGTTAACGTTTTGCCATAGCCCAGGTCCCAGAGTGGGGAAAAGTTACACTGTTGGGGGAAAATTGTAATGATTTATAAATTGTTCCAAGATTTCCCAACAAGATAGAAATTTGTTTTGGCAACAGCTTAAACTCTGCCATCGTGGCCAAAAGAACCAAATTCATCAGGGATGTAAGGTGTTCAATACGTTAAACAAAATGAGGAAAGTGAAGAAATCCTTTTAGCTTGAAAAATTAAAGCAGTTATTTTCATATTCTTAAATCAAGCTGTATTACTACGTGTCTTACTCTGAAGAATGCCCTCCTATGTTCAGTGCTAAAATACCAGTTAAAAGTAAGTCTCATTGAAGCAAAGGAAAGGAAAGGAACATTTATTGACTTTCTCATATGTGTAAGGTGCTAGCTATTCTCACAACAGCTATGGAAGGTAGTAGTGTTATCTTTATTTTACAGATGAAAAATCAAGGAAGATTTACTATTTGTTAATAATTAGTGCTGCTGATATATCAAAGCAATGTGTATATGTTTAATATTGTTTTAGTGGATTTGCATTCGTTACCAAAATACTTTGAATTAAAAATTTTTAATCATAGTTCATTGGGATTTTCTGCGTTGCAGGAAAGGAAGGTGTTGTTGCCTTTATTTTAGAAATGTTAGAAAAGCATTGTCAGTAATTATGAAGATTAGCAGTTTAAATGAGATACATTTTAATCTTTCTTTCCTTGAATTTTAAGCAAGAATTGAGACAAAAGATTAGGCCGTCAGAGATGAAAATCACTGCCACATCATTTGAAGGTTACAAATCAGAATTCTATAGTAATGATTCATTATTTCTCCACCCTTCTCTTTAAGTACTCTTGGCTGAAACTCATTTAAGCTATTTCTCTGCAAAACATTACTAAACAAATAATTTTAAAATCACAGTGTTGAAAAGTTTCTCAAAATTGTGTATAACTTTTAGAACAATTTCAATTAAAAGTATTTTAATGATTGAAATTTGTCACTGCCTATGTCAGTTTTCATTCTCTTAATTCATTATAGTCAAGTTCATAACTCAGACTCACCAGCTTTTTTCATAGTACAGAATTTTTTCCCCTTTTCTCACTCTTAAAAGAAAGAATACAACTGCTTATATTTCCCACAGATTTAACCTTTTAATTGTGTTACTTTTAAGTCAAGTTTTACTAAAGGAAACTTGAGTATAGACTTCTTGTTGGTTACATGAACCAAAAGGTTTAGGTCCATTATGATTGCTGTGCATTCAATCCTAAAATGTTTTATTTTTATTTGCATCATTTTTTCAAAAGTTTAAAGTTTATAAAAAGAAATCTATATAAGAACAAAGAAAAAAACTGAAGGAACAAAACAGCAGCAGACTCACAGAACCCAAGAACGGACTAATAGTTACCAAAGGGAAAGGGACTGGGGAAGATGGGTGGGAAGGGAGGGATAAGAGGGAAAAAGGGGCATTATGATTGCAGATGTAATGTTGGGGGGGCATGGGGAGGGCTGTACAACTCAGAGAAGACAAGTAGTGACTCTATAGCATCTCACTATGCTGATGGACAGTGACTGTAATGGGGTTGGTGGGGGGGACTTGATGAAGGGGGTAGTTTAATAATCATAATATTGCACATGTAATTGTAGACTAATGATCCAAAATAAATTATAAAAAAAAGAATACTTAGGAGAAGCTAATAAAAGAATAAGTGATTAAAAAAAAAAAGAACATATGGGATGTGAACAATTTCCAGGGATGTGTTATTTTAATTTGTCTGATTTTTCACATACTATTCAAGATCAAATAGACAACATTCACCATGTTATTGATAAGTTTTCACAAATATCTGGATTGTTAAATTGGTTTTCTTTGATTAATTGGATATGGCCTATAATTGTAGGTCTAATACTGTTATGCATTTGTATTCCTGTTCTCCTAGTGTGTGTGCAGAAGGCAGTTGTTGGTCTTTTAAAGCCAGTACAAGCATATGCTACTTTTCAAGAATTAACTTCAAGAAATAAGTGATTCCTTTTAAACAACTTTGTGAAGTCATATACTGATTCCCCACCTGCATTTGCTGCAAGAAAATAATCATGTATATTGTGATTTTATCCAGAATTATAGCTGCTGGCTGTCCTCTCTTTCGTATTTTATCTCCCTGTTTGGTCCCAGGAGATGGCTGGTTAGCCAGAGACGGGTAAGATTCCTCATGGGAGGAACAACCTAAGACAGGCACAGTCACAAGGGACCTCAGGTGAGCAAAATGGGGGCCAACTGAGGTGAGGCATAGAACCTCACCCCTCCAGACGAGAGAGACATTGCCTGTGACAAGCTATGTCACAGGCCGAGCCCAGCTAGTCATTATTCTGGTACCTTCCACAAATATATGCATATGCATTTGCGTCAATTAAAACAAAAAAGGGGGAAATGTGGGATTCACTTATAATTTAAGTATAAAAATCCTATGAATAATCATAGTTGACTTGATTGATTATAGTAACTGAATTAGTTTCTCTGATATGACTGCCTTTGCATTGTTCACCTTGTGAGAACTTGTTCACTATGTTCCTTGCATTGTTCACCTTGTGGGAGCTTGTTCACTGTATTGGAACTTGTTCGTTGCATGGTGAGCAATAATGTCTTGTGTATTGAAAAGTTGTTAAGAGAAAAAACCTCAAAAGTTCACATCACAAGAAAAAATAATTTGTAACTATGTATGTTGAAGGATGTTAACTAAACTTATTGTGATAATCATTTCACAATTAAAAAAAATTTTTTTAAATAAAATTCCAGTATAAAAAAAAAGAAATCTTAACAGTTTTGAGGGAAAATATGTACAAAGCAGCATTGTTTTGAAACATCCATCATTGCTACTGTCTATTCTTAGTAATGCCCAGCCAGGGTCTTGCCAAATGCTACAAAACATAGAGTTTTACTTTCTTTGTATTTCTAGTACTGTTTGAATTCTAGAGAGAGATATGTGTAATTCCTAAATTAGCTTACATATAATGTACTAATTTATGGAATTTGTACCTATTTAATCATAAATCTACATAGGTAGAAAATTATGATTGATCTGGTGAAATTTCTTTACATGGAGTTGAAGGAAACGACTGCCTTTTCTGGTGACAGTCAATGATTGTGGTGCTAATATTTAAAGTAAAATCAGAATATCATTAAAACCATTTTCATATTAAAAGTTGTTAATATTGAAGTTAATTTGAAAGTTGGCATTTAAATTTGCTTGGAATTTCAGTTAATTTAGTCTGAATGAGTTAATACCATCTTACATTATGTAGTTCTGGTGTTTTGGTGTATTTTTCGTACTTAATCATTCTTACAACTCTCTGAGGCAGGTGGTATTCCTGTTATAGGTAGGAGGAAACTAGGACTCAGAAAGACTGGCTTTCCCAGAATGAAATAATAGCATTTCAAAAAATGCATATAAAAATCCATATTTTTAAATTCTAGGGCAGGTACTCGATTTTACTCCATTTCATAGTTCTGCCATTCTTTGCTTACCCCAATTATTAATGTATTCTGTAATCCTACTCAGGTGTCGTATTTGCCTTTTTAGACTATTATATTTAATTTTTCTTATAATAGCTTTAGTGAGAGTTTACATGCCGTAAAATTTACCTTTGTAAAGTGCACAGTTCAGTATTTTTAGTATATTCACAATGTTTTGCAGCTGTCACCACTGTCTAATTCCAGAGCTTTTTCATCATTCCAGAAAGAAACCCAGTATCCATTTGCAGTCACTCCTTACTTTCACTTTCCCACGGACAACCACTAACCTACTTATTTAAAGGATTTGCCTATTCTGGACATTTCATATAAATGGAGTCATCTATATAAGTTTAATGGGATGAGGCTTTAAAAAGTTATTTGTAATCTGAGAGGTTGTGTTCCATTACACCCTTTGCACTGATTTTGATGTTACTTGAGTAGGTCACTTTTCTAATCTGCATACGGTACTTTTCCTGTTCAGTGTTCATGCAATAAATAAACCTGCTGACGTGTATATGTTTCCTTGTTCTTGACCTTTACTCTTCACATGTCTTAATAGTGTGTTCTTGGTGTTGTGTAACCTGTTCTCAGGGCCCAGGTATCTGTGTCTAAGTAACTTTTATTCCTGGTTGGGTATTTTTACCTCTACTTTAAAATGGCTAATGACTCCTAGCTTGTTTTAAGGTTCTTAGAAACTGACTTTATGAAAATATAAATATCTCATTATCTTCTAAAGCAGAGTTTCCCCATATGTTATTAGATTATTTCTCTTGGGACAAATTCTACAGCAGCATATTGGTACCATCCTTATGCAAAAACTCCTTTTTCCTTCAAGTCTTACCTCATTCCACCCTCCAATAGCCCTCATAGCTCTCACCTACTAACAATCATCTTCAGTGAAGACTTGGCCACTTGATTCAGTCTTGCTTTCTATAGTAATGACCTCCATCCTTCTAGGTGATTCCATTGGCTGTTACTGTGGATGGTGTGCCCTGTAGCCTGGCTTCCCATATCTTTCACCTCACCTCCAGGTCTCTTCAGCTGTCTGTGCCAGAGCTGAGCCCTGGAGCTTGCTACCACCCAGACCTGATCTTTTAAATTCTTGAACCCCACATTCTCGTTCAGTTTGCTTGCATACTTCTGGCCCATCTTTCACTTTCTTCACTCTTTTACTAGGTCTGCACCTGCTTTTTGACTTAATATTTTCCCCTTATTCTGTTCTGTGGGAAGGCCCTTTGATCCCCACCCCATTCCTATATACCACCCTTATACCTTTATCCACTCAGCCTGAACTTCTAATCAGATCACTTCAGCCTCTCTCACTAGTACTCTCAAATTCCTGTTCCCTTGTCTTTTTTCAGTTCCTTTTCTGAAAATTATTAGTCCCCATTCATGCCATGTATCTGAAGCTAAGTAGCGTTGGAGGGTGAAAGTGGGGAGAGAGGTGGGAGATTGGAAGAGAGGGCAGATTGGCACTGCTGTGAATGTTTTTAAACTCCGCTGAGCACTTGGCTCTTTTTTTTTTATTAAAGTATCATTGATATACAATCTTATGAAGGTTTCACATGAACAACATTGTGGTTTCAACATCCACCCACATTATCAAGTCCTCACCCCCCACCCCATTGCAGTCACTGTCTATCTGCATAGTAAGATGCTATAGAGTCATTACTTCTCCTTGCTATACAGCCTTCCACGTGACCTACCTATATTGTGATTGTGAATTATAGTGCCCCTTAATCCCCTTCTCCCTCCCCATCTATCTACCCTCCCCAACTCTCTCCTTTGATAACCGCTAGTCCCTTCGCAGAGTCTGTGAGTCTGCTGCTGTTTTGTTCCTCAGTTTTGCCTTATTTTTATACTCCACAAATGAGTGAAATCATTTGGTACTTGTCATTCTCCACCTGGCTTATTTCACTGAACATAATACCCTCTAGCTCCATCCATGCTGTTGCAAATGGCAGGATTTCTTTTCTTTTTATGGCTGACTAATATTCCACTGTGTATATGTACCACATTTTCTTTATCCATTCATCTGTTGATGGACACTTAGGTTGCTTCCATGTCTTGGCTATTGTAAATTGTGCAGCGATAAACATAGGGGTGCATATGTCTTTTTGAATCTGGGATCTTGTTTTCTTTCGGTAAATTCCTGAGAGAGGAATGACTGGGTCAAATGGTATTTCTATTTTTAGTTTTTTGAGGAACCTCCATAGTGCTTTCCACAGTGATTGAACTAATTTACATTCACATCAGTGTGGGAGGGTTCCCATTTCTCTGCATCCTCACCAGCATTTGTCGTTTCTTGTCTTTTGGATATTGGCCATCCTAAATGGTGTGAGATAGTATCTCACTGCATTTAATTTGCATTTCCCTAATTATAAGTGATGTGGAGCATCTTTTCATATGTCTGATGGCCATCTGAATTTCTTCTTTGGAGAAGTGTCTGTTCAGATCCTCCGTCCATTTTTTAATCAGGTTATTTGTTTTGGGGGTGTTAAGGTGTGTGACTTCTTTATATATTTTCGATGCTAACCCCTTATCAGATAAATGGTTTACAAAAATATTCTCCCATATTGTAGGATGCCTTTTTGTTCTGCTGATGGTGTCCTTTGATGTACAGAAGCTTTTTAGTTTGATGTACCCATTTATTCATTTTTGATTTTGTTTCCCTTGCCCAAGGAGATGTGTTCAGGAAAAATTTGCTCGTGTTTATATTCAAGAGATTCAAGAGATTTTTGCCTATGTTTTCTTCTAAGAGTTTTATGGTTTCATGACTTACATTCAGGTCTTTGATCCATTTCCAGTTTACTTTTGTATATGGAGTTAGACAATAATCCAGTTTCATTCTCTTAAATGTAGTTGTCCGGTTTTCCTAACACCATTTGTTGAAGAGGCTGTCGTTTCCCCATTGTATATCCATGGCTCCTTTATCATATATTAATTGGCCACATATAGAGCACATGGCTCTTTTTTTTAAAAGTTATTTTGGTATCATTAATCCATCATTAATCTACATGTGCAATATTATGGTTATTAAACAACTCCCTTCATCAGGTCCCCACCACCAACCCCATTATAGCCACTGTCCATCAGTGTAGTGAGATGCTATAGAATCACTACTTGTCATCTCTGAGTTGTATAGCCCTCCCCGTGCCCCCCCCAACATTATATCTACTAATCATAATGCCCCTTCTTCCCCCTTATCCCTCCCTTCCGACCCATCTTCCCCAGCCCCTTTCCCTTTAGTAACTATTAGTTCTTTCTTGGGTTCTGTGAGTCTGCTGCTGTTTTGTTCCTTCAGTTTTTTTCTTTGTCCTTATTCTCCACATATGAGTGAAATCATTTGATACTTGTCTTTTTCAGCTTGGCTTATTTCACTGAGCATAATACCTCTAGCTCCATCCATGTTGTTGCAACTGGTAGGATTTGTTTTCTTCTTATGGCTGTATAATATTCCATTGTGTATATGTACAACATCTTCTTTATCCATTCATCTACTGATGGACACTTAGGTTGCTTCCATTGTTGGCTATTGTAAATAGTGCTGCAATAAACATAGGGGTGCATATGTCTTTTTCAAACTGGGCTGCTGCATTCTTAGGGTAAATTCCTAGGAGTGGAATTCCTGGGTCAAATGGTATTTCTATTTTGAGTTTTTTGAGGAACCTCCATCCTGCGTTCCACAATGGTTGAACTAATTTGCAGTCCCACCAGCAGTGTAGGAGGGTTCCCTTTTTTCCACATCCTCGCCAACATTTGTTGTTTGTGTTTTGGATGTTGGCCATTCTCACTGGTGTGCGGTGATATCTCATTGTGGTTTTAATCTGCATTTCTCTGATGATTAGCGATGTGGAGCATCTTTTCATGTGCCTGTTCGCCATCTGAATTTCTTCTTTAGAGAAGTGTCTATTCATGTCCTCTACCCATTTCTTTTTTTTTTAAGTTTATTTTGATATCATTAATCTACAATTAAATGAGTAATATTATGGTGATTACACTACCCCCTTCATCAGGTCCCCGCTACCAACCCCACCCATTACAGTCACTGTCCATCAGCATAGTGAGATGCTATAGAGTCACTACTTGTCTTCTCTGGGTTGTACAGCTCTCCCCGTGCCCCCCTAACATTACATCTGCTAATCGTAATGTCCCTTTTTCCCCCTTGTCCCTCCCTTTCCACCCATCCTCCCCAGTCCCTTTCCCTTTGGTAACTATTAGTCCGTTCTTGGGTTCTGTGAGTCTGCTACTGTTTTGTTCCTTCAGTATTTTTCTCAGTTCTTATACTCCACATATGAGTGAAATCATTTGATACTTGTCTTTTTCGGCTTGGCTTATTTCACTGAGCATAATACCCTCTAGCTCCATCCATGTTGTTGCAAATGGTAGGATTTGTTTTCTTCTTATGGCTGAATAATATTCCATTGTGTATATGTACAACATCTTCTTTATCCATTCATCTACTGATGGACACTTAGGTTGCTTCCATTTCTTGGCTATTGTAAATAGTGCCGCGATAAACATAGGGGTGCATCTGTCTTTTTCAAACTGGGCTGCTGCATTCTTAGGGTAAATTCCTAGGAGTGGAATTCCTGGGTCAAATGGTATTTCTATTTTGAGTTTTTGAGGAACCTCCATACTGCTTTCCACAATGGTTGAACTAATTTGCATTCCCACCAGCAGTGTAGGAGGGTTCCCTTTTTTCCACATCCTCGCCAACATTTGTTGTTGTTTGTGTTTTGGATGTTGGCCATCCTCACTGGTGTGAGGTGATATCTCATTGTGGTGTTAATCTGCATTTCTCTGATGATGAGCGATGTGGAGCATCTTTTCATGTGCCTGTTGGCCATCTGAATTTCTTCTTTGGAGAAGTGTCTATTCATGTCCTCTACCCATTTCTTAATTGGACTATTTGCTTTTTGTTTGTTGAGGTGCGTGAGTTCTTTATTTTGGATAACCCCTTATCGGATACGTCATTTATGAATATATTCTCCCATACTGTAGGAAGTCTTTTTGTTCTACTGATGGTGTCCTTTGCTGTACAGAAGCTTTTCAGCTTGATATAGTCCTACTTGTTCATTTTTGCTTTTGTTTCCCTTGCCTGGGGAGATATGTTCATGAGGAAGTTGCTCATGTTTATGTCCAAGAGCTTTTTGCCTATATTTTTTCCTAAGAGTTTTATGGTTTCATGACTTACATTCAGGTCTTTGATCCACCTTGAGTTTACCTTTGTGTATGGGGCTAGACAGTAGTCCAGTTTCATTCTCTTACATGTAGCTGTCCAGTTTTTCCAACACGAGCTGCTGAAGAGCCTGTCATCTCCCCAATGTATATCCAAGACTCCCTTATCAAATATTAATTGCCTATGTGTTTGGGTTGATGTTTGGATTTTCTATTCTATTCCACTGATCTGTGGGTCTGTTTTTGTGCCAATACCAAATTGTCTTGATTACTGTGGCTTTGTAGTAGAGCTTGAAGTCAGGGAGTGTAATTCCCCCTGTTTTATTCCTCCTTCTCAGGATTGCTTTGGCTATTCGGGGTCTTTTGCGGTTCCATACGAATTTTAGAATTATTTGTTCCAGTTCATTGAAGAAAGCTGTTGGTAGTTTGATAGGGATTGCATTGAATCTGTAGGTTGCTTTAGGTAGTATAGCCCTTTTGACAATATTTATTCTTCCTAGCCAAGAGCATGGGATGCATTTCCATTTGTTAGTGTCCTCTTTAATTTCTCTTAGGAGTGTCTTGTAGTTTTCAGAGTACAGGTCTTTCACTTCCTTCGTTAGGTTTATTCCTAGGTATTTTATTCTTTTTGATGCAATTGTGAATGGAATTGTTTTTCTGATTTCTCTTTCTGTTAGTTCATCATTAGTGTATAGGAAAGCAACAGATTTCTGTGTGTTAATTTTGTATCCTGCAACTTTGCTGAATTCAGATATTAGTTCTAGTAGTTTTGGAGTGGAATCTTTAGGGTTTTTTATGTACAGTATCATGTCATCTGCAAACAGTGACAGTTTGACTTCTTTACCAATCTGGATGCCTTGTATGTCTTTGTTTTGTCTGATTGCCGTGGCTAGGACCTCCAGTACTATGTTGAATAACAGCGGAGAGAGTGGGCATCCCTGTCTTGTTCCCGATCTTAGATGAAAAGCTTTCAGCTTCTCCCCGTTAAGTATGATGTTAGCTGTGGGTTTGTCATATATAGCCTTTATGATTTTGAGGTACTTGCTGTCTATACCCATTTTGTTGAGAGTTTTAATCAGGAATGGATGCTGAATTTTGTCAAATGCTCTTTCAGCATCTATGGAGATGATCATGTGGTTTTTGTTCTTCTTTTTGTTGATGTGGTGGATGATGTTGATGGATTTTCGAATGTTGTGCCATCCTTGCATCCCTGGGATGAACCCCACTTGATCATGGTGTATGATCCTCTTGATGTATTTTTGAATTCTGTTTGCTAATATTTTGTTGAGTATTTTTGCATCTACGTTCATCAGGGATATTGGTCTGTAATTTTCTTTTTTGGTGAGGTCTTTGCCCGGTTTTGGTATTAGAGTGATGCTTGCTTCATAGAATGAGTTTGGAAGTATTCCCTCCTCTTCTATTTTTTGGAAAACTTTAAGGAGAATCGGTGTTATTTCTTCTCTATATGTCTGGTAGAATTCAGAGGTGAATCCATCAGGCCCAGGGGTTTTGTTCTTGGGTAGTTTTTTGATTACCAATTCGATTTCGTCGCTGGTGATTGGTCTGTTTAGTTTTTCTGTTTCTTGCTTGGTCAGTCTTAGAAGGTTGTATTTTTCTAAGAAGTTGTCCATTTCTTCTAGGTTTTCCAGCTTGTTAGCATATAGATTCTCATAATATTCTCTTATGATTCTTTGTATTTCTGTGGTGTCTGTCGTTATTTTTCCTTTCTCATTTCTGATTCTGTTTATGTGTATAGATTCTCTTTTTCTCTTTATGAGTCTGGCTAGGGGTTTATCTATTTTGTTTATTTTTTCAAAGAACCAGCTCTTGTTTTCATTGATTTTTTTCTATTGTTTTATTCTTCTCAATTTTATTTATTTCTTCTCTGATCTTTATTGTGTCCCTCCTTCTGGTGACTTTGGGCCTCATTTGTTGTTCTTTTTCCAATTTCAGTAATTGTGTCTTTAGACTATTCATTTGGGAATGTTCTTCCTTCTTTAAATAGGCCTGGATTGCTATATACTTTCCTCTTGGAACTGCCTTTGCTGTGTCCCACAGAAGTTGTGGCTTTGTGTTGTTGTTGTCATTAGTCTCCATATATTACATGGCTCTTTTTTAACAAACTTTTTACTTGATCTCTTCACCAGCATAGCTATTCTAATCTTCACTGTGCTCCTCAGAATTTCTCTTTGCCGCTTCTTCACTTTTGGAGTCAGATTCCTACCACCTCTCTTCTACAGGAAGAGATGTGCTGTCCGCCCTAACTCCTCTTGAGACTTTCCCCCTTTTGGTTAATTTCCTCATCTTTAATCTCTCCCTTTCCACTAGCTCCTTTCCTTCATTTCATCAGTATACTCAAGCCTCACCTTCCATAAGAAAAAAATCTCCTTTCATTCCATTTCAAACTCGTCAGTGGCTCCACCTATTACCCTCCTATCCTGTTCACTTCTCAATAGTAACAGCAACCAGGTGTTAAATACTTTGAGCATTTCATTTCATTTGATCTTTACAACACCCTGAGAGATTTTGCAGAAGAAACTTGTAACTTGTTACATAGGCTCTGCTTTGAGTACTGGCCATAGGCTCTTCAGTACTACCAGTCCACTGCAGGCTGCTCATGCTCTCAGCAGTTGTCTCCTTGTCACCAAAGCTAACTGAGACATCTCTGTAGTTGGATTTGATGGAGCTGACTCCTTTCCTCTTTCACCAGTATCTCTTCTAGTTCTTCTACCCTTCCATTGGTTCTCCAGCCCCATCCGTCCTTCAAAGACCATCTCAAGCAGTAATTCATTTCTTCCATAGCATTTGGCTGGTGCTTGAGGCAGGAGGACTTTAAGGAGAGGTAGAGAAATTCTGATGTTGGGAAGCAGAATGGACAGAGGTTTTAAGGTGGTAAAGTACAGGTCACCTGTAGTGAATAGCAAATGGTTTTACTTTGACCCAAGGAAAGCTACAAATAGGGAAGTAATATGTATTAAGCTTGGAAAGGTAGCTAGAGGTAGATAATGGAAGTTCTGGAATACTGGACTAGGCATTTGATTGGATTATTTCTGAGCTCACTTGTCAAACCTCCAGTGGTTCACCATCCACATGTGTAGGGTAACCATTTAGTTTCACACCTAAATCAGGATCCTTTTGCGAATGAAAGGAAGGACTATAAATAATTACACTGAGATAACTTTGCTGATACTGTCCAGAACAATCTGAGAGTTATAGTCACTCTGGCTATGCAACAAGTCAAGTCCAAGGTGACATTTTGATGAAGCTGCTCTAGAAGGCTGTGTACAGATGGGTAGGAACAGATTTTGAAGTTAAGGTGGTAGTTAGAAATGCAACATAAGGTTCTTGACTAATGGCTCTTGTGGGAATCTAAGAAAGCTGAGACTTTACTGCATAAATTGATTTGGGGCATGTATGTGGGACGTGAGGTAGAGGAAGGAATTACATGTGGTCATAGTCGTAAGCTGGGGTGATTAAAAATGGTACCCAATCATTTAAACAAATGTAAACCTTTAAAACTATTATAAAACTTCATAGAACCACTGCAATGTAAGGGAAAGGTCATGAGCAGGGAATTCAGAGAAACCTAGGTTTGAAACGTTGATGTGCCAATCACTAATATGTAGCTGAGTTTTAGTTATTATATCTTTAGTTTCTTCTTTTATAAAAAGGGAACAATGAAATATTTACTTTGAAAGGTTGGGGTATTTTGTGGTGATATATATAAAGTGTCTAGTACTGTGGGTCATATAGTAAAAAAAATAATAGCAGCAGCTAATATTGAATTCTTACTCCTTGCCAGATACTAAGTGCTTTGTGTGTAGTCATTCATTTAGTCTTCACAACTGCTATCTCAGCTACTACTACTCCCATTTTACAGGTGAGGAAAGTGAAGTAACTTGGGTAAGGTAGATAGTAAGTAGTAAAGTCCTGGTTCCAGAGCTCTTGCTCTTAACCTCTAGACCATAATGCTACTAGGGATTCAAAAAATGGTAACTGCTATTTTTTTGTTTTGCTTTGTTTTATTAAATTGAAAAACTGATTCAGTACTGCTTCTTATGTCCACGTGTTCTAGGTAGCGAGCATGAAGAGCAGACGCCTAGATTTAGTCCCAGCTTTGCTTATCACTCTGGCTCCTGCCCCACCTGTTAGCGCCATTAATTTTTACTCTCAGTCTGTGGTTCCCTGGTCCCAATCATCATCCAACAGTCTTTTGCTCTACCTGCTGTACCCATTCAGTTTCACAGTTCTGTATGTGGTATAACCTTCACAATCTTCTAGCAAACTCTCACTTAATCTTAAAGATTCAGGTTTAACATCATCCAGGAGACCTTTCCTTAGCCACACCTTGTTGCCACCTTAGAACTATGGAAATAGGACTTTGGATGTAGAGACAAGCAGGACTAGTTTTCTTTTCTCTATTTTTATAAATAATATAAAGTACATTTGTGAGCATACCATACCTCTTCCTGTTGCATTATTTATTCTTTTTATTCTGTTTTTTGTTTTTGTGCTCTGATGATCATTAATCCCCTAGTTTAAGCTTATGATTTACAATATGGGCAATTTTTTTTGTTGTGTTTATGTAAGTCTTGAAACTTTATAGGATAAGTTGTTACCATTCTTGATAATATCCTATTCAGTTTTAACATTTTTCAGTTAAATCCCATTTGTGTAGCTAACTTACCACTCTAGACTATAACCTTTTTGAAAGAAAAATTCGTGTTTATCATTAATACTTGTATTCCCATGGTGGCTAGCTCAGCACCTTGGATGTAATATGAGCCCAGTAAACATGTACTGAATTAAATATCTCAACACATCACTGCTTTATTTGATTCTTTGCAGTGAAAATACGATTCTCTTTGAAAAACATCTATCATACCTAAAAATCTTCAGAAAAGACATTCCAACTCTATGTATTTTCTCTGACAGCAAGTTTTACTTTCTACATGACCAAGAATGATAATAGTAGAAGGAGGTATAATTTTCAACTGGAGTAAAATAAGAACTTCTAAGATACTAGATTCTTGTATATATATATGTTGCTGTTGTAGTTGTCATTCTTGTGAATGAAACTATTTAAATTTGACAGTCACTCTGTCTTAATCAGGAATCTACTGGTTGCAAGAACAGAATTCTGCTCATGCTAGTTCAAGTAAAGAGATAGCAGGGGGAGAGGCTATTGTCAGGATCCAGAGAATCTCCTAAGTGAATATTGCTAGGCCTTGTGCATATTGGAAGTAGGCTGTCTCTTTTCTGTATCTCTCACACTTAAGACAGGGTGGTCTCTTAACTTATCCTCTAGGAACTGAGTTTGGTGGGCCCATCTGTGTCAGCTTGACAGCCTACTGGAGTGAAAGATGGTTAAAGAAAGCAGTGTTCTGTGTCATATTTTGTCTAACTGTCAAAGATAGCATAACCCTTCAAATTTGTTGGACTTGGCCTGGGTTCTTTTGTTCAGCTCTAGAAAATGAACTCTGTTGATCTGAAAGTGTATTTTTGAATATGTGATCTTTCTTTTCTCAAGAAGCCTTTTTTCTCCTATTTTCCACATTAGCTCTACAAGTTTATCAAGCACATGTCAAGTAAATGCTGAATTGAACTAGACTCTGCACTGTGATTTAAGAAATTTTTTTAATACTCAGTAATACTTAAATTTTAAAACTGCAAAAAGGTAATAAACCCAGGAATTTACCATCTGGTACCAACAGCTAAAAAAGACCAAAAGAAGTAGAAAAAGGGTTTTTATACTCCATATAGGTATAATCTGACTTAAAAACTTAATTTCATTATCACAAACTTCTTTCTTCTCCTTTTTTTCTTCTCCCTGATCTTCCTCCCCAATTCCAAGGTTTTAGTAAATATTCCATAAGCCATATATACTATAATTGATTTAATTTTAACTTACTATTGAACATAGATTATTTCCAAAATTTTTCTTATGTAACATTTTGATGCATATATTTACACATAATGCTTTTCCATATTTAGGACAATTTAATAAAAATAGAATTATTGGGTCAGATGATATCAACAGATATATCATTGCCAAGTTGGTTTTAAAAAAGATTTGTACCAATTTTTGCTGCCATTAACAGTGCTCTTTTACCACATCTTTTCTAGTCCTGGCTGTTAAAACCCATTTTCATTTTTGCTACTCTGTGGGCAAAGAGTGATCTCTTCTTGGTACTTTAACAGCATTTTGTTTTTTATGCATCAGTGTATATCAGGTTAGATCAGCCTGGATAAGAGTGTTTAACTCTTTGTAGTACAGTTGTTAGAGGTTTATTTACTCAGAGTTGATGTTTAATATTGTTGGTTTTTCATGTTGACTAAATGTTGACTAATGTTAACTAAATTCAAAACGCTTTTTTTCCAGACCCTATAAGATTTGGATATGTCCTTCATATTTGACTGGATTTACAGTGGTTTCAGCAGTGTGCTACAGTTTTTAGGTAATGTTGGCCCTTTATTCTCTTTGTTGTCTCATTTAAGCCTACTTAAATAAAAGTGCTTGTTTAAAACGTCTTTATATGTAACCCGGTAGTTACTAATGTGGGCTTTGAATAATACAAATATGTTCAATTACTCATTGTATCCCTAATAAATTACATAATCTTAAGTACATTACTTTCTCCATGTTAACCTTAGGTTCCTTATCTGTAAAATAACAGTAATAATTCCTATCTCTTAAGATTGTTAATAGAAATAGTATTAACAGGAATAGCTACCGTTTATTAGCCAGTTTACCTAGGTGCTTTTCATACTTTATCTCATTCAGCCTCATAGGAATCCAGTGCCTTATTTTTGTTATTATAAAAGTTCATGTTCCAGTGTGGGGGATCACGGGGAAAACAGTGTAGCACAGAGAAGGCAAATAGTAAATCTGTGGCATCTTACTACACTGGTGGACAGTGACTGCATTGGGGTATGGGTGGGGACTTGATAATATGGGTAAATGTAGTAACCACATTATTATTTTTTCATGTGAAACCTTCATTAGAGTGTATATATCTTAATAAAAAAAAAGTTCATGTTCCATGAAGCACCTTCTATATCATGAATGGCAGTTTATAACCTACTAACTGAGGACTTGTTTACCCAACAGTTCTGATTACTGATTTTCCTTGTTTTATAGATTTTAAAGAGAGGAGAAATCTTTGCTTCTCATTCTTTTATTGACACACTTGACTTGTCACATTTTTCAGTGGAACAAGCTTTTGATTAACTTTTATGTTGGGATGTACACAACTCTATTATTATTGTAATAATTAATGAAAATATTTCTGGTCTCTTATTTTCAAATTTTGCCCTAAGGGTAGTCTCCTTGTAATCATCACCATGTGCATTGGCAGAAAGAGAAGCTTTTCATGTAATTACAGAGTGGTCGACATACTTCCAAACTGGTCACAACCATACTCAATGGAATAGTATCTCCTATGTAAATATTTCTTTCTACGAAAATATAATCTTAACCAAGGAAATAAATTTTGTTTGGGAAATATAACTTGTGTTTGATACATATGCATACATACACATGTATATTTTTGTTATTGTTGAAATATAAGTTGACATTTTAATAGTTTCAGGTGTTCATAGTGATTCGACATTTATATACATTACAAAATACTCACCATGGTAAGTGTAGTTACCATCTGTCACCATACAATGTTATTAAAATATTATTGAGTACACTCCCCCGACTAGACCTTTCATCCTGTGACTGACTTATTTTATAACTAGAAATTTAACCTCTTAATCCCCTTAATCCCCTCTCCCCGCTTGTAACTACCAGTTCGTTCTCTGGATTTATGAGTCTGTTTCTGGGTTATTTATATGTCTGTTTATTTATTTGCTTTGTTTTTTAGATTCCACATGTAAGTGAAATCATATGGTATTTGTCTTTCTCTTTCTGACTTAACTTCACTTAGCATAATACCCTCAAGGTCCATTCATGTTGTCTCAAATTGGCAAGATTTCATTCTTTTCTATGGCTGAGTAATATTCCATTGTGTGTATGTACCACATCTTCTTTATCCATTCATCTAAGGTTGGACAGTTTGGTTGATTCTGTATCTTGGATATTAACTACTATATATTAAAAGGATAAAAATGTAAGATCATATTTTGTCACAGTATTTTTATTTCCTAGTTGAACCTCAATATTTGCAAAATTTAAAAAACCAATGCTTTATTTTTAAAATAAAGATCCTCACATTATTTTATACTGTCACTCCACTACAGGTCAAATGTCAGATCTCTCTATGCTACCTCCAAGAGAATTCTTAAATCTTTTTATCAGACTGAAATATTTTGTCACATACTTAGAATAACTGGGTCAGAAATAGGGGTTTTAAACTTTATTTTACTGGGGTTTTGGGTTGTAACAGATAGGAGTCTATATCTTGGCTTATGGAAAAATGAATCTATGCTAAATTAAAAAGGCAAAATAGATTGCATCACAATCAGGATCAAGGTGGTTTATAGGGGTAACGTTAAGAGGCAGCATACAGAAATGGAAGCAAACCAAAATTTTGGGATC
Source organism: Smutsia gigantea (assembly GCA_032199065.1). Lineage (NCBI taxonomy): Eukaryota > Metazoa > Chordata > Mammalia > Pholidota > Manidae > Smutsia > Smutsia gigantea. Next base: position 105,315 of record JAVSCE010004866.1, on the reverse strand, counting down.
ATTCATGGGTTCAAATCTCAAATCTGACTTCCAGTATTTGAGCAAATTAGCCTTTGTTTTCCCTCTGTAAAAAAGAGGATAATAAATGCTTACTTCAAAGAACTATTTTGAGGATTAAATGAAATAGTGTATACAGGTGTGCTTAACTGTGCCTACCACAAAAGAATTTGTTCCAACCCACTTTAAATGTTAAGGTCTAGGTGTTCCCTTTTGCACCCTTCAGTACATTTTTACTGTTTAAAAGTTAGGATGGTAAGATTAACAGCACTGGTTAGAAACAATCTTTGTAGAAACCTTTTAAGAAATAGAAATGTTTAAATAAATTATTACTCAGAATTCATAATTAAAGGAGAAATGCAGTATTCCAGTTCAATCTCAAATGTGGAAGATAATCTTCCCATTAGGATCAAAATTGTTGTTCAGTAGATGATTAAAAGATTATGATTTCAGTAGTACAGCACGGAAAAGACAGGTAGCATGGCTCTGTAGCATCTTACTACACTGATAGTGACTGCAATGGGGTGGGGGGGCATTTGATAATGTGGGTGAATGTTGAAACCACAAACAATGTTGCTCATGTGAAACCTTTGTAAGATTGTATATCAATGATACGTTAATTAAAAAAAAAAGATTATGACTTCCATGTCTTTTTTTGTTCATTGCTTTTTTTTTAATTGAAGTATCGCTGGTGCACAATCTTATATTGATTTCAAGTATACAACACCGTGGTTCAATAGTTACCCATATTATTAAATCTTTACCCCCTCTAGTGCAGTTACTATCTATCAACGTAGCAAGATATTACAGAATAATTGATTATTTTCTTCCATGCTGTACTACCATCCCAGGGACCAACTTATATTGTGATTACAAATTATTGTGCCCCTTTATCCCCCTCTCCCTTCCCCCGCTCCATTCCCCCAACTCTTTCCCCTTGGTAACCACTAGTCACTTCTCAGTGTCTATGAGTCTACTGCTATTTCAAACAATTTATTTCTTAAACTTAAATGTGGATAAAGAATGAGATATTGTTTTGGCATGAAAAAGGGTGGCCTGATTCCCCTCTGTAAAAAATGCTTCAAAATATTTCAGTTCAGTAAAAAGATTTAAGAATTCTCTTGGAGGTAGCATAGAGAGATCTGACATTTGACCTGTAGTGGAGTGACAGTATAAAATAATGTGAGGATCTTTATTTTAAAAATAAGCATCATAATTGCCTCAAACCTTTAAAAGTTCATTTATTGATTGGGTAAATGTTTTTTGAGCTGCTACTGTGTTCCCTGTCCTCACATAATTCCATGGGTGTTAGACAATCAAACACATGAAAGGTAAAGTTCAGTACCACCACAAACCTATTAGAATGTCCAGAATCCAGAGACTGACAACACCAAACGCTGATAGGGATGTGGAGCTACAGGAACTTTAACTCATTGCTGGTGGAAATACAAAATGGTACAGCCACTTTGGATTTGATTTCTTACAAAACTAAACATATTCTTGCTATACAATCCAGCAATAGTGCTCCTTTGTATTTGCCCAAAGGAGTTGAAAACTCATGTCCACACATAAACCTGTAAACAGGTGTTTATAGCAATTTCATTCATAACTGCCAACCATGAAAGCAACCAAGGTGTCCTTCAGTAGGTGAATGGATAAACTGGTTAATCCAGACAATGGAATATTATTCAGCACTCAAAAGGAAACGAACTATCAAGCCAGGAAAAGACATCAAGGAACCTTACATGCATATTACTAAGTAAAAGAAGCTCATCTGAAAAGGCTATGTGATTCCAACTATGTGACATTCTAGAAGAGCCAAAAATATGGAGACAGTAAAAAGATCAGTAGCTGCCAGGCATTGGGGGTGGTGTGGGATGAATAGGTAGAGCACAGAGGATTTGGGGGGCAATGAAAATAATCTGTGATATTATGATGATGGATACATGTCATTGTACTTATGTCCAAACACACAATGTACAACACCAAGAGCGAACTCTAAGGTAAACTTTGGGTGATTATGGTGTATCAATGTAGGTTCGTCCTTGGTAAAAATGTACCATTTTGATGAGTATTGATAATGGAGGAAGCTATATATGTGTTGGAACAGGGTATATGGGGTATCTCTATAGCTTTCTCTCAATTTTATTGTAAACCTAAAATTGCTCTAAAAAAAATCTTTAAAAAAAAAGGTCAATATGGAATTTTGCAGTAAATGCCAGTCTACTATAAATTGGTCAATGCTTTCTTTTCTGTAGCTTTGACCTAGTAGTATGTGGTTGATGTATCTAAAATTATTTGCTTGGAGTTTTTTGTTGTTGCTTAGTTTTATGCAATCCTATGAATAGTTTAACCTTATTTTCACGGATAATTTGACAATGAACTAACATCTTTTTACTGAAAAAAATCATCATAATTTTTATTGTCAAATAATATTTATTTTCATCCATGAAAAATCTCTTCAGTTTTTCTTTTGCTCTAGCTTCATAAATACATGAGGTCAAGTATTTTGTGAGTGTTTCTATAGTCGAGGACACAAATATTTACCAATAAATTATCAAGGAAATTGTCATTTTGGCATTGCAGATAAGTTTACATAACACACATTCATTGATTGGGGCAATGTTTAATTTATAATGATTGGAATTCCCCAATCATAATAGATTTAAAATAGCTCTTCAAAACTAAAAATAGGTTAGAAATCTGTGCTTGTTCAGGCCAATATAAAATCTTAAAAAGTGTAAAAAGTTAATAGATGTTTATCAGAATTCTAGAGTAATTAGGAAAACATCTCAGTAACTAAGCTGTAAATATTATACTTTTATTTAAAGCCATTTTGTTTGAATAATCTGTGTCAGATATTACTTTGAGTAATCATAGCTACTACTCTGCAGGATTGTATAAGAAAACCGGTAAATTGGTATTTCTTGGATTGGATAATGCAGGAAAAACAACATTGCTACATATGCTAAAAGATGACAGACTTGGACAGCATGTCCCCACGTTACATCCCAGTAAGTATATTCCCCTGTGCAATGGATTACTTTATCCAGTGATACCAATTCATAGGTGCTAACTAAAAATTTTTGTTTTGGGGTGTTTTGTTTTTTTGTGTGTGTGGATAAATTATGATCAGGTAATTAACCTGTTCTTAAAATAGTACACTAAGTAATAAGTGACCCAACTCCCAGGGAGTATATTTAGATCTTGAAATAATCTTATCAGTTAGTGCACCCCGTCTAGCTAGAAGAATTAAAAAGTTACTGTCTCAGGGATGATCACATGATTGAGGTCTGTCCAACCATACATTGCTTAGGCTGTAAATAGTCTCCTTTACCCTGTTTACATAAGTTAAATTTCAAATTTTAAAACTGTACTATTTTAATCATTATTCAGTGAACAGATTATAGTCTTATACTTTGTTAGAAACTCTCAACTTATAACCAGTTACTTGCCTAGTATTAACAACCTCAACAATACCTAATATAAAGACCACAGAACTATTCCAAAGCAGGGCATGTGTTGATACATTTATTGGAAGTTTTAAAACAATTTGAAAAATAATTTACTGTGCTTTCTTTAAGGAAAACTACCTGATGGATATCACATACATTCCATCCTATATGTATTATGTAATTGGTACTGTTTGAGAAAGTAAAGTAACAAAATTATTAGAAACAGAAGCCTAACTTACAAATAGCTGTGACATTACTTTTACTATTGAAAAGACTATGAATCAAGTAGACACAGAATTTAAAGATGAGCTACTCCACAGATTGATTATGAAATAAGGTGTGGCCTTAATAATGAGTATAAAATTGAGAACTGAACAAAAAGTAGATAATATAATAGCTATTTAGTAAATACAGTAAATACTCAACAAGGAAGGCAAACAAAAAAATACCATTTTATCTATAAAATGTTAGTGAAGTTGGAAAAGGAAAATTTCACAAAATTGATAAATTCTTTTTTGTATTAGGAAAAGAGAATGAGGCTTGGCAAATAAGATTCTAATACAAGAACAATACTATTAAAGAAAAAATGGTCATGTGAAATTGAGTATATAAAATTGCAAAAACAGAATTGGAAGAGACTATAGAATGGTATTATATTAGGTGTAAGTCATTTTTTAATTTTTTGATGTTCGTCTCTTTTCCTCACAAATATTGAGCACCTACTTTATGTCAGACATTGTTCTAAGTACTAGGAGTAAAAGTGGTGGCACAAAACAATTGCTACCTCAACCTTCTTGCAGCTCACATTCATTCAACTTACATTTTTCAATTAATCAAAAACATATATGAAAAAGGTAACATATATTTACCTATGATCTGACTATTCCACTGCTAGGTATTTATCTAGGAGAAATGAAAACACATTCACCAAAATCCTTGTACAAGAATGTTTGCATGAGCTTTATTTGTAATAGCCAAAAACTGGAAACAGCTCAGATGTCTGGCAAAAAAAGAATGGATAAACAATGAAATTCTACTCAGCAAGAAAAAGGAATAAACTACTGATACATACAGTGCATATTATATTGCATGGACGAAGCAGGTCACAAAAAATTACATATTGTACGATATCATTTATATGAAAATCTAGAACAGGCAAGCTAACCTGTGGTAATAGAATTCAGATCAGTGGTTGCTTCTGGGAATGGAAGTGGGGATTGACTGGGAAGAGGGAACTTCTTGGGATGTTAACAGTGTTCTGTATCTTCATTAATCAAATTGGAACTTCTTTTATAAAGCAGAGAGTGTGCTGGGGATTGTAACCATAGAGGTAGTTTGCCAGTCACACCCACGCATTGTCTTTTACGTATGGAAAGGAACACACTTAAACACAAATTGCATTAATTATTCATTCATTTGGCACTCTACATACAGAATTTTTTAACAAGATAAACTGTGGGGCCATGGCGGTTGTACTGAATAATTAACAATTACACTGAACCTTTCCTTGTTTAATTGTAGGAGACCTTCACTCTGGCTATGAGTGAGTGACAGTCTGGTATTAACCTCCCACTGTATGAACAACCAGAAAACTGGACAAAAATATACTGCAACTGTTTTCAGATATTGAGCAATAGTTAGCACAGGACTGTGATTCCTGAGAGAAAGAAAACAAACCCTTCTTTATTCACAGGAGATAATTTTCAGACCATGGTACAGGGAGAGGAAACCCAAACATAACCCAGTAGTATTGCTAGGTTGAAGAGACAGAAACCAGAATATGGGGAGGCTTAAGTGACTAGAATATGCTGGGTGAGTAGCAGAGAGGAAGGAACTCTGCAGAGAAAGAACTCCACAAATTTTCATGGCTAAATATCAGCCTTTGTATGCATAGGGTAAAATTCCACATGTCCAGTCAAAGAACAATTTTGGGGGAAAGAAGAGTTACAGCAGAGCTGTTAGCCAAATAATTCCCAGAGCTCACGTGTGACTGGAAATCATACATATTCCCACCAGCCAGATGGATATACCTGGTTGAATATACAGAACATTCAATAGAGACGCCAAAAGGATCATACCTTAGTAATGGGGCCAGAGTAGTCCCTAAATAAAGACTACTTTAGATCTGCCCTAACAAAACTTTAAAATTGATCTGGAAGCAGTTTAACTGCCTGCCAGAACAAAATCCAGCTTTTTTCATAAGAATCCAGCAAAATCCAGCACCCTGTCAAAAATTAGTAGAGATGCAAAGAAGCAGGAAATTTGGATCCATAACCAGGAGAAAAGCAGTAGAAACAGACCCAGAAGTGACAAAGATGATGGAATTAGCAAATAAGGACATTAAAACAGTTGTTATGAATGTCCTCAAAGATACAAGGAAAACATGAATGTTATGAGAGAAATGGAAGATATAAGTCAGAACTAACTGCACCTTCAGGAAATGAAAAATACGTTACCTGAAATGAAATTTTCACTGGATAGAATCACCAGCAAATTAGAGAGTGCTAGTACTACAGAAGGAAAGACCAGTGAACTTGAAGTCAACACAATTGAAGCTGAAGCATATAAAATGAAGCATAGAGAGAAAAATGACTTAGAAAAAATGAACAAACAGGGCCTTGGTGACTGGTGGGGTCAGTATCAAGAAGTCTAGCAAACCTATAATTGAAGTCCCAGAAGAGGAAGGGAGGAAACAGAGAAAATATTTGAAGAAATAATGACCAAAATTTTTTATTGTATTTGTCATTAAATATTGTCACCTGGGAAATGTGGCAGTCATGAAAAAAAGTTTTTAAATACCTTGTATCATTTAAGATGTTTTATAGAAAAGAGTACCAGATTGGAACAGTTACTTGAATTCACAGCAGTAACTATCTGAATAGATTATCATTTTTAGCAGGAGAAATAAAAAAGGAAAAATAAGTGTTGGATTTGTGGTGGGTAGTGGTAATAGAATTGAGTATCACCATTACTTGTGTTATATTGCCCATATGAACTGGAGTATATATATCTAATCACAACAAAATTCCTTTATTAGTTCATAAATGTTTGAGTTGACTTTGTTTGCAATTAAATAAAACATTTAGTAGCAATATATATCATGAAGGGATTTCTGCTTTCATGTTGTAAAAATACCTTGTATTGTTATTTAGCTTCGGAAGAACTAACCATTGCTGGCATGACCTTTACAACTTTTGATCTGGGTGGTCATGTTCAAGGTAAGATTCTGTTACTCTTATAGTTGCTTTGTTTTATTTTAATTTAACAAAAGTGTGACCATTATGTTCCAGTGCATGAAATCTCATTCTACTCAAGGAAGGCCAGAGTAGATTTAAAATTTAGGAATTATTACCCCAAATGGATGCTTTAAAAGTAAGGGTGATTTTCATGATACTCCTGGTCAATTTAAGCCTGAATTGCTTTGGGTGGTAAAACATATAAGTAGAATTTAGCCTCCATTCTCTCTCTGCTCCAGTCCACCTTTCACTTACAGTCATTATCATGGTATGATTATCTACTGCTTCTTATGCAAAAACTTCAATGGCTAACCTACAAAATAAAGGCCAAACTTGACCTGGCACTTGGGATTTCTGGGATCTGATTCAGGTTTTCTTTTTGAGTATATCCCCTTATTCCCCTTCCCATTCTCTAAACACCAGCCAAACCAAATCCTCTTGGTGTTCTCTCTTCTCTGTGCTTTAGCTCAAACTGTCCCCATCTGCACATGAGTAACCCACCTTCAGGGCCATTATCACTGTTGCTACCTCTTCGGAGAAGCCATTTCCAATTGGGATACCCCCGTCACACTTAGTGCATTTGTATACATGTCTGCAAGTTTGGAAAGCCTGTTCATCTCCTGTACTAAACTTCCTGGGACTAAAATCCTTAATTTTCTATATTCCCAGAAGGATTTCGCAGTATACAGCACATAGTAACTGATAAATAATATATATTACAAAATTGGTGGGCATTCTAAAAACCTCATATAACAAATTGTTGGGAAGACTTTAAGTGCCTGTGGCTGGTGCAAGTATATTTGAAACATGTAAAAATTGTTTGGAATATAGATAAAGTATATTTATGGACTATGAAATATAATGATTAGAATTACAACCTAATGGAGTTTGCCTGAGACTTTGTTTCTGTAGTTTTTAAGATGTCACAAAACTGAAGTTGGAAAAGAAAGTTATTTCCCCCAGGGCACTCCCAAAACTGTTTTCTCTTTTATAAAATAATGTCATGGAAAAATTACCCTAATGGTTTCATAGACTTTAGTTAATTTCTGTTACAAATAGAATAGTTTGCTTTGCTTTTATTATTTTAAGTCTGTGCCCTAACCAATTTCCTTTTGTCACTGACTTCAAATTTATCACTGGCAAAAACTGATAAACTAGAAATGTCAAAAAATGAATACTACATGTAAAAATAGTAATGGTCCTCCAGTGAACTTAACATGTATCATTGTTCATTGGTAGCAAATACTTTACTTCTAACATGAGAATATTGGGGCAGAGTAAAGTATTTGACTTGTCCACAATCAAGGAAAGCCTGAAATATCTTCTTTGGTCTTCTGGAAAGATTTGGCAACATTAGATTGACAAAAGGTTAACTTAAGTATTTAGTGAAGTAGCATCAGCTGGGGGATAATTACGCTTGATACCCTATTGGACTCTTCCATCAAACCATCTGCTAGGTTTGACCAGCAAATAAAATCTAACTCCTGATTATTTTTGTTAGCTCGAAGAGTGTGGAAAAACTATCTTCCTGCTATCAATGGCATTGTATTTCTGGTGGATTGTGCAGACCACGAAAGGCTGTTAGAATCAAAAGAAGAACTTGATGTAAGTTAAATAATTAAAATTATGATGCACTCTGGTAAGCCTGAAGAAATAGTTTGGAAATCTAGGAATCATGGTGCAGCTTTTCTACAGTCTCTGATGTAACTCCTGGCAATTTGTGAAGCTCAGTGATCACTTTGCTTAGAATGCAGAGAGAGTAGCTTGGAATAATTGTAGCTATTGAGGAAGTGCTAACACTGACTTTGCTTCCTGAAGACTTGAGCTCACTCTGTGCACAGAGTATGCCCTTAGAGTATATTTCACATCCGTGACATTCCCAGGGTGACTTGGTCTTGAGTGTCTGGTCATCCTAGGATGCTAGTCTCTTCAGGAGTTGGCCCAAACCTGGAAATGGTATGACATGCTGTCTTTGTCATTGTTCCCAGGAGTGAGCAGGGCCATGTGTAGCCACCCTGTCTCCCCTCTCTTAGGTCAGATGCTTCTTCGTAAAGGGGCTCAGAAGCAGCAGGCAAAGCCAGTGCTAGATCTGGGTCAAAAAGAAAGCAGGTCCATGATTTGACCTCAGGTTGACCTGGCCATACATCTCCCAGAGCAGGCAAATACTTGTTCATGTGGAAAAGTCCAGGTAGGTTCTGTGGTCATGGAACACGTTCAGGGAATTCCTGAACTCCTACTTTATGCCAGGCACTGTGCGTCTTAACTCGTTAATTCTCAAATCAGCTCCCTAAGATAGGTGCTACTATTCTAAATTCTCTTTAAACTTCAGCGAAGCATCAAAATCTCATAATTCAGAAGCAGCATTACTAGAAATGAAACCAAGCCCACCCACCTTCACGGTTTTAGTTCTAGTCACTGTGTGTCACTGATTCACAGAGTGAGCGTTTACAGAAGAAGAAATGAGCTTATGGGTTCATTGAGCTCATTTTAAAATGTAGGAAAAATTTGCCAAAGAAAGCTAGCAAAATTAACATGGTACGAGAGAAGGAGTCCTTGATACCCATTTGGTGTCATGTCAAAATGAGCCCTTCAGGTGGTTTCATGTCAATGTCTTGTGTTTTGTTTTGTTTTTGTTTTTTCCAGTCACTAATGACAGATGAGACCATTGCCAATGTGCCCATACTGATCCTCGGCAATAAGATCGACAGACCTGAAGCCATCAGTGAAGAGAGATTACGAGAGATGTTTGGTTTATATGGTCAGACAACAGGAAAGGTAAAAAAATAATTTATTTTGACAAGTGTGAATATTTCAGTCAAGAATGCAGATATCTTTTTATTGTATTTACTTATTTTTATTTTCTGAAGTAGTTTATTCCAGTACTAGCCCTAATGGTAATCATGTTTATTAGTCCAATTGGTATAGTCTGGCTTCTTTTTCTTTTTAATTGATGTATTATTAACATATAACATTTTATTAGTTCCAAGTGTACAACCAAGTGTCTTTTAAAATTACTATTGTGCAGCTACATGTGCCCATTATTGTGTTGTGTTGTGTTTTTTCTTGAAAACTTTTTTATACATTTGGGTCTTTTTTAATGTCCTCATTTGTTTTCTTTCTACCACTGAATGAAACCTTTCCTTGATGGTAACAAAAATATCAAAGCTCATGCTTATGGGAAACTACATGAAAACTTCCTAAGTTTTATTTACCATGAATTTTCAGAATTAGCCACCAAAAAATATACTTGAATATTTAAGCATACCAGTAGTATATTTAGGCCCCCAGCTTGGTATTTAAACCCTTAGTTCACCAGAGATAAAATTAAAATACAAAGTTGGACATGAGTGTTTGGGGTTTTCTGAACATAAACTTTATAATGTTAAGATGTATTGTTTTTGCATTCATTTTTTACTAGGATTTGCTTGGGGGAGGAACCTTAGTATTGAAAAATCACATAGTTTACAAATACAGTTTCCTTGGTTTACATACCCTTTCAGAGTAGAGAAATAACTGCAGCCCGTGAAAGAAGACTCTCAGGTTAGACAAGGTAGACTTTAGTCTGTTTTCTGTGTCATCTTTTTAAAATGTCAACTCCATGTTAATTTTATGAAACAACGTGGTTAGTCATAAACCTACTCAGACTATGTTTGTCTTTAATATTAATAAAGCCAGTTTGGGTAACTTAACAGTCTTTCTAAGTCAACAGTTATGTTCATTCTCATGTGCCTCCCAAGCTCATCTCTTCCCCACTGAGTGGACATCCTATCCTAAAGCAGAGTGAGAAAAGGGCGCTTCCTATGTGTTTAGGGCACCTCGTGCCAAACAGCCATGACTTGATCACAGTCACCCTTTGTTCTAAGATGTTTGAGCTGCAATTCTACTTGGAATGGAGCTTTTTTTTCATAAAGGGGTCATCCAACATAATGCCTATCTTCCCTTCTAGGGCAATGTATCTCTGAAAGAACTGAATGCTCGACCCTTAGAAGTTTTCATGTGCAGTGTGCTCAAAAGACAAGGTTATGGAGAAGGCTTCCGCTGGATGGCACAGTACATTGATTAACACCAACCAGCATCGGCTCTAGGGCTCACCATTCAGGCCTCCTTAGAGATTTGATCACTCAACGTGCATAACTTGAATTCAATAGACTTTTGTTGGTTAGAAAACAAATGTTTTTTAGATTGTTAATATTATATTGTATCAACTTACTTTGAGAATTGAAAACTGATTCAAGAAAGTTTGAATATCACAATGTTAGCTTTCTTATTCCATAAAAATAATTAGTTTTTACGATTTCTAATCTGACATTACTCCCTAGTGCCATTTATAAAAAACAACTTTCCAGCAGTACATTTGAAGCAATTTTTAACAACATGAAACTATAAATATAAACCATATTTAAAAGTTCATCATGTTAAATTTTTATGTACATTTTTGGAACTAGTTTTTAAATTTTAGATTATATGTCCACCTGGCTTAAGGGTATGGTTAATAATTAGCTTATTGATGACTGCATGATGCCTTACAGTTTTCAATAATATTTTTTCTTATGCAAACGTCATGCAATAAAACAAACCCTAATGTTTGGCATCCTTGTTGGGCAAGTGTTTCACTTAAATGTGTCTTATCTAGCTAGTGTGCTCTGAAATTTTGAGTATTTAATAGTATACATATGAAGGGTTGTTGCAGAAGGATGTTGCTTCAGATTATTTAGAATAATGTTTAAGTCCCTAGAGACTTTTGCGTTTACCAGGAGACAAGCTGCATTTGGTTGCACCTTATGTCACATTTATTTCTGAATCGTGTATTTTTATCAGTAACACTACCATTATCAGTGCTGATGGGGGTCCATGTCCTAGTCCCTGTGGGATGGGCTTTCTGAAGAAAAGCACATCTTCTGGTACAACACAAGATCAAGTTTTGATTTGATAGGCCCTATAGCTCCATTCTGATCATCTAATTCTGAAGTGCTCTGATCTTGTTGGTGCCAGGCTTTGTAATCGGTGCCTCTTCATCAGAAGTAGTGACGAGAAACAATCTCTCCACATTTTGAGGTACTCCCCAGTCCCTATACTTGGTGGCACTCCCAGGGCAGTCAGCAAGCAGGGTCGTGTGCACAGTCTCACTGTGGAGGCCTGCGTATGTGAGGAAAAAGAAAGCCCTTCTGCTTCAGTTGTCTCTGAGATGTGTGCAGATTCTGCTCCTATCCTATAGTGTTTTTGCATTCTTTGGTGTAATTTATTTCTTGGTAGAAAGAAAATGAGTCCTTGTATTTAATTTTCTTTATCCTACATGCTCTCAGCTAGCTTTTACTCTGTAGTACAAAGGCTTTTGTTTTTAGGTAAAATGCTTGCTATATGATAGGGTTTGCAAGCCTCATTTATAGAGTTAATAATAAAATTTTAGTTGACTTTTTAAAGCATTTTAATTTCCTAAGAAATTGAGTTTTTTTCCCATATGTCTGAGATTTCCATAATTAATAAAATAAGTGAAAGTTAAGTGCCAAATAGGTATTTTTAAAGACTCTCAAGCTTAGGATTTCTCTTTTGGTTATAAACTAAGATTTTATAGTGTCTTTAACCAATTCTGTTGAGAATAGATTGCCGTAATTTCATCAAGAATAATTTTAATAGCAGAATTAGTGTTTTCTCTAGCTGTTGTCCAAGTCAGAGCTATGATAGTTCTTTCTGTCATCAGTGATGTGCTGTGAGGCAGATAAGGAGTGAGGAGTAGGTACCGGAAGGAATTGCCAGTTAGCTGTACCACCAAGGTCATTTCAACATGACATTTGGTTTTAGTTACTTGGCTCTCCCATTTCACTTTCAGCTTCCTTCTAAATGAAAATAAAAGAGCTTCTTCCCTGCTTAGAAACATCAGTAGTACCATGGGAAAAGTAGGAAGTGATATTTCAGCTTGTTTATTCTGCCAGATATGTGTAAAGGACTTCTAATGTCCTGACTAAACAGAACTAAGCCTTACTTTTAGTAACTGCCTCTCACTGATACCTGTCTTTATTACCTACATAGATAGGCCTTTCTTAAAGTATTTCCTAGTATTATTGGGATACTTGTAAAGTTAATTATTTGTCATAAGTTGATATAAAGGAAAAAGCTTACTGGTTTCTCTAGAGGAAAACTATTCTCTGGTACAAAATATCTCGCTCCAGAATTTTTATTCTGGTTCTGACACTCAGATCAAAGAAACAAAGGCTTTGTGGACCACACCTAAATTGTGGGTATTTTTCCAACAATGTAAGATTCTTATAGCCTGAACCTTTAGAAATGAAGCTGCCTTTCACAGCAACCAGCTTCCCTTTCAGCTCCAGGGAGCTGGGCCTGCAGAGTTCTGCAGCCATCAGGCTTACCATCTAGCTCCAAGAGCCTGCAGAGCACATACACTGAGTCACTGCTCCTCTTCAAGGGAAGCAAATTAAGAGAAAGGCAAGACAGAGTAGAAGCACATGAGGAGGACATACACTTTGTATGTGGCCATGGATTATGTGCACCTGTGGTGTATATTCCAAGTAGGTGGTAGTATTGGACTCACAGGTTGGCCTGTACCTCCCACTGCAAGGTGGGAAAATGGTATTATACACTGTTCTATACAAGTTGAGATTGGATTCCATATAAATCAAGCACTGTTGAAAAAAATGTTTTAAAATCTTAAGTCCAGAACTCTTAAAAATAAAACATTTCAGCCTACTTTTATATTTTTTAAAGAGATTCTTAACCCCACACATGCTTCATTTACTGCTGTTCATTATACTTTTGGTTAACTGGTTACATTGATAGATTCCAGTTTGTCTTTTTCTCAGTGAATTTTTAGAATGGAGATAATAACATTTTTAAAAGTTGGTGCATAGACATTTACTAAAATATATGAAAAAATATTCCTCACCATTGGCTTAGTTGACAGTATCTTTGAGTGCCAAAGATGTATAATTCAGATATTGCCCACATAGATCTAAAGTTTAGTTTTGTGTGCCTATGTATATGTACAAATTTACTGTGGCTTACAATTACAAGCAGAAAGGACATTGTCTCTTTTCCTTAGTTTTCAACTGACTCACACTTCTCAATATAGTGCTTTGAGCACATAAACTACTTATAAATCATTAAAATAGGGTAATAGTTGTGATAATAGTGTTTCTTGCCTTGTGCAAAATTATTTAATCAACCACATTCAAAAGCAAGCATTTTTACAAGTCCCATAATTAAAAACAGTATAGTTAAAAAAAAAAGAAAAAGTATAGTTCTAGTTGACATGACTTGAGAGTTTCGAAAGAAAGGCTATTTGGTGTGTGACTCAGTGTGGTGTTTCAGTCTTGTAGTCATTTACATAACTGAAGTTGCAGGAATTTATTGCCAAATAAACTTTGACCAGAATACACTGAGAATAGCTAATATGCAGGGAAGTCTCTCAGAATATCTTGTGTTCCTTTTATATAGAGTATATTGTTTGGATCATTTTAAACACGTGTAAAAGTTGGTGAAACTTCAAAAAATTTCCAAGAAAACATGAAAAAATAGAGATTAGCAAATATAAATTCCTTAATGCAAAATCAATAGGGAATTCAAGCTTTTATATAAACCTGTTCTTGCTATAAATATGAGTTCAGAAAGTGAGGTATCTTTTATTGAGGTCTGAATAGTCAGAGCTACATTTTTTTTGATACTTCTGGTCATTTCTATATCATTGTGCTTCTCTTTTTGAAATGCAAATTAGTGTTCTTTTAACCAAAAGAAAAGAAAGAATAGAAGAAACTCCTGGTATACAGGGACTGTGCCTCTGTTTAAAGTAATTGTTAAGACTATGTTTCCATTCTTGAACCCTGCAACCGCCCCCCAACTCCCTCTCTCCACCCACCAACATCCCTCACCACACCTGGATAAAAAGATCCTCAAGTATGAAGGGATCTACAGAGTTGAAGATGTAGTTTAGAACCAGTCAGTTTGTGTCCTCATAGTTTAGAACATTAAATGACTAATGTATTACTACAAATTGATCGTTCAGGGCTTTGACCACACTTTTAAATAGAACCTAAAGCAATCAAAGTAAAGTGAACACACTTACCAAAGTAAATTTTGCTTCAGGATTACCACCCCCCACTCCAAATAGATTTTAGGGCAGAAATGGAAAAGGCTTTTGAGTGATTTCATGCAGAATTATTTTGGGGAAAGCTACACTGGAGTGGATGAATTTTTCTTCAGCATGTGTTTGAGATGGGGCAGAGGGAAGGGTAGATTTAATTTTAGTTTTAAATATTTTGGGGTGAAGTGGGAATGACAGTTCTACAGTTTTTGACATATAAGTTGTCTCTGGAATTGTTTTCATCATCCAGTGTAAAGATTCACATCCGAATGGCCACCGTCACGTGGGTTTCTGTATTCCCTGGTGCTGCTTCTAACCTGAACTCATGATCAGTTGCCATACTGAGGCCAGAGCACTCAGGGTGAACATAGTCAAGATATTTTAAAAGTGATCAAAGTGTTTTCTGTAGCAAGGCCTCCAGTGTTTGGCTGAATGCAGAGTCTGTTGAAGTGGTAAGGTGGTGGTAAGTTTTCATCGCTCACCTTGTTTGCACTTTTGTACTCCATTGCTTGCACTAGCATCTTAGTGTGAAGTTCAACAATTGTTTCACAGTGTATTCATATTGTTAAGCATAATTTATATAAAGATGTTTCTGTTTACCTTTATGTGTTTTACAAAGAATAGCTCTAATGGATGGTTAAATGTTCTTAAATTGTGTTTGTATGTTATTTTGATTATGTTCTGTTATCTTCACCTCATATGAATGTGAGTGTCAGGAATAGAAAAATAAAATGCTAACCTGTTCTTTGAAAAACTAGTGTTGAGTTCCATTTTTGTCATCCAAATGTAATTTTCAACTTTGCTCATTAGAAATTTCTTGGACTTTGAAATTACAAAGATAATAATACTTTGCTTTTGTACAAGGATTCCAAGGAAACTTTGCTTAAATATCAATACCTAATTTGCCTTGTAAGACTGAAAATTTATAGGCAATCTGAAGTAGGACTTCTACAATGCTGACTTAGCTGAAATGTGAAAAATAAGGCAACCAGAACAGGCAGAATAGAGAACCAGTTGGTTCTCTGGCTTCAGTGTGCATCAGAACCTCCTGGGGCGCTTGAAGAAAAGCACACACACAAAAAAATCCCACCAAAGATTGTGATTTTGTACATCTGGGGTGGGGGTGGAGGGCAGGAATCTGAATCTTTAACGAGCTTTTCGGGTTTTTCTGATGCTAGAATGGGAGGATGTTTCATTTAGGAGAAACAATGATATAATAATATTAAATACTAGTAACACTAATTTGATCACTGGCAAATCAGTGAAGAAAAAATGATTTTGGTAAGGATTATTAAGCTGCTTTTGAAACTTCAATCCTACCTTTAACCTTCCCACTAGCAGTGTGCAGAATGACAAGCTATGGGCTGGCTCTTTTACCATAACCAAGTTTCTGTTAAAATTGGGTCCACCACAGATAGTAACTGCACTAGTGGGGTGAGAATTTAATAATATGGGTAATTTGAACCACTGTGTTGTATATTTGAAACCAATATAAGAGTGTATATCAGTGATACTTTAATTTTTTAAAAATTAGGTCCTCCAAATAGAGATTTACCTATGTGTTGTGGGGCAGCTGCGTCTGGGGAGGTCTCTCCCTGTGCACTTCGTGAAACCTCAACCTTACAGGAGAGGGTTCTTGCCTCTGTCAAGAAAGAATTCTCAAACAAGTCAGACAAGTGTAGGTAAGGAAGAAATTCATTAAAGTGAAAGTAGCGAATGGCAGCAGCAGTGCAGGCAGCAGAGAGCAAGGAAGAATAGAGGGAGGAGAGGAAAACTCACTGGACTCCTGTTCAGCATAAGGGAGATCCCTTGCCAACTCCTAAAGCCAGGGTCACCTGGTGTCCAGTGTCCGCCTGAATCTGCATGGCGTGGGAACTAAGCCCCTACCAGCCCAGGATTTGGGGGAGCTGCAGGGCACTGGATATGGAGTGAGATTATGTTCTGAGAACTTCCCAAAGGCGAAGAAAGGAGATTTTCAGGCAGGCTACTGAAGAGCACGATCATACCCCTGCAGTCCTACCCGGGTTACCCAGGCAAACCCAAATCAGAGATCTCAGTTAGTCTTCCCTACTTGTCTGAAGTAGGACAGAGAGAGTGAAGACCTGTCTAAGTCTAGAAAACTGAAGGAAATAGCAAAGTAACAAAGACACTACTGGAAGAGCAAAGAGACAAAACACAGTAAGTCGGGCAGCAAAAAGGCTGTATTTAAGGCAAAGGGGAGTGTGGGCAGCCTCAGGAGGCGCACTCCAAGGCTTAGGATTCTGTCTAAGACTTTCACGAATGGGGCAAAAGGCAGGGTGGGGGTGGGTTGGTAGGCTTGACATGTGGTCTTATGATGTCTATCTCCAGTGAGAGACATTATGTCACCATCTGTAGTCAATCCTCTAGATATTCTGTGAGATGAACTTAATACAAGGAATTTCTTGATCCTGTTCTTCTCCAAGATAGTTGTTACCCTCAAGTAGTGGGGACATATTATTTAGGACTGCTTGCCATGCCTTAAGATAGGGTCAGTTATTGGCTGATAACTATAAAATGTGTGTTAGGAATCTTACCTCCTAACTCTCTCATTTTTAAAATGGAATCCTAGCCTTAAGATGGATTCCCTCCTGTTCTTAGTATATGATTCATATCTTGGCATTTTTCATCATAGGCAGGAAAAGTTAATCATGATGCTTGTCCCATGTCCCTGCCCTGCCTCATATGGACTCAAGTTATTTGTTGAATTGAAACTAACAAGCAGATAGAAATAGTGAATACATTAAAGGGACAAATGCTAAGAAATAAATTCCACTGTATCTTGAATTTAGCTACATAATCTTCAGATAGGCTATTTGATATTTGTACCAGAAGAACAAGTAATGCGAGTGAGCGCTCTGTGGAGTGTGACCAGCACCTGTTGGGAAGAAGGAAGTTCCCTAGGAATGTAATGTCAATGAAGCCCTATGGGTGGTGGCCACCATCCTCCCAACTGAAAGGTAGGAACAACACCCTAGAAACCTGATGATTAAAAACAAAAGTCCTAAAGCAAAACAAAGGCCCTAACACAAGCCTGATTCTGCTGTGTCCCCCGGCATCACCCACACCTCCAACACTGAGGTCCTGTCCTAGATGCAGCTCCTCAGAGGAGGGCCGATCAGGAACCAGGATTAATGGTGCAGGTTGGTGCCAGTCCCAAACCCTTCCTTCATTAGAAGTAAGTGTTCCTGGAGGGAAAGAGGGGTCCCTACGATTTTCTCATCCCCTCTGATTCCTGATGCCTCTCCAGGGCACGCTGCTCCCTCTTTGATATTAAGGCATTTGTGGTCTTATACTGGATAAGGCAACAATCAGGCCTGCCCACCGGACCTTGCCAAGCCTCCTGGTCTACATTCCTAAGGCTAATGAGTGTGAGTATTACAGCTGACATGTGGGAAGCCAGGCTTTGGATACCAAGCACCTGTGCGATATAATGAGTCATGAGAAATACATTTGGTCATTCATATGACTTGGTCTTCATCCACAGTTCCTGAAAACGCTGCAGAGTCATAAAGATGAAACAGGTGTTTTGTCATACTTTTGGCAGAGGCTGGAGGCTGAATCAGCCAATGGCCAGTAATTTAGTCAATCATGACTATGCAGTGAAGCCCTCACAAAAACCCCTAAGAAGAGCTTTTTGCTCACTCTGTGCTCTGCTCTGTTGGCTTGGATCCTGCTTCCTGGTTGGAGAGAGCTTCTGTGCTTGGGGAACCAGAATGCCTGCACGTGCCACCAAGTCAGGTCCCAAGCTCCACAAGGATAGAAGTGCCTTTACTTGGCACCTTGCCCTATGTCTCTCTTCATCTGGTTGTTAACTTGTATCTTTTATTAAATTGATACACGTATGTGCCTGCGTTCTGTGAGCCACTCTAGCAAATTAATGGAACCTAGAGGGGAGGTTGTGGAACCTCCAAACTAGAGCCAGTAGGTGAGAAGCACAGGTAACTGCCTGGGGCTTGTGACCAGTGTCTGAGTTGGTGGGGGAGGGCAGTCTTGTAGGATTGTTAGGCAGGAAAATAGGTATGAGTGGGGTGGAAAGAGAAAAAAGCCAGGAAAGTCCACTAAAAAGACCCAGAGTTAATTAAAGCTCAAAAAGCCAGGAGCAACTTGGCCTGGAATGTTTGAATATTCCCCAGATAAAGGAGGGCACCTCAGCATTGCCCATGTCTTTATTGTGTTAATCATGCAGGCCCAGCTTATTTTTTTAACTTTACCTATATGCTGTTTTTTTTCTCCTTCAGCCCTAATCAAGTAGTTTTCAATCTGGGCAATTAATAATGGCAAGCAAGCCCAGCTGTAAACAACATAGTAAAAGGCAGGAAGGATTCCATCTTACAAATAAGATTGCATTTTAATACCCAGGAAGTTAATAAGTAAGATTCTTAATTTACTCTTTAGCAAACAGACCATAACTCAGCCCATCTTGGGGGCTGGGCACACAGTCTTGTTTGATATGCTCCCAGACCAAGACACTGGTATCCCAGGGAGAAATCAGAGCAGGAATTTCCTTGTGTTGTTAATTCTAAGTATTCAAAGACCACTTAACAAGTCTGCACCCCCAGCCCTTAGTCACATTCCTGAAGAAACCTTAAAAGGGGGGAACCCCCAACCTTTCGGGGCACTCCTCTCTCTGAGGTTGCCCACACTTTCTAAGTGTGTAACCTTTTAATCTTAAACTTTCTCCAAACTTTCAGGGTGCCTCTCCTTGCTCAGATGGCCTGTACTTTTTCTCTAAGTAACTTTAAATAAAACTTTTACTCTGCTTCACTACTGGGTCTCTGCCCTTCAATTCTTTGTTGCGGCTGCGACAAGGACTGAGGAAAATACACACAATGCTCCCCCAACAGGATGGAGCCCTTAACCTGGGAATCTGGTGCCATCTCCAGGCAAATAGCATCAGAATTGAGTTCTCCAACACCTTGTTGGTGTTGGAGAATTGCTTGGTGTAAGCGTGTGTGGGAAGACTCCCTCTCACATACTTACACACATTGGAATTGGGTCCTGGTACCCAAATGAAGTTATACTACTATTACTGCTGTGTCTAATATTGTTATTATTATACATATATGTAGGGAAAAAAATACACCATTGCATTTTTTGTTGGATGAGTTTGAATGTCAACCTGTTAACCAGAACTTGTTGGCTAGAGCCCCGAAATAGCGTTTCAGAATATCCACACAGGAAGGTTTGTTTTGCTGAGTCACCTTTCTCCCATGGCTTCTCCTGCAAACCTTGGCTGCTCTTCTGAGTTTCTTATTGCTCACAACATTCAGTCACTAACCATGGGACATTCCTTCTTTGTAAAAGGGGATGGGTGGGTGTAAGTCCGGAGGGAGGAAATCCCAGGGCAAAACACCTCTAAAGCCAAAATCAGTCAAAGGGAGAAATAAAGTTTAAAATCCGTTTATTGCTATTGCTTACAAACTGCAGTCTGGAGCCTTCTCTCTTTCCTGCTCCAGCAGAAGCAAAACCAGCCCTCCCCTCACCTCTCAGGGACAGATGAACTTCTCTCCACCCCTGAGGAATGATGCAAATACACTAAACCCATACTGAACGCCTATTGATCTGCAGATGTACTAAAGCCAGGCGAGATACTTGGGAAATACTACAATTTTACCCACAGGCCACCCTTCAGAAATCTTGCCTTACAATCTTCCCCCTTTTCCAACCAAACTAATGACATACAATAGCAACAGCAATAAAATCACAATAATCCTCAAGCCAGAGGATTCAGCCTATGCAGATTAAGTAAGTGTACTTTAAAGCACAATCTCTCACTAAGCACAAAATATGTTCAGTACACTAACACACTATTATTATTACTTGCTACACTTGTTTACTCATTCCTAACAACCATGCTAGATTACTCACAAAACTTTTACTGAACATTAGACAAAGTGAGGCCTCTTTTTAAGCATTTTTTCTTGACAACAGCAATAAAATCATGATAATTCTCAAGCCAGAGGATTCATTCAGCTAGGTTCAAAGTCCTATGCAGATTAAGTCCAAAGCTCTTCCATTTCAGCCATCATGTGGCAGCTGCAGCCTGAGGCCACATCCAGGCCACAAGGACTGTAGAAGCAAATAACCGTGATCTTTGGGGGCCACTTTGTTGTTACTCCAGGAATACACAGGAGGCCAGCTTCCAGGCCTTTCCCCCGCTAAGGTGCCAGGAGGGCCAGCCATCGCTGGTCCATGTGTCAAAATGTCCAGGGCCAGGTCCATTCAACAGTGTCTCCAGGGCTTAATGCAGTGGGGCTGGCAGCAGGATGTTGCTCTGCCAGTCATATCCTGGCTTCAATAACTCTTCTTTGGTTTGGATGTACAATTATATAGGAGAGGCAGCAAGGGGTGTAAGCATATCCACAGGGCTCAAAGCTCCTTTACGTGGCTTCTCATTCAAACAACGCAGCACTGTCCATAGGTGAACTGACCAACCCCATAGACTACTGGTGTCTGACTTCAGGCCAGATTTCAATAAACCATTGTACCTCTCTATCATGCGTGCCCCAGTAGGATTATACGGTACATGAAATTTCCACTTTATTCCTAATTGCTGCACCCATTCTTGTAACACATGTCCAGAAAAGTGGGTGCCTTCATTGCTCTTAATCACCTGTGGCCGGCCATAGGCTGCAAAGAGACGCTCCAGGCCCCTCTTGGTGGTTTGCTGATCTGCACAACATGCAGGAAAAGCAACCAATAGTCCAGTAGCCGTGTTCACACAACTAATGGCATACCGATATCCTTCTGATATGGACAGAGACCCAATATAGTCTATTTGCCACCTGACAAGGGGTATTGGCCCCTTTACTATTGTCCCCTGTTGCTGTGGGACTCGGTGTAAGTCCCTCTTAGAGCACCCAAGGCACTCCTTCCAGTCTTGGCTGACTTCTTCAAAGGTCAATGGCAAGCCCCACTGACGGTCTACAGCCCACATTGTCTTTTGTCCCATGTGCAACAAACACTGGTTGTAGCCATTGGGCCACATCAGAGGCAGGCGTTCCTTGTAGCCAGTGCACCTGGGCCAATGTGTCTGCTTCATCATTCCCTGGGGATGCCAAAGGCAAATGGCCAGTCACATGATATACAGTAACAGTCTTAGTCTGACCAGAGGCCCATAGGTCTTGCCACCACTCTTGCCCACAAAGGGGCCGGTGACCAACCATCCAGTTGGCATGGTACCATGTTGGTAGCCACAGAGTCAAGCCCTGATAGCCCAGCTGTCAGTGCAGACAACTGTGGGGGAGGGCTCCCGGGTGATCACGAGCCATACTGCCTGCAACTCAGCCCATTGGATGCTCTTCCCCTCTCCATCCTCCATCTATCTATATTGTCTCAGTCTTAGGATGGAAAGCCATAGCCCTCCACTTTGGGGGCTGCCCATGACTGGAACCATCTGTATACCAAGCATCTTAAGGTATAGGGGCTTTTCCCTTCTGATAAGGAGTCTTGGCTACCAAGGGCTGAAAAGCAAGTTCTTCCTGCTTTCCACTGGATAGGTCACTGGCCCTGTAAGCGTTGGAGTTCTCCACTTAAGGGGCTAGTATAGAGGGTGTTGGGCTGCTGTAAATATGCGCCCCATTTGGGCAGTGTAGGTGTCTGTGCCACACCACTCCGTGGCCTTTGGGTCCAGTCTCGCATCCACTCTGCGATGGTATAAGTGGTTATTACCTTGGTCGGAGCTGTTCTGGCGATGGGCTCCATAGCTAGCAAGGTGTGGTACACAGCATCCAGTTGCTTCTCTATCAAGGTGTACCAGACCTCTGCTCCTTTCTGGTAGTTGTGATCAGAATCCATAGGGTGGTGTGTCCCTTCAAGCCGCTGCCAAAGGCCCCATCCATAACCATCTTCAGTTACATGAACATCTAGTTCACAGGGCCTTGATGAGTCCATTACACCCAAGGCCTGTATGGCCTTGACTGCCCGCTTGGCAGCAGTAAAAGCAGCTGCACATGTCTCATCCCAGTCCCACCTGATGCCCTTTCATACCAACCAGTATAAGGGCTTCAGAATTTGCCAAGTGAGGGATAAACATTCTCCAGTAGCCCAAAAGACCCAAAAATTCTTGTAATACTGCCACAGTGGTAGGGGTGGGGAAAGCCTGGACCTTGTCTATGACTGCTTCAGGTCCAACTTCAGTTTTACCCGGCCAGACAACCCCCAAGAATTTCACAGACAAACCAGGTCCCTGAACCTTGGTGCTATTCACAGCCCATCCGTTTTCCTGTAGATATTGCAACAGTCTAGGAACTGCCCCTTCTAAATCTGAAAGAGAATCAGATGTGAGCATATTATCAATGTAGTGATACAACCACACCATTTGAGGTTTCTTCCATATGGCCAAGTCCCAGGCTGTAAGTCCATGACAGATGGGGGGACTGTGGAGGTATCCCTGTGGAAGGACAGTGAATGTTCCCTGCTGGCCTTCCCACATGAAGGCAAACTGTTCCGGGCTTTCCTGTGCTATGTCAATAGAGAAGAAAACATTAGCAGCATCAACTACATAATGATACGTTCCCAGTTCATGGCTCATGGTGTCCAGAATGTCTGCTACGGAGGGGACAGCAGTATGCAAAGGGTGTGTGACTTTATTCAATTCCCTGTAGTCTACAGTCATACTCCAGGAGCTCTCTGACTTTCTCACTGGCCACACTGGGGAATTAAAAGGACTATGAGTGGGCTTTATGCTGCCCACCCTCTCCAACTCCTGTAGAGTTTCTCCAATTTCCTTGTGCCCCCCAGGCAATTTATATTGCTTAGTATTTGTCACTGACCGAGGTACAGGCAGAGCTATAGGTGGGTGGTTAACATGTTCCCTCAGAACTGCTTACCACACGTACCCTTAGTCTTAACTCACCTGCAGTGGTCTGTAAGTACAGGCCCTGCAGGATATCTACCCCCAAAATATATTCAGGGATGGGAGAAATATACATGGTATACTCCTTCTGGGGGGGAAAGCCCTATCTCTGATGGGACTTTGGCTTTCTTCACTCTAATTGCCTTGCCCACATAGCCATCTATCACAGCAGGAAAACACTTCTGGGAAAACGCTCAGGGTTGTCATGAATCAGAGAACACTCAGCTCCTGTGTCCACCAGTGCCAGGACATGTTGTACATTCACAGGGGACCAATGAACTGCTAATTCTACATGTGGCCTCTGGTCCCCATCATGTCTCCCAAGGTGGGGAACTTGAGCCCCCCACAGTCAAACCACGATGCCCAATAATCCTCCTGTGGGGGTGAGGGCTCAGGTGAATCTTGAGTACTGTCTCCCAGGAAGTCTTGCAGGCACACAGGCCAGACATGAGGCCTTGACTCTGGTTTCCATTTCCTGGACCTCAGTGGCTGGAACTGCTGCTCTGGCTTTAATTGGTGCCACAGTTCTAACAAGATTCTATTGGGCTGCCCATCAAGTTTTTCTTTCACTACCCCAGTCTTTTTCAAATCAACCCACATCTGGGTCCTCAAGACCTTCTTCATGGGGCCTTTTGCGCTTCTCCTTTCAGTTGTAGCCTGTACTTCCCTCCATGCCCTTATTGTTTCAACCTCCCCCAGATTTGCTAAGGTATGAGTAGCCTCCCTTATGGGTTGCCCTCTGTTGGGGGCAAGAGTAGTCACTAGGGACCCAAAGAGATGTAGGAGCTGTATGCAGCACCAGGTTTCTCATTCCTACAGTGAACACCTCCTCATCAGGGCCCTGGGGGTCCATATTATAGATGATATTTTTCATACCCAATTCCCACAGTACCTGTTGGAACGCTGCATACGTTTTCAAACTACTGAGTAAATTTGGTAAATCACCCTGATTAGGCCAAACTACCCTGAGAGCAGCTGTCAGCCATTCCAGGAGTGTCTGATTCCCTGAGGAATGATGGGCATTTTGCAACTGCTGCTGGAGGGAAGGGTGAGCTGTCAGGAAAGCCATTCTACTCATCTCAGTACCTGACATAACAATGTTTCCCACTCCCATATCCCAGAGACGTAAAAGCCATGTAGGCAGAGATTCCAATGGCTTCTGCCTATCCCGGATGCTCATGTCCACCAGCTCATCCTGGGTACAGGGGCAGAGCAGGGAGGGCTCCACAGCCTGGGGAGGGGGCTGCTCCTCCCCCTGAGGAGCCCGTGGTTGTTTCGTTTTTATTTTCTTAATTACAGCTGAGTGGGCCTTTAAAACAGGAGAGGATGGTACCTCCGGTGGTGGCCTCGGTAGCAGATTGGCCCATGACCCCACCTTCTCCTCTTCTCCCCCTGCTCCTCCTCCATCTCTGGGGATGAAGGCACCACTTTTCTCCCCCTCCCCCACGACCTCCGGCAACACGGCTTTTTCTGCCATCCCCGTCCTCATGGCTGCTAAGGAGTCTTCTAGGAGCGTGACCTGCCTTTTCAGTAACTGTCTCTCTTCCTTAACCCTCTTGATAATCCTCTCTTTCTCCTGTATAACATTTTCCACTATCTCGATGAAAAGAGACCCTACAAAACCAGCTGCTACACAGTCCCCCTAAGGTCTTCAAGCAATCTTCCAACTCACGGAGGGCTAATTCTGCAGTTTCTGGTGTTTCCACCATTCCCCAGTTCTGGGGAAGGCCCAGCCCCTCTAGGAGGTACTTTACCCTAGACCAATTCCCCACTAGGGGTTCCCAAGTTGGAAGCCCCACAGCTGGGGGGATAATAACAGGTGAAGTGGCACCCTCTGCTGCTGCATCCGCTGGGGCCTCCCCTCCATCCACGGGGGTAGGGTTCCAGGCATCTCCCCACCATCTCTAGGGGCAGCCCTCACATAGGTTGCACCCATTTTGACAGATTTCAGGTTCAGAGGTCCTGCCAACTAATGCCAGATGTAACTCCGGGGAGAGGAAATCCCAGGGCAAAATACCTCTAAAACCAAAATCAGTCCAAGTGTGAAATAAAGTTTAAAACCCGTTTATTGCTTACAAACTGCAATTGGGGGTGTGTTTCTCTCCTGCTCAGGCAGAAGCAAACAAAAAAAAGATCTCCCCCTAACCTCTCAGGTTCAGATAAGCCCTTGGTTGCCCAGGTAATTACCCATTGATTGGAGATGAGCTACCTTTATCCATCCCTGAGGAACACCTGTTGATATGTAAATGCACTAAAGCCAGGCGAGATATTCTGGAAATTTTACAATTTTACCCACACTGCCTGAGCCCCAAAGGTGCCTTAAAATCCATATTTCATGATCTCTTTTTTTGTCAGGTAACCCCCAAATTGTGATCATGTCCCTCATGTTCCTCTGCCTGAGTATCTCATCAGGGGAGTTAAGAGGGGGTGGCTGGGGCAGATACACACAGGGACAGCTGTAGGTTTGGCCTTCACAGTGTGAAGGAGCTGGCCCCTCCTGGTGCCCTCAGGAGCCTGGCCAAATGAGGCTGAAGCGTGGGGCTCTCTTGTGAGGGGGAGGGTAGCTGTGAGACCACTTTGAGTGACCTGCATTTCCTGGCAGGGCTGACAGTGCCTCTGAGTCTTGAAACCATCTCCAAGAAAGGGTGTCTTTGCTATTTGCCGTGGCAGCTCTGGGCACAGACAGAGGTGCAACACGAGGGACTGAGGCCAGCTCTGGGAGTGTAGTGTGCTCCCTCTCCAAACCACAGTTGACTTCCTTTCTTTGGCATTTTTAAGAAGGCAGTGCCTGGGCCTCCCTGGCTTACGCACTCCACCGAGGGTGGGCGTGCACCGGATTCCACCAATGCCTTATGCTCCCAGGAGTCCACTTGTCCCTTGACTGCCTCCCTGTTCCTGAAGGGTGATAGGATCTTTCTCTGAGGTGCTGGAAAAGGGTCCTTGGGAGGAAGGTGCTGGTGGAGAGGGGACAAGAGTCTGGAATTCTGAGACTGGGGGATGCAGGGTTGGCCCTGACCCTGTAGGGCTGAGGACCTGGGGCTGGAGGCATCTGGGCTGGGCCCCTGCCGGCAGCAGATGGCACCCCAGGCCCTACCTTGCAGGAGCTCAGAGAGCAAGGGAAGTTGCAGACAAGGAGCCCTCCCTCCCCACTAATTTACACTACCTGCAGTGCAGCCCGAGGAATTGCACATTGTTGTGGGATTGTCTGGTTAGTCTCTCCCACAACAGCCTGGAAAAGTTACATGGTCATCCTAGCATCCTCAGGAACCCACAGCAGATGTCCAGTCAGTGCAGGCCTGACCACAGGGTGAGCCAGTAGACACCCCCCTCCTGGGAGGTGCTGGGAGAGTGCCGGCCCTGCAGGGGGAACTGCCACCTGGTCAGCCCACAGTCGTCCTGTCCTCATGGGCGGGGCAGCAGAGGAAACCAGTCAGATATGACACCCTGCCCTAAAGCAGTCATGTGGACTTAAATGATGCAGAGAGGGTCCCAGAGGGAACCGGGCTGGGCACGTGGGGCCAGACCTGCTCTTCAGCCTCCTGCCTTCTCCCGAGGAAGGGGTCCAATGGTTCCTCATGACTGCCTCTCACACCACACAACCTGGGTCAACCCAAGGCAACCAGGGCACTGCTGATGGTCTCCAAGGGCGGGTCGCAGCTAGCCACATGGATGGTGAGCTGAATTACGGCTAGTCAGAACGGAGATGTGCTGTCAGTATAAAACACATATTGGATTGCAAAGACTTAGTACATGAAAGGAATGTAACTATCTTAATGATTATTTCATGTTCATTACATGTTTAAGTCATCACATTTTGGATATGAGTTTAAAATTATAAGTCGTTTTGTTTCTTTTTACTTTTGAAAAGCATGGCTGCAAGAATTCCCTATGTGGCTTGCACTCTATTTCTATTGAACATTGTTGCTTCCAACCCACAGGTGCCGTGACCTTTCTTGCCCCACATTTATCGGCTGGGGCAGGTTTCAGGTGTGAGTGAGGCTTGCAGTAGGGCCTGTGTATCACTCTTCCGGGCCAGTGTGGCCAGGTGGGCTGGCATTGAGCAGTGGGAGGAGGGAGAGGCTGGGGTGCTGGCAGAGAGCACAGACAGTCCCATCGCACAGCTAGGTGGGCGCCCTCCCCAAAACCTGTTTTATTTCCAGAGACTTGTACATTCTGGAGTCCCAGAACCTTGGATATCCCCTTGTCCTATCCGTGAGAATATGCAGCAGTTCTCTGTGGTAAATAAGCAGCTCCAGAAGCTAGATTTCTTGAGTCGCGATTTAACCCCTTTCCTACACAGCCTCCCCTTGGGCTCTCAGAGGAAATTCAAGACCCCTCCACGCACAGCTTGATTCATCCGTGCACAGGCTGAGTCTTCCTCACTGCCCCTCCCTTCTATCCAGCTCCCCTTAGGCAAGCAACTGGTTATACTCTTTCACTTACTCCATTGGCTGGAAATTCTAGGGGGGCAGGGTCCTGGTGACATGCAAGGAACACAACCCACCACACCAGCAGGACAAGGTGGACGGTCAATAGACTCATTGTTGAATGAGTGAGTGCATGGATGGTATCACTTCCTCAGAGAAACCCCTCCTAACGGCCCCCCATGGAAGGGATGGTGGCTACATTCCTCACACTTTGCAGAGGTAGGCTCAGAGTAGGTGCTCGGGAATAAGTGAAAAACAAACCTGGGCAGAAATCTTCCCTGATGCAGGAACAGAGGTCCAAGTTCCCTCGCAAGCCTCCCCAGGGTGCCGAAGTTCACCTCTTCCCAGAGGTGTGGCTTTGGGTACATCCCTGATCCACTCTGAGTCCCCAGGAGCACATGAAACACTGCCGTAAAGCACACCCCGTTGCGTACTGAGCCGTCACTGTGACCACCCTCAGGACACCCAGAGAACATGCACCACTGTATGAGCCCACTGTCAGGTGTGGACTCCCTACCCCAATGCAACAGAGCCTCACACCAGCCAGCACAGAAAACATTGCTTTATTAACTGCGTTTGCCAACACACGAGGAGTGCAAAGGGTGCCTTAAGACACAGGCCCTTGCGGGGGCCGGGGTCTGGAAACCCGCATGAGTGAGCAGGACAGGATAAGACTGGGAGCTACGCAGCAGTGGCAACACAGAACCATGCAGGGCGCGGCGGGCACCGGCCACACCAAGGCGGCCATACATTCTATTGCTCGGTAGGGTAGCAAACACGGACGATGTACAAAAAGGAGAAATAGGTCTTTGCGTTAATGAAAAATACATTTTTCTCTACAAAGGAATCTTTTCTAATACAAGAAAATAAATATTGCAACATAAGCCAAAAATAATTTAAAATTGCTCTTTTCAATATATTTTCAATATTTCTCTTGTATATTAACAAATGGCACATCACTTTCTTTGAAACAAAGACAGAAGGTGTCTCCTCCTGTGACATTCATATCATCCCCCCACCCCGAGCCGATTGGAGCAGAGTGTTGTGCATCTGAGGGACAAGGTGGCAGGAAGCGCGTTAAAGAATGACCTAAAATCCCAGACTCCAGCCCTGGCTCTTTGGCCAATGTGGCCAGCTGGGCCGGGGCATGGGAAGCAGCTTCCTCAAACGCCTTGCTTCAGGCATCCAGACCATTCTGCTTTGGGCATGGGCAGAGGTTGGCCACATCTGGCAGTAAGCGAGGAAATGCCAAGTCCAGCTACTGCCAATGTATATTTGAACTGGGCAGTTGATTCTCTAAGTGCCCTGACAGTCCTGTAGTGTGCCCACACCACGCCCCGCAACCCACATGCGCAAGGACAAAAGACACGTGCCCTGGAACATACTCACATACCTACAGTCTATAACACATGTCTGGAAACCTGGGTGGCTTCTCTAAGGTAACCGAGACCCTTCCATTGCAAATGCTCACACACTGTCACAAAGTCAGAGCTCATTTATTAAAATAAACCCTTCTACCTTCTCATTTGTTTTAAAATACACTTATGATCCATAAAAATACTTTCCTTGCACCTTATCCTTTCTCATTGTGATGACGGGGGACATGGTAGCATGGGCCGCCAGGACTGGGAGAATGGGGATGACAGCCAGAGTAAGTCAGAGCAGCTTCTACCCCCCCACACCCCAGAAGGGCCAGGGAGGGTGGCCAAGACATGGACAGATGTGGTTAAGTGAAAACTCTGGCCTTGAAAAGATCCTCTGCCTTCTTCCCTGCTTCCTGCCTTAACCTCAAGGGCAGCAAAATTGTCTACAGTGTGGACAGTAGGCTGGAAAGAAGAGCGAAGGGACTGTGGCTAACAGCGGAGAGCACACTGGGGGAGATCCTTATCTTCCTTGCAGCCTGGTGGGCATCCTCAAGGTAGTGCTGCCTGGCAGGAGAGTGAAGGGGACACTGCCGGCCAGGCTGACAGACACATGGGCCCCAGGGACAGTCCACTCAGTCCAAGAGCCAACTGAGAAGAGGGCCAGAATCCAGAGGCCCGCCCGAAGAGTTCTGGCTGCCCTGCCTGGTCCGACTGGTCCAGTCCCTGGCCAGGCCCTCCCTCAGTACTGCCTCCCTGGTTCTCCCCACCCCGACCCCCACCCCCAGGAAGCCCAGTCTCTGTGTGGAGTGGATGAAGGGGTAAGTTCTGAGCTGTTCGCAGCCCTGCGCCCCTGCCCCAGGCAGAGTTTGGTTGTTAAGCTCATCTCTTTGCTTCCTATGGGGTCGAGTGGGGCAATCCAGCACCAAGCTGTGACCCAAGGTGACCTGAAGCTCGGGGAAGGTCTGTTCAAAGGCAGTAAACAGACAACGGGGCAGGAGGATGATGTGGCCACTGCTACCAAGGTGGGTGGGGGAGGCTCAGCTCTACGTGGCAGCTCACACTGTCCCAAAGCCCAGAACCCCTGAAGCCGACCCCAGGTCCACTCCAACTGGACACACTTGTCCTACCCCCTCCGAACTGACTCATATCTGTTTCCTGTTTTGCTAAATTCACATGAAACTGGTGTCGATGATGCCACTGTCGTACCTTTTAAGATCGTTTTAGAGTCGGGAGTTGGGGGGGGTCAAGCTGCTCCCCAACCCACTGGTTTGCGCTTTGTGTATTTGCGTGGGGGGAACCACATGGTAAAGACTTTGGCCGAGCTGGTTTCGCCATCAGGCTTCCAATCCCACCGTGAGTCTGAGTTTAGGATTTGCTCACAGTGGGTCCAGCCCAGGACCTGAAATCCAACACCTGGTTCCTGGTTCCAACAGTTCAGCAGCAGAACAGCAAGCATCCTCTTCCAAGAGCTTGGGCTCGTCAGCTTGGGTGTGTGCGATGAACACGTTTCTATGCTTTGTTGCTAAAGAACTCCATTAAAAAAAGTCCAAGCGACAAGTTGTCAGGTCCAGGCTGTGCTGTAATATGGTCAAAATATTCTTTGGCATCCATAGAATGATTCGACTGATTTGCTGGGCTTTTGCAAGGTTCTTGTTGGAGAAGTTCTGGCTTTACCAGTGGTGGAAGCGACCCAGGAGTAATTCATAACAGAAAAAAAATGCATTTTCACTGAATTCCTTTTAGTTAGTTCCCTGAGCTATCACCCTGGGGCCACTCCACTGAAACTCTTCAGGGCAACTACCTGGGACCTGGAGGGTGGGGTGGGAAGCTGGGTTGTGGTGGGGGGAGGGCGGGCATGGCTGGAACAGGGGTTAAGGCTTGGAGGGACAGAGGAACCAGGAACACCCAGCAAGGCCCTAAGCAGCCCTAGCAGGCCAACACTGGCCCGGCCTGGCCCCGGGATCCCACTGCCAGTTGGAAGGAGATGTTTCCAAAAGGAAACGGAGGAAGCAGCTCATCTCTTAGCAGGACTGGGAAATTTGAAAAGGCAAACGGTCTGGTCTGGTCAGCTGTCTTGGAGTGACCAGACTTTGGCCGAGACCGGCCCCGAAGGAAGGAAGGAAGTTGGCGCTGCAGAGCAATTCTCTGCAGTGGGCGAGTCTGAGCCCCACGCCCCCGTCTGGGCACTGGCCCTCCCTTGCAGCCCTCTGCCGGCACTGGCAGCTGGCCGTTTGGGAGTCCCCTGAGTAAATGGCACAGCTCAGGAAGGATTCCAGTAACCCCTTCCCAGAGCCGCCGGGCTGGGCACTGGCAGGGGTGGAGCAGCAGGGGAGTGGAGGGTCGCGGGGCGGGCCTCAGATGGCGTGGGCTGGTCAGGAACGGCTGTGGTTCCCCGGGACCAGTGGGCCCTCTGCGCCCTCTCAGTGCTTTCTCACATGAGCTCGTTGTGCTTTGTGACAGTGAGGAGACTCTGGCTGGGTATCACTTACTATACTTCCTTGGGGATCAGTGGAGTGCAGCAGGACCCCCCAGGTGGACCCCAGTGGGACCTGGGGGCAAGGCGGGGTAGGCCCTGGGCTGGCCCATCTGCCATGAAATAATGCCCAAACAACAGCCTGTGTCACCCAGTGGCAGCGGGCTCAGAAGTCCTGTGCTCTCCTTCACCTCGCCTACATTTAACCAGGAGCCCAGCGTGTTGCGTGGGCCGGGGTGGGGATGCTGCCACGGCAGGGATGGCGCTCAGGACCGGTGTGGTCCTTGTGCCAGAGCCGTGGAGGGAAACCTAATGTCCTAGGCCAGCACAGAGGAAAGACAACAGTGTGGAATTCAAAACTCTCTCTATATTAAAAATAAAACCACAATAGAGTGGCAGCCTCAAGGGTCTGAGACACTCAGCAGAGAGATTGGAAATGGCAGTTGTGACTGGGCTGAGGCCTCACGGGGGCACAGGGCAGGGCCCAGGACAGGGGTAGGGGTGCCTTAGGAGGCCAGCACCCCCATGCGGACCACTTCCTCAGCCCCTGCTTCCCGGGGACCCTGCTGCACCCCACTGCCCTCAGCTTCCACGTCTGAGTCGCTCATCTCCCCATCAGAGAAGTAGCCGTCAGTCTCAGTGTCAAAGTGTAGGCTGACCTTTGGCCTCTCAGCCACAGCAGAAGGCGGTCCTGTCCCAGCATCAGGCCTGGCACCCGGCGATCTCCGGGTTCCCTTGCTCTCTCGGGGTGGCTGAAGCCGGCCCGAGGGCTTGGGGCTCGCCGTTGGGCCAGGCACTTGGACATTTGAGTCAGCAGCCAGTGGGGCTGCCTCCTCTGGGGTCTCAGGGGCCAGAAGTGGGGGGCTCTCAGGGGCTGCTGGGACGGGGCAGTCCCCAGCTGTAGGGCTGGACGGCAGGTGAGAAGGCGTTCGCCGTGGAGGCTTCCTGGCAGGTGGTCCCTGAATCCCTTTGCCACTGCTGGCATCCTGGCCCCACGGCTTCTTGGGGGCTTTGTCTGGAGCTGTCCGCAGGCCGGGCCCACCCTGTGGTGGTTTCTTCTTTACAGGCAGGCGGGTGCGGCCACGGGCCTTCCGGGCAGGGTCGCCAGGTCGCGGCGAGGGGTCCCGCATGAAGCTAAGCAACGTCTCCTCATCCTGCAGCAGCTCCTCCGACAGCAGCCCGGGAGCGGGGTCCTCGCGGTGCCCGCTGTTCAGTGGCCACTCGCTCATGGCCATGTTCTCTGCTGTGATCTGCACCGACTGTGCCAGCCAGCTGTTGAAGAAGGTGCCATCGATGGGGAAAGAGGTGGACAGGCCTGGCCAAGGGGAGAGAGGGGGCAGGTGAGATGCCAGCACTGCGTGTCCCACCCACCTCCAGGAAGCCCCTTCTGACCCTTCCCCGCACATCACTGTGCACCTTCCTCCCTCCTTCCGGCTGGGCTAGACCCAGTGTGGCTAACTTGCTTTGTCCATCCCTCCTGCCAACACCACCAAAAATTTAGGTTCCATACTATATACCCCTCTCCCAAGATGTCCTACTTCCAGAACTGGCTTCATAATCTGCAGGGTGGAGTACAAAGTGAAAATGTGGGCTCCTTGTTCAAAGCTTATTAAGAATTTCACGGTGGATGCAGGAGCGCATTAAACCAAGTGAGGGCCCAGAGCCTGCACAGGTGCACACCCAGGAAGGCCCTGCCTCCCACCCCCATCCTGGGGCACAGCAGATGGGAACGGAGGCTAAGTGACCTCAGGCCACCAGGGGGCGCTGGGCTTTTATGAGTGGAGCCACGCACAGCTTCCAAGGCAGGGAACATGGTCAGGGTGTCAGGCAATGTCCTGTCCTATGGTTCATAGAAGGGCCAGGTCTAGCTATGGGCCCTTCCACTGAAGTCTTGGGAGGGACAACTGGTGACACTGGGCCTCCTACTAGGCGCCCAAGATGTTCCCTTCCTGAGACTGAGGGAACAAAAAAAAGATGACCGGGGGCTTTGGTGCAGAGGTGTGGGAGGGGGTTTCACTGCGGTCTCCTGAGAAGTGCTCTAGGAAGCATGTGACATGCAGACACAGAGGCTAAGCTGGCGGCCCCTCAAGGGCGGCTCCAGGAAAGTTCACTGGTGCTGGAGGTAGGACCCACTAAGAGGATGCCAGCAGAATGGGTAAGGATGGAGAATTCTGGAAGACCCTCATCTCCCGGGACAGGGCTGGATCCCTAGAAGAGCCCAGATGGCCCAGAGGCCCCTTGAGGGCCTCCATCTAGGATCCCAGCCCGGGAGTGGGCAGGCAGTTTCTCAAGCTCCTGGGTCCAGCCTCCAGGTCTCCAAAAGGGGAATTTCCTGGGGTGCCAGAGAGGGCTCTGAGGCCCTAGCCTGCTTGATGGCTGAGAGGTGTGAGTGATTGGGTGAGGAAGTGCCTGGCTAACCCGTCTGGGCCTCCTACTCCATGCAGCGGGGCCGTTGGTGGGCCCTGTCGGCCTGAAGCTGGGGGCCTGCAGGGGAGCGATGGTGTGAGTCCGGCTGTGTCCGCCAGGCTAGTGTGGCCGCTCACTCACCCAGCTGCCCCAGGACTGAGTCGGGCCCCGCCTTTACTTTCTCTTTCTTCTCGGGGCTGCCCTTCGGGCCCTCGTGGCCTTTCCTTTGCGAGTCGCTCTTCTTGCCCTTTGCTCTCCTCCCAGACCCCTCTGCACCAGACAAAGAGAGAGCAGGAGGTAGACGGTTACCCCAAGCAACCCCAGCCGGAACTCAAATCACTGCAATTTCATCCAGGGGCCCTCCATCCCCTGCACCTCGCCTTCCAGGGCAGCTCAGCCCGCCTCCATGTTCTGGGCTCAGAGCCACGGGGGCTGCTCAGAGATGGCGGTGTGGAAGAGAGGGGGTAACTGTCCGCTGCTGCCCTTGAGGGGCTTGGGCACAGCACAGGGCCATGAAGAGGGTGGAGGAGCACCTTGTAGGGCCGGGATTAGTCTGATCTGGCCCACAGATCTTGGGACAGAGTCCTGGTGGATGGGAAGGCCAGCCAGAGGTGAGTGACCAGGGCAGGGCCTTGAATGCCAGGCCAAGAAACCGTATATGAAGGGTGACAGAGCACTGACTGAGTAGCTTAGAGGCTTGGGTTTCCGGCCATGAGACCTTGCACCCCTGACCCTGGTGACCCTGGGCAATCCCCCTCCTGCCCTGGTTGCAGCTTTCCAGGCCCTTTCCAGTTTCTCTAAGACAAACTTTGGCCTCCAGGCCTCCAAATATGCCATTTCCTTGTCCTGTCCTTCACCTGGTTCAGCTGACAGCCTAAATATCACTGCCCCTGGGACGCCTTCCCCAGCTCTCTGGCCAGAGAGGCCTTGGCGATGTGCTTGGGCCCACGTCCCAGCACAGGGGTCAAACATAACAGCACTGAGGCCATGGGCTTCGGGCAGAGGTGGGGCGGTCCCTCTCCGATGCCCTGCCTTGAACAAAGGGCCACTTGTCACCACTACTCAGGTTTAGCAGCCACAAATGTCCCCAGGCTCCATGTGGGATGTGGAGCCACCAGGTGGGGGGCCTTTGTTGCCGGAACCCTGTGCTTGAGGGCCCGGAAGCCATCTCTGATGCCTCTGTCCCTGCACTGCCGGGACTGCAGCCCTTGGCCACCACTTACTTCCCTTTTCCTTCCCAGATGGTGAGCTCCCCAAGGGCAGGAATCCTGTTCATTCAGTCCGCAGCAGTGCCCGGCGCCCTGCCTGCGCTCGGTCAGCCTTGCTGAATGAATCGACAGATGGGAAGGAGCCTGGACAACAGTGGCAGCTAGGAAGCTGCCAGTGGGGGGTGCGTGGTGAGCTCTGACCTCTGCATGGCTGTGACCTGGCCCGACCCAGCAGCTGTACTAGGCAGTGCTGGTGTCTGGGGCCAGAGCGGGTGGTGATCCCAAAGGGCAAAGGGGGAGGCTCAGCTCAGGCAGGGGTGGGGCAGTAGCGGCCCTCGGCCATTTGTTCTGGTGTTGGCCCAGCTTCTCCCGCTCTCCAGGTGCAGCCTGACTCAGCTGGTCGTGGCAGCTTCTGCTCAAAATCTTTCTCCATCCAGCTATTTCTGCTGCATGTAATTCAACATCAGAACTCCCTTTTTTGAGTTAAGCGTTGCCCTCTTTAGCACAGAAACATTTCAGAAAGGGCCGTGTCTGGCAAATCCACACAGCTACCACAAAGAGCAGTGTCAGAGCTGCTTTGCCTTTGAGTTCCATGTCCGTTAAACGCACGGGATGGCAAGAGAGTAAAAAGAAAACAGAGGAAAACACTGGCTAGGGCAGGGCCTGAATCCTACCAGATGAGGTCAGAGAGGAAGAACACCCAGGTCCTCTCCCAGCTCTGGGGCAGCCGCCTTCCTCTGGATCAGGCTGCAGGCGCCTGGGCGTCCAGGGAAGCTAGCTGGCTTTGGGCTCTTCTTGCTCCAGCACCAGCCTAGGGCCAGCCACTAAGATTTGGTTTGCACCTGTTCACATGCAATTTATTGCTACACTATTACGGCACTAGGTGGACGTCCCCCCATGAACCAGAAAAGCTGCCTGAGGGCAGGCCTGATGTCACATTCCAATCTCTCTGCCTCTTTGCCTACCAACACAAATCTGGAATCCTGGGACGGCCCATCTTGGCCTACTAACTGGATATGGAGGGTAGGGGTGGGAGGCAGTGGCCCCTGGCCCCACACACATGGCCCCTACCAGGCCCCAAAGACATACACCCATCCTGGGAGCCACCACCTCGACAGCAGGCACACTGAGAGGCACTGGCAGCAATGGGCAGGAAAGGTGCCTACCTCGACACAGATCCTGTTCAATAAGCTTCATCTGCAGGTGGAATATCTGCTCCTGGAGTTTGCAGATGGCGTGTTTGGTTCTCTCACGCCTTGTCACCATGTAGCACAGATTTCTAACCTAAGGGAACACAAGAGAGATTTTCCACTTCACTCACAGGCAGCCACCTCTGACCTCCCAGCTCTAGGGGGCCACCAACCGCCTGTCCTGCCCAGGACACCCGGGAATCAATTCCCAGACCTTGAGGGCGTCTTCAGCCCTGAGCCGCGACACTCTGACCCAGAACTTGGGCCAAGCTTGGCCTTGAGGCCCTGGCTGAGCCCGAGCAGGCAGGAGGAACAGCTGGTTAGCTCAAGCTGCTGACCTTACCGTCTTCCTCTCGGCTTTAACTTCCTGGCTACACCGTCCCTCATGGCCCTTCCAACATGGCTGTTGTCCCCTAGAGACCCAGTGCCCCATGGCTCACTGAGGCCTCGCAAGGTCACCAAGTCCCTGTTCTGCCTCCTGTCCAAGACACTCTCTCTTCCGAGACAGTCTTCAGCCACAAGTGCCACAGCAAAAACGACTTCCTATGCGGAGACATAAATGGCCATGGTACCTGGAGCAGAGTGCTCCAGCGGAACAGCGTGGGGCCCAGGGGCTGTCTCTGACCTGCCTGGGTCCAGCCTGTGGCTGTGTCCACCTGCTACACCAGGACCTATGCCCGCTCTGGCAAAGGCCCCCATCCCACATGGCCACGTTCACTCGGAGACAGAAGTCCTCAGGAAGAAGGGCAGGTGACTCTCTAATTCCCTTGGGACAGCTAGGAAGACCCTGCTAGTGCCTGGGGGACCTAGTTTGCCCAGCCCACAGGCCACAGACACAGCCTGCAGCTGGTCTGGAAGCACCTGAAGGAAAGGCCACATGTCCTTGTCCACACGGCACCTTTCCACGGTGGGCCATCCTTTACCAGCTGCTCTCAGGGTACACCACACCTCTGGGGCCCAGTCCAGCCCCCCGCACCCAAGACATTCCTTGCTCTGGCATCGTCTTCAGCACAGGCTGGAGCCTCTAGAGCCAGCGCAGCTGGCCAGGAGCTGCTGAACTGGAATTCTGGGTCCCACCAGGGACTTTTCAGTGAGGCTAGTACTTCTGTCTCCAGCCAGACTCTGCCTTCACGGCTGCGTTCAGCCTTCATGTCTTAAGCTGCTAGGGGTGAGCTGTGGTTTCCAGAGTCCCCACGGTTGCCACGACCCCATTTCTTCTGGCCTCCACCAGCACGGGCATTCTGCTCTCCTTCCTGAGCCTAGTCACGGAGGGGAGCCCAGAACGCCAGCTCCAGTGCCTGGCCTCTGCGGGACGGGCTCTGCCTGGACGCACAGCAGCGCTGCACGATGGTCTGTGCACCCCAGCTCAGACCATTGCCCGTGGGCCGGGCTTGAAGCCGGCAGTTCCCCAAAGGGGAGCTGCCTGGCCAAGCCCAAGAGCCCCTGCTCTGGCATAATGGCAGTGTCTGACTCCCTCTCAAATCCTGGACTTCCTCAGGCCCGCCTTCCCGTCAGCATCCTCTCATTCCTTCTGACGGACAGACTGTGGCTCTGGGAATTCACGTTGTGTTGGGCCCTGGACTCAGCCCTGAGCAATGCCATTAGGGTCCCTTCCTTCTGAGGGCTAACTGCCCAATAGGGCAGACCGATGTTGGCCAAGTACTTATAGGACTAGGCAGCCCCGGCCCAGAGTTGGGGTTGGTGAGAAGGCTGGAGACGGGGGCAGTTTGGCTGAGTGGGCACTGATCACACAGAGGGACAGAAGCTGGGGATGAGAATCCAGAGCAAGGCCAGGCAGGGAAGAAGCACAGGGAAGCCTCTGTGGCTAGAGAGTCAGGCTTTGAGGCCTGATTAACTAGGTCCTGGGGAGCCGTGGAGGGACTTTGGTGGCGGTAGGGTGATGTTTGAAGCGCTGAGATCCCAGAGCCAGCCTTAAGGACCCAGCTCCTCCGCACCTGCCTGCAGAACTGAGCCATCAGTACGCCCCACTGTCCTTCCTGGTGGGTGGGACCCCTTCCCAACAGCTCCGTCCACGTCCTGGTCACAACACCTATCATCTTCACCTGACCACCAGCCACTTGGACCCCTCCTCTATCCCAGAGCAATATTCTAGAAATGTAAATGTTAATCTTCTTAATAGGTGAAGTCCCCTCCCCTTAAAACAGCTTCCATACTGAGTAGCATGGAGCCCCTGCCACAATTTATGTCCACCTGGAACCTCAGATGTAATTAGTTAAGGTGAGGTCACATTGGTTATGAATGAGCCCTAAATCCAACGACTAGTATCCTTATAAAAGGTCATGTGAAGGCACATACAGAGAGAATGCCTTGTGACGACAGAGACAGAGATTGGAGTCATGGGTCTTCAAGTCGAGGAATGCCAGGGATGTGGCGAGCACCAGCAACTAGGACAGAGGTATGAACCTTGCTGACACCTTGATCTCAGACTTTGGGCCTCTAATACTAGGAGAAAGTTAATTTCTGTTGTTTAAGGACACTGAGTTCGTGGTGCTTTGTTACAGTAGTCCTAGGACACAAATACAGCTTCCTTCCTGCCACACTCACATCGGAGCCCCAGCCCACAGCTTTGTCCAGATGGCCTTCCCACTGTCACCTCACTGCCTGTGTCCCACAGTCCTCCAGGCTCCAGCTGCACTGGCCTCCAGTCCCCTTGTGTCCAGCCCACTTCTGCCTTGGGGCCTTGGTATACATTCAACTCTTGGTTCAGAATGTTCCTCATCCCTCTCTTCCCAAGGCTGGACCTTGTCCTAGAAGTCTTGGCTCAAATGTCACCTCCAAAAGACCTTCCCTGGCCACTGCTCCTAAGCCACCCAGCACGATTCTCCCAGTATCCTGGCCTGTTTCTCTGCTGGCCTAGCGTGCATGGGGGCAGGGGTGATGGAGAGGCGTGGATGTATTCATGGCTACTCAGGAGGCCTCAAAACAAACCAGCCAATATGTCCAAACTACAAACAGATCAGTCAAGGTCTAGCTTTTAAAAAAATGTCCCAAACATGCCATTCTGGAGTTTACTCCACCCTTAAAGTTAACTTCTAGTGATAAGGTGAGGTGCAGAGTGGCAAATTTTCTCCCCCAAAGAACGGAGAGTCCTACTAAACGACTTCCTATTAAAATATAGCTGTAGGGTTTTTTTTGGTTTTCCATCTGAAACTCTAGAGCAAAGTTTCTCAAGGCCAGTCCAAATGAATTATGGGTGCCCAGATCCCTGTGACAGCTGGTTGAAAACAGAGAGTTCCAGGCTTGGGGAATCTTAGACTCTCTGGAAGCAGGGCCCTCATCTATCTGGGAATTACTGCCCTAGGCCTGAGGCAGCCGAGGTGAGCTAAAGAGGCTACTGAATTTGACAGTCCACCACATATACGAATAAAGTGCCAGAACTTCTAAATGGTAGTTTTTTTTGACCCTATTAGAATATGAGAGAGACATTAAAAATATAATATATTGCAGATAAATGCTCAGTTTTTTTCCCTGATAAGGGTGTATACTCTACAATCAGTAATGTCTGGAAACCCCTGCTATGGAAGACAGAAATGCTTCCTTCTGTGAGAATCCCAGTGAAGCCATTGGCTGATACACTGGTCACACCATATACCCTTATTTCCACTTTACCCTGGAATCATCAGCTAGGTCTCTACTACCTCCCAAGACTCTTGGTAACATAGCTGCATGTTACCAAATGCTGTAGAATTTCTCTTCTGTGATGGTTTTGGACAAAGTTTTGATGCCGTATTAGAAGCTCACCCAGGCTATCAGGCTTCTGACACTGTCATTATTGGTGTTTCTGATCAAAAAGATAAAATATTCTCTTTAAAAAAAAATCGAGAGTATAAAAATGAGTCAAGTAGAAAAGTCCCCCAAAACTAGGGCAGGCACTGGTAATACAAGCAGGTTTTATGTTTTGATACCAGCAAGTTCTGCACCGAGACCATGAGAATGTGGGATGGGGAAGGGGAGGGGAAGGGAGGGAGACCTGCCAGCCAGTTTTCTTGGGCTAGAATGGACCAGCAGTGGGGACATTTGTGGAGACTGGGGAGGTTGTGGGAGGGGCAGGATTGGACCTGTGCACGTGTTGGGCATGAGATGCTGGACCTGAGAAGTGTGGGCTGGAGCCAGGCTTCTGATGGGGAGTGAAGCTGTGGACAGATGCAGCATGGAGAGGTCAGGCCAAGTGTGGTGAGCGATCACTGAGACCAAGAAGCACGCAGGAGCAGAACTGGGGGACTAAGGAGGGGATCTGGTCAGAGAGTGCACAGGAAAAGTATTTCAAGACCAAGGGCATGTTTGACTGTGGCAACTACTGCTGAGAGGGCTGGGGGACGAGGATGGAGAAGTGGACACCAGACATAGGGAAATGGAAGCTGCCAGTGGCCCTAGTGGAAGGTTCTGGAATATGGTGGTGGCAGAAGCCTAGCCAGAAGCAAAGAAGTAAGAGCAGCGAGGGGTGACAGGAAAGGAGAGGTGGGAGGCGTAGAGAAACCCCTGACCAGGACGTGGCGAGGGAGGATTTGCTTTTGGAGATGGAGATGAAACAGATTCACATGCTGGTGGAATCCAGGCGATGAAGAAAAGACAGAGACTCCCACGCTGCATGCAGGGTGTGGGTTGGAAGGAGGTCCCTGGTGGGCAGGGGAGGAGACGGGAGGCA
Organism: Smutsia gigantea; assembly: GCA_032199065.1. NCBI lineage: Eukaryota > Metazoa > Chordata > Mammalia > Pholidota > Manidae > Smutsia > Smutsia gigantea. The sequence continues at coordinate 63,923 of JAVSCE010004866.1, read as the reverse complement.
GGGACGGCTCTGCTGGCAAGCAGTTGGAGGGTTCTTGTATGAGGAGCAGGAGGTGAGGTTGCCTGCTAAGAGGAGGTGCGGCTGGCTGATCGTCAGTGCCGCGACCGCTGTCAGCTGGGCAGAACTCTGAGGACCGCAGTGGCCATGCCTGCCTGAGCCACCTGCCAGGGCTGCGGCCTGCGGCTGGGACTGTAGGAAAGCACATCTTCTGGGCTGACCGGAAAATGGGATTTCATGCTGGTGGTGGTAGCATGTCCCAGCTCCCGCTTTTCTCAGCAAAACCCCTGCCAGCGGTGGTGGACAAAGCCATCAGGGAGGATATCCTGTGAGTCGCAGGCCCAAGCCCTGGGCCTGCCCTCTCAGTCTTCCATGAAGCCCACCTCTGGGCAGCCTACGCTTCTAAGAGCCAGAGCAGCAACATGACTAACAACAGGGGGCGCTGTGCTCCCACCTTCACTGTGACCCCAAAGTCAGCTTGATCCTTAGTCTCATTTTCCAGACAAGGAAACTGAAACACAGAAGGCACAGAGCTGGGAAGTGCTCGAAGTGCTTGCAAACCCAGGCTACTGAAGACCTCAGGCTGACCCTCTCCCCTGCCTTCCCCATAGATCCGGCCTATGCTGGCCTCCTGCCCAGTCAGAGCTGGATACGCTCGGCCCTTGGCTCCAGGCCATGGTGGGACCCAGGACTGCTGGTCAGGCCATCAGCAGTCATGGGTATTTGAAGAAAGCCTCCCCCGGCAAAGTTCTCAGCCCTGTTGCGTCACTCATGTCGCCAGTGCGTGGCCACGAAAGGCCCCAAGGCTGGTCTCGGAGGGCCCCCGGCCCCCTGCTCCTCTCCTCTGCCTGCCAGGGCTGTGCGAGAAGCAGCATTTTGACAGGGCCCACCCGAGCCCCGAGCAGGTGCATATGGTCTTCCTGGAGAAGAGAGGGCTGGCTCGCACCTGACTATGGAGGGCTCTACCCCCGACCAGAGGGTTGGTACCGCAGCTCTAGCTGCCCGGGAACCCCAGAGCCTGCCCCAAGCAGGCTCGCTGGCATCCTAGCCCTTGACAAGCGTGGCCCACGGCCCCACGCCCCCACCTGTACCAACTGACAACAGGTTGAGAGGTTGGGGGACTGAGGAGGGACACTTTTGCCCAGGAAACGGACAGAACAGAGAGTAAGCCAACAAGTCTGACAATCCCTTTCCCTGCTTCAGGTCCAAATTCAACTCAAAGCTTCTAACGCTTCCTATCCCTTTCTGTCTCTGAGCCCTATTCTCCTCATCTGCTTGTTAGGCTGGGAGTAGCTACTTCTGTCTTTTGCTAGCATGATGATTAAATAAGTGAGCCCCCCACAAGGCCCAGCCAGGGCCAGACACTGGGCTGACAGCACGACCAGGTAGGGGAGAGCGGAAGGGTCATCTGGGAAACAGCAGAAGTTTTTTAAAAGCAGCATGTTTGCCCTAGAGACCCTGGGAGTGGCCTGAGGACAACTCAGGAAGCAGCGCTGCTCTCAGAAGGGTTTGTACCTGACACCCCTGCCACGTGAATCAAGAGGCTGGGCTGCCCAGGAGGTGATGGCTGCAGAGCAGGTCACCTCACCCTGTGCCCTGGATGGAGCCAGGGACATCTGGTACCCCCAGCCCCTACTTCTCCCTTCGGACTTGGTAGCAGCCTGGCCACCAGGCAGTAAGCTCCCTCCCAGGCCCTGGGGCAAACGAGTGGGGAGAACTAGCGCAGGGAAGCCGAGGCATCCACCTCACGTTCCCCATCCCAGTGTGACACCTGCTGAGCTGTTCCATTTCACAGCTGAGACAGCCGAGCTGCACACAAGCGAAGCAGCTGCCTCAGCTCATACAGAGTTCCCTCGGTGCCTCCACCCAGGGCTGTTTGCTGATGCGATCTGTGGGAGGGTGGGCATGTGGGTCTGCTCCCAGGGACAGAAGACTCGGTGACATGATCCCGTGTGCTCTGGAACCCCAGAACTGAACGTCCCAGAGAGGAGAGGCCAAAACAGCACGTGGAGTTTAGAAGGCTGAATCAAGGACCCAGAACATCCTGCTTTCATCCTTGGGTGGTACTTTATTAGCCAGAGGCGGCAGTGGGGCAGAAAAGTCAGTTCAAGACCATACCCCGCAAAAGGTAGGACCCTTCATCTTCTTTCTTGGGGGGAATACGAGGGATTGGATGCTTTGGGGGCCTCCACGCTTCAGGAAGCCAACTCTCACTGTCCCTCACACAGCACGATCACAGCCCAGCCCCAAACCATGGCATCTGTGCCCACTTATCTCAGCCCCAAGACTACCACCCTGGATCAAGCCAAGATTACCTGTCTCCTTGCACACACCTGGTAGATTTTGGCCAACCCACCCACTCAGGGCCCCATGACTGTGGCAGGCGCAGCAGGACAGTCCCTGATTAAAATGCTTTTGCAGCTTCCAGACACACTTTGGCCCACCCACCAGGCTCCATCTTTCCATTCCACAGACTGCTATGTCTCTAGCCCACCTTCACGGCCTATGCCTCTGCTCACACTGTTCCCTCTGTCTAGTATTCCTGGGAGCCACGTTCACACCTGTCTTCCCTGCCCTTGCCCACCACATGCTTGCTGGACTGATTCAACTCATTCTTGATTCCCAATTCCTCTTTGCCTCTGAGTCTAAGCAGAAGCTCATATGCCAGGACCAGGCAGGGCCCACAGAGGTCACCAATGGGGCCAGAGGCCACTAGGAGCTGGAAGCTTGGGTCTTTGCTGCAGGTTTGATGCCCTCCAGCCTCAGGACCCTAGCAGGGCCCCCATCCTTCACCAGGTCCTGCAAAAGGCCTAGGACATGAGGGACAAGAGCTGGATTTGTCCCTGTTCTGCAAAGTAGCAGTTGCCTCCACCCTGTCCAAGACCTAGAAGCCCTCAGTCCCTTGGCCAGAGCTCACAGTTTGAATCCTGGTGAGCCACAGCTGCTCCAGGGCCGTGAATGTGGAGTGGACAGGCCTCCTGGGATGCCCATCTGGCGGGTGGACAGGCGGTGGAAGGTGTACTCACCCTCTCCAAGTCCTGCCGCAGGTGTGTGAAGAGCTTCAGGCGGCGGTAGAGGACGTCCTGCTCTTGCTGGGCGAGGTTGTCCACCTCGTCGGTCTTGGGGGTCAGCAATGGCTGGTTGGCATTGGCTTTCCTCTTCAGCTTCCAATACTGGTAGATGAAGTCAACCAGCGCTTCAGCCAGGTCCAGCCGCTCGGCCACCTCGGCCGGTTCCACCAGCTCGTAGAAGTCTTCTTCCAGTTGCTGCAGCCGCTGCTTGCGTAAAGTCACCCTCTCCAGGTCCTCGCCAGCTGAGCTGGGGTCCACCGGCTCAGATGGGGGCTCACCCCGTGGGCCTCCATCACTGTGCTCCTGGCAGAATGACTTGAACTTGACTTCATCATTGTCTGCTAATATAGTCCGCATTTCCAGGCCATGGTCAAAGGCGCATGTGACGTGGAATGCCGTGACACAGGACGGCATGGAACACTGGAGGGAGAGGAAGGGCAGCATAAGGCAGGAAGGAGCCCTGGAGGGAAGAAGGATGTGGGGCATCCCTCAGGGTTCCACTGAGAACACAGAGTGTTGGGAGACCCTACATAAAATGGCATGGGTTCCCAGCATCTAGCAGGGTGTGCAGGGAGCTATGGCAGGTGGAAAGGGGAGCTCTGGGGGAGCCGAAAAGGAAATGGGGTTCAACACCACATACTCCACACGAGTCAACAATCAGATGGCCGGACCAAGCCCTCAGGGGCCATGCTGCACTTCCGTGGCGCAGAATGACTTTGGAAGCAGAGGCCTCAAAACAGAGAGGCTGGTGCCAGGTCACCGCCTCCTCTGCTCCTGCAGCACTCTCTGCGGTGGGGAGTCGTGCTCCTCCTTTGTCCTCTGGGCAGCAGGGAAGGACTTGGACCCCTTCCTCCTCTTTTGTGTCCAGGCAGCTCGGACCAACTCAGGGCCTGTCCCTCCCTCCCAACTTTGGACGATGGCCATGGGCAGCTGTTTCAGCAATAGGCCCCCAACTATTCATGACCACTTATGCTGCACTCACCAGCCCTCGAGTCTTACGAATGGGTGAAGGCACATCTAGTGTTTGCAACGATAACTCTTCCTGGAGAGATGAGGCAAAGGCTGACCCCTACCTCCCAACCTAGAGACCAGGAGCATCAGTACGACCTGGGAACCTGCTGGAAATGCACATTTTCAGCCTCATTCCAGATCTAGGGCACCAGGACCTCTGGGGTACACCAAGCAATCTCTGTTTCAACAAGTTCTCTGGGTGATACTGATGTGCACCAGAATTTGGGAACCAGCAGACTAGTGTGGCCCAGCCCACTAGCTTAGCTGGAGGGGAAGTTAGATTTCTACCCCTCCCACGTTAAGATGGACATCAGAAATGAGGTCAATGTGTTTATTAACCCCAGAGACACTTCCTCTTAGGGAAAGCCAGACACCTCAGCATTGAATGGGGCGCTGAGCCTCGGCTCCCTGCGCCTGTACCCAAGCCTAGATGAAGTAGGGATGGAGCAGTGCCCCCAAGGGGGCCTGTGACTCTGACTCCAGTCCCAGGCCTCCTCGGCCCATCAGTGGCTCTGTCTATAGCACCATGCGGCAGGTGGAAGGTGGTGGCACCTGCCCGTTTCCAGGGTATCCTAGACGGACTCTCTGGCAGCAGCGGGATGAAGTGGCCATGTACCTGGATGCAGGTGCCGGTGCACTCCTTGCAGAGGCTGCAGGACAGAGCCCAGCGGCTGGCTGGGATATGCGAGATCTTGGTGATGGGCTCCATCTTCTCCGGGCACCCGATGCTGACCTGGGCAGGGCATAGGGAGCTGCATCAGCCCTCTCGTCACCAGCCTGCCTCTGGGGATCCCCAAATGGGGGGCTGTCTGCAGAAACCAGGTGGGACACAGGGCAGTGGGCAGGCCCCTGAATCCCACTCTTTCCTATCTAAAACTGAGTAAGGCTGTTAGTGTTTCCTCGCCTGTGACTAGTTTTCAATTATTTGTGTGAGACTGCACATCGGTGTGTGTAACTGAGTGTGTGTATACGTGCACTTATGACTGTGTGGGCCTTAAGAGAGACTTCAGTGTGTATGCGCACGCACGTGCAGGTGTTTACAGATGAGTATATGCAAGGTCCTCTTTTCTTCTATACCTCTGGCCTTTGTTAATAGCATCTTCAGGGTTATTCTTATAACTTGTATTTATTTTATTTTTCTGGGCAGCAAGGAAAGGCCCCAAGGCAGCATCTCTTCTTGGGGGACCTCTAGGGCTTTCCTGACCAATAGGGATGTGCCTTTGTTTAGCTGGGCACAGTCCATCCTTAGTCCCAGAGGCAGGTGTATTTGCCTCCCCACTGCCCATGTCTGAGATCAAGGAAGGACCCCTGACCAGTGGTCCTGAACCAGAGGGCCCCACAATGGGGTCCTGGTTGGTCCTCTCTGTCCCTGCTGTGCCCAGCCCAGGGTACATTCACAAGTAGTCCCAGCTTTACATGCTGATCTGGGAGCAAAGCACTAGTGGCAACACAATCCCCATCGTCACACCAGCCTACAAAGTGGGTCCCAGCGAGCACTTCAGACTGGAGAGTGGAGGGCTGCCTGCTGACAGGCCACCTGCTTGCTTCCAGTCACAGGTGGCACTGGAGTGGGGCCTCATTCTGGGTCAAGGCGCACACAGGGCTGGGGCTCAAACTCTGGCAAATGTCAACATTTCTCACTTCAAATAAAGCAGGATGGCCTGTGGCCTGCCGAGAGCCCAGGGCCTTGGCTACCTCACTGTAGGCCCAGCTTGTCCCCCATGGTGCCACCCTCTCTAGATTCAGACCCGGGCCCATGCCTCCATCCTGGCCATGGCCCTAGCAGCAGGTTCTTTACCCAACTTTTAATTAGTTGGCTGTCTCATTTCTTTTTAGGTCAGTTGGCTTATTTTTGTTTTTAACAGGCGGCTTGGCTTTGGTAGGAACCACTGCCTTGATGTGGATGGACTCCCAAGCTGCTTTCCCCTCTGGTCAGCTGCCTGACTTCTCTCTGGCTCTCAGACCTACCACCCTGATTCCCTAATGACCCACAGTCCCGTTTCCCGTTGAAACCAGCACGAAGTTCTGCCCATGTCCGCAGGCAAAGTTCTCTGTGGGCTGCTGCCCACGTTGTTCCCATGCTCGACACCTGAGATACCACCTTTTAGGGGGCCAATGACCCCTCTCCCCAGGGCTCTGCTACCTGGGTTGAGTTTCACGCAGACCTACTTGCCCATGGCTGGTCCCCAGGGCCACCGACCCCCACATCAGCTCACCTCAGGAGTCCACAGAGCGCAGCTGACATGCACCCACTTGGTCCCGCTTCTTGTGGGTTTCAAGGCTCCTCCTCGCTTGGGGCAGAGCAGGCACTTTGGCTGGACACCCAGGGCACATGTCCGGCACAGCCAGCTGCCTGTGGGCACCTTGAGGATCCCGTAGCATGCCTGGAGAGAGAGCAGGGTGGCTATGAGTTAGAGGTACTGGCTAATCGGTGTCAGCTCAGCAGTCAGCTGTGAATGGTCCATATCCCAACCTGAGCTAGGAGATACAGGGCCACTCTGCCACCAGGAACTGGCAGGGAGACCCCGAGAGACTGTAAGGCAAGGGCTCCTGGAAGCTCCTTGCCTGTACTGTGCACCCGAAATGTCACCATTTCAGTGGAAGAGCTCAGGTCTACCCTCTGCCGCGAGAACAGTCACTTTAGGTGACTCCCTGAAGTGTCCATAAATTCCCTTAATTGGAATACAAATTTGGGTATGTATACTGCCTGAGGACACGGCCCATAGGTTTCATCTTTTTTCATAGGGATCTGTGAAGGGGGCTCTTCCTGGTCACACCTAGGGTTAATGGACCTAAGAGCTGATGGGTTATGTAAGGGATGTGGATAGATGGGGTATATACTGCCTACCCACCTGCCAGCCAGGTGAAGCCCTCTGAGCTCCCCAGGAGCTATGCCAGCAGCAGTGGGTAAGGGGTTGGGGGGTTCAAAGTCAGAGCCACTGTGGGTCCACTGGGTTTCAATCAGGTCTGCAAAAAAGGCCCAGAGATGTCCAAGACCTAGAGGCTTGGGGCCCGAGATCAAGAAGAGGGAGGCCTGGTCAAGCCACACCTTGTTTGTATCAACAATAGTAACAAATATTTATGGAATTATAGAACTACACCGTTCTAAGCAGAACCTCACAGTGAGTAACTGAATCCTTGTCACAACTTACTTTTATTTACAGTTGAGGAAAAAGAGGCCCAAAGAGGTTAAGAAACTCGCCCAAAGCCACACAGCTTGAAAAGGGGCAGAGCTGTGATGTGAAACCAGGAAGCCTGCTCCAGGCTCCACTCCCAGCCACTACACTGGGCTGCCGCCTCTTTGTAGGTCCAGGACGGTGAGGGCTGAGCATTCAGCAGGAGTCTGGGTGAGGCCGACAGGACAGAAAGACCCTCCGATGGGCATTTACCCAAGTCTGGCTGAGAGGGCTGCACCAAGGGGGCCCTGGCACCATGGGGCACTCGCACCATTCCTTTGCTCCCCCTTGCCCTCCTTCTTGTGCCCACAGGGCTGCGTCCCTGCAGCCAGGATGAGCAGGCCCAGGCAGCGTGTGAGCACACAGTGAGCGTGAGGGTAGTCAGGGCCGCTCACCTGGTGCACACAGACGTTACACTTGTCACAGAAGACCATCTCGTTGCCGTCTTCGCCCTCGGGAGAGCGGCACACATCACAGACGACGTCCTCGTCGTACTCGATGCCCAGCCCCTCCTGCGTCTCAATGGCCCGCGCCATATTCTGGTGGCACAGTGTCTCCAGCTCCTCTAGCACACGCTCCAGCGTCAGCTCGTCCAGCTCTGGCCTCTCTGTGAGGACAGCAGGGGAGCGTGTGAGGAGCCCAGCCCTTCGGAGCCGATATGGGAGGGCTGCCCGCTCATCCCTGTGTGACCTGGGAAAACGTATCCACTGTGATGGGCCTCAGCTCCACGGTCCAAAGACTGAGTGGGCTGGGCCATTCAATGTCCAAGGCCCCTGGGGCCTGCTGTGGTGTTCCCACCGCAGGCAGCCTATTTTATGACCACACACACATGTACGTGCAGAGAACATGGAAGTTCTCTGGGATGTGGTTGGCTCCATGGGGAATCCACTCTATGGGGGAACTTCTGAAAGTGGCTGAAGGGCAGAGCTGGCCCTTCCTGGGACATGCTAGTTGGCCCCAGCCAGGAGGCCCATACCAACTGACTCCAGCCCCATTTACCATCTAGACTTACTTGCATGCTCACTGACTCTTCATAACAGTAACGCTTACTAACGGTACTTCCAAGAACGTTGTAAATCACCTGACAACTACAGAAACTAAGGCACAAAGACACCAAATAACTTCTCCAATCATGAATGCAGCCAGACTTTCTTCCCACCTGCAATCTGGTTCTCAGCCAGGCTGGTCACTTACCCATCTTCTTGAGCTCCGAGTTGATGAGCTCCAGCCAGTAGGCATCAATCTCATCCAGGTCGTAGCGGCTGCCCCCTGGCCAATCAGGCTGGGGGCCCTCGCCGAGTTCGGAGCTGCTAGGAGACACCTGGGTAGGGGGGCCTTCCAGTGGCGGGAGGATCCTATGAAATCAAGAGGGAGTCATAAGGGGGGGACCTATAGCCTGCCACACTCACTGGGTCTGAGGGTCTCCAGTGAGTTGGCCAGTCCAACTGAGGTCAAGTGTGGTGGGAGATTTTGACACCAAGAAGGGCCACATCCTTCCATTCTATCCTTACACTTCCTCCTCTCACCTGCCCGCCCTGCAGAGACTCCGAGACTCCAAGCACGCAGGGCAGGTGACCGATGGGTTGGGGACAGAGTGGAGGACGGCAGCGGGGGCTGACCTACAGCCCTCGCACATCTCATAAACATCTGTCCTGCCCAGAGCACACGCGTAGTGGTCCTTCCACTGGGCATCTGGCCCTTAGCTCAAGCCCCACAACCTGGATCTGCCCTGTCTGGGCCTGTAGGAAGGCAATGCCCCTGCCAGCCGCTTTGGGGCAGTTGGGCTCCAGGTTCTTGAGCATACCCCTCAAGACTGGGGAGAGGCCAGGTCTCCTCCTGGGCAAGCCCTGGGGGGCCCTTTCCACATAAAAGGTCTACTACCTCAGAGGACACAGTGTTGCCCACACACTGTGTCCTTACCTCAGGTACAATATTCCCTGAGCTAAGAGTCTCTTGCTACCGTGGTTCCCACTCAAGATAGTGGCCTTCACCCCTGGACACAAAGATGTGCCTACTGTGTCCCCAAACCACACTCCAGGTCAGCCCTCCCTCGGGCCGTGGCTCTGCCTCTTGGTGCAGCCTAACAGGTCCCAGCTACAGAGCACGGATTCAAAGCCCTGCCCCACCAGTTAATGTATAACTCTGGGTTAGCACTTTAACTTCTCTGTGCCCCAGTGACCTCATCCAGAAAGTGGGCTTATAACAACAGTTCTTTCCTTCCATGGTCGGTATGAGATTAAGTGAATGAATACATGGAAAGCTCTTAGGACAGTGCCTAGCACACAGTATGCACTGTACGTGTGTGAGTGTGTATTTCAAGACCTCCGGCTGTCACTCCGCTCCTTCTGAAAAGGAGTATGAGCGCTTTTCGCCTTGGGAAGGCACGGTTTCCCCTCGTGCCTCAGCGGTGCGCTGCCCCCCAGCTCCCGATGCCAGCTTGAAATGCCAGCTCTCCCTACCCCCCACTGGTTGCCATGGTTATCACCGCAGAGCCTGGCCTCCATCTGGCCAGCCCTGCCAGGGCTGAGAGGCCCCTCACTTGCCTGAGAGGCCTCCTGGGGTCGGAGGCAGGGCTGCCAGGGGCTGTGAGTCAACGCAGGCTGAGGAGGGGCAGGCAGGGCCTGGATGGCACAGAGACATGGCTGGGCTGTGGAGAGGGCTCCCGGGCTCCAGGAAATGCCCCAGCTGTCAGCAAGGGGGGCAGGAAGGGCGAAGGAGACAGGGAGGCAGAATGGCCTCCAGACCAGGAAGGGGAGTTTCAGAGGAAGTTGGGGGAGGCAAGGAGAAAGGGAAATGGCTTGGTGCCACCTGTCCCCACACAAGAGGCCCAGATTAAAGAAGGCCTTTTGCAATGACAGTGGCGTGACTCCCCCCAACCTCCTGCCCCCGCCAAAAAACAGGCCAGTCCAGATAGAAGCAATATTAATAATTCTTAGTCCTACAAAATTATGCCTCTCTTCATGATTCATGAGCCTCTTATTTGAATGAACATGTTCCTTTAAAAACAGACTGATTTTGTCATGACCCTGCTGTGTCTGTCCCCTCAGCACGGGCTTAGTTGGGATTTTGGATAACCTTTGTCCCCATGCTCACAACCTACTGGCATAACTACCCACACACATGTGCTCAAAGAACTGCCACCTGGACAGACCTCTTGAGGCCAAGACCATGTTCCTTTCTCTAGGAAGCTGGGGTTAAGGGGCTTACATCAGAAAATGCATTTCAGGTGCTTGCTGGGCCTCTCACCTCCCTTTGTTTGTACTCTTCTGGCTATGGCTATGGAGGAAGCTCTCCTACCACGCATGGCCTGACCTGACCCTAGGCCAGGGCTGCATGTCAGCTGCAGCCGGCACACGGGAGGTCAACCGGGAGGAGGTGGATGGCTGGGGCTGGGATTCGGGGGAGGCGAGAGGTCTCCACTCCAAAAGACCAGACAGACACCAGAAGTCAGCTCTGCCCTGGACTGAGTGCTCTGGCCACACCGAGGGAGCGACACAGGCCCTCACTCAATTCATTATCGGGGTGAGGCGGGTCTCATTACCACCCAGATAGATTTCAGACCATGAGGTGCGCAGAAAGGACTGGGCCAGGTAGAGAGACAAAGAGGCAAGGCAGTGGCTGGTGGGCGGGGGGAGCCAGAGCCAGCATGTCTGGGTGATCAGAGCACAAAACTCCCTCTGGGTCTCCCAGGGGCAACCCAGGGCTTGTTTCCATGGCCTGTGACTTCCTGACCCAGCCCACTAGCCTGTGGCAGTCATGCAGGGAATTCCCCAGAACTTCCCGACTTCCTCATCTATAAAATGGGGCAGTAATATCTACTTTATAGGGCTGGTATGATAACTAAATGAGAAGAGAAACATAACAGGCTCAGCTCAACAAGTCCTCAGAACAGAGTTCCTGTAATAATTGTGACTGCAGTGGCTGTGTGCTGGCTTCCAGCTGAGGCCAGTAGAGTGGAGGGGACCAGGCTGGAGGGAGGCAGGAAGAAGGGGTGTGGACATCTCCCCCAGGGAGCACCTCTCTCACCTCTCCCCGCCTCCAGTCTATCTTCTGCAGAGAGCAGGGGTAGGCCAGGAGTGCCTGGCTCCTGTCAGCTCAGAGCAGCCATGCGTACTCGGGGAACGCACCTAGAAGAGCCAGGGCTGTCTGAACATGTGCTCGCCTCTTGATGTCAACAGATAAAGCACCGTGAGGGCAGACTGAAGCCAAGCTACTGGTGGGGAAGCACCTGCAATTAATTACCCAGACACGAGGATATTTCCAGAACCACCTGACATGGATATCAAGGAGAAAGGATAGACTGCTGGGCTTTGCCTAGTCAGGACTCACCTCTCTCTGCCCAGCTGGGGGCCTGCCCCTCCCCATCACTGCCCTGGTCCTGGCGTGTGTACTCTCATTTAATCCTCACTGCCACACCATCAGGCAGAGGCTGTTTTTAGCCCCATTATAAGTCTCAAAGAGGTCAGTAATAGCTCTTCAATCTGCAGAGATAAGGGTGGGAAAATGGCTAGGAGTTTGACCCTGGCAGGGGATGCTGGGAGTAAACTCTTTCTCCAAATCTCAAATACACTTCCTCCCAGAGAGGCCTGGGGCTCTGTGATTCTCAGAGTGCCCCCAAAAGCACTACTCAGTACTCAGCCCTCTGGAGCGGCAGGACAATGCGCTCTACCCAGCACCCAATCCTCAACAAGCCCCCAAGTGAAGCTTAGATTCTGCCTTGCCTCTGTTATCCCATGCCCAGCATAGGCCTGGCACCAGGCAGGGACTGGGTATCTGTGAGCCAGTCACAGGCACGGCTGCCAGGAAGCAACAGTGCCAATGTCAAGGGAGGTGACAGCTGCCATCTTTGCACCAGGGTTGGTCAAAATGGGCCTGAGAGCCATGGGCCTGCCAAGGCCAGGAGAGGGCTGCCAACAACACAAGGGCCCAGCCCAGGCAGGCTGGTGGATGGGGAAGGCCAGGACAACAGGCCCCTCTGCCCTGAGAATTGCCTTGGAGAATTTTGCAGGGTGCAGAAAAAAGCACTTGGCTGAACTCTGTTGCTGGAAGCAAGGCCCCTGGCCACCCATGAGGGCTCCTCCTGACAAGAGCACCAGGGGTCTCCCCAACCCACAAGACCAGAAGGCTATGAAGCCCAGGCAGGATTCATCCCTGACCCAACTCTGACCCAGACCTGACAGGGGGGCCTCCTCAGAGGCTGGGCATAGCAACTACTTCCGGAGCATTTGCCATGTGCCAATCGCTTGACTCGCTCCCACTAGGAACTCCTTAAAAAGGTCTAAGATGTCAAGAGCATGGCGTAGTCCTGTCCTCAGGACTAGTCAGAAGCCTGGACATCTCCCTGGTGAGATCTGCTTGCGGAGCCCAGTTTGGACACAAACGAGCCCGCGGCTGGTTCTGACTGAGTGCTTGTCTGGGTCGGGTCCTACGCCAAGTGCTTTCCACACACTGGTTCTCTGTATCCTCCCGACCACCTGTCAGCTAAGTGTTATTGCTCTCATTCTCATCTCACAGGCAAGGAAACAGAGGCCCCAGGGGAAATGTAAGGCCCCCAAATTACATTTCTGGTCTAAAATCACAATTAATAAAAATGGAAATTTGAACCCGGGCCATCTAGCTCCAGCGCTGGGCCCAAGCCCAAGCCCTTAGCCTCAAAGGTAAAATGCCAATATTTCTGGAACATTTCAGTAGTTCTTTGGGGCAAAAGAATCTAAGACACAATAGGGGCAGGCTAGAAAGGACTCCCAGGACTGGTAGGTCCCTCGCCTCGTCCTCGCCTTCCCTTCCTCCCCTACCTATCGCCCTCTAGCCTGGGCCGCCTGGCTCACCTCACCACGGGCTCTGGGATGGCCTCTGCCCCGGCAGGCACCTGCACCCCTTTCTCCCATTCCTGTCGCCACGGGTCTGCCAGGATGTAGTAGTCATCTGGGCTGAGCTGGTATGAGTCTGGGATCTTCATGGCTGTGATCAAGTCTGTTCGGAAAACCTGTTGGGAACGAGAGAGGAGAGAATAGCTTTGGACTGCCTCAGGGTGCTCTGCTTACAGACAGGGGAGAAAAAGGCAGACGCAACTCCAGTGTGCTTTTTGCTCACTCACTTCAAAGTAAGAAGACAACACAAAAGCAGTGAATACAATAGTGCGCCTTTGAATCCAGCAAAGTGCTCTGCATACACTAGGTGTTCAGTAAATGTGTCCAGCAGAATTCCCATATGTTCTGACAGGGAGTGGACCTCAGAGGGAGGAGGAACGTCTTGCTAAGGCCAAAAAACAAAAGGGAAAAAATCAGAGGGCATAAAGGCTTCTGTGAATACTACCATCAAGTGACTGTTCAGGTAATTTCTGCTGAAGGCTTAAAATTATGTTTGCATTTGCAACCAGGGGCACACATGGAGCTGTGAAAAGAGTACAGGGTGTCAACCCAGGCCAACAAAATGCCAGGCCCTTATGCAAATGGCTGAGGAAGAGCCCAGGGTTTAGGGCAGCCTAGAGAACGGCTTCTCCTGGGTCAGGGTCTCCCAGGACCATCCTCCGTGTGTGATGGCGTAGGAGGAGGAGGATAACGCTGCACTCCTTCTTAATTCCGCCTGAGCCAGGCCTAAGGGACCACACCTCAGGCTCGGGTTTTCTTCTGGGCGTCTGCTCCCTTGGGGAAATTGTTCTTCCTAGTAGTTCTGTCTGTTGCCCCATGTCCACTCCAGAATAATCTCCAAGCCCAGCCCCCACTGGCCCTGTACTGCCTCTCTGGCCCCAGCCGCCTGACCTCACTGTGGCCTCCCATAAAAGGCTGCTGTGGGACTTGGTGGCAGCTGCAGACACTCTGTGACTTGCTTAGGTACCAACTTTCCTGGTGATGGTCACACGAGAAGCATTCACTTCACTGAGCGGAAAGAAACCACTCCCAGGAGAACTCCAGGTCTCAGATCAAGCTCCAACCTGCTTCCCCTGCCCCTGCCAACCCCCCAGGAAAAATCAGCACCAGCACCAACATCGGTCACAGGCTTCAGACAAACCCATCTGGTGGTAACCTCTGCCTGCTGGGAGCCCAACTCACCAGCTGTGTGTGTCTTATGGGGGTCTAGGGCCAGAACAACAAGGAAACAACTGAAATGAGTGCACCAAGGGGGCTCAGGGCTGCATCTTGCAGAAATCTCATTAACATCTGCATCTAGCCAGAAAGGGCCCTGGCTTGAAAAAGGTCACGTTTCTTTAAGACTCTATTTGCCAATATAATTTAATTGGTAAGACGAACACCCTAACATTCAATTAGGGTGCCAGTATGAAAAAACTAAAATGAGATTACGATTAAATGCTAATTAAACAGAAGATGGAATGTGGTGAAGATTTCATAGCCCTGAAAATTTGCATATCTTATTAGTAAGCAGTAGGATGGCTGATATAAGAACACAAACTCAGGGACCAGGTGCTTCTGTGGTGCCCTTCAGCAGTCCCTCTTTGCTGGTTTGGGCCTTTCCTGGCCAAGGCCTCTGCCAAGCCAGTGCAAAACCTGGTGGAGTGAACTGAACCCACGGTGGACTCATCAATGCCCGAGTTCTCCTAACCCAGGCTAGCCTGCTGCTCTGATGCCATGGTGAACCGTCCACCTGGGACAGCCCTATCATCTTGCTCCAGAGATCAACCCTTTAAGAGCCCAGTGTCACTATGTGCCCCTCCAGTGAGGCATGAGTGGGCCTGAAACCTCCGCCGTTCCCTTATCCTGACTATAGGTTAAATGCCACCACCTTCTCGGGGATTCCTTTCCTGATCAGCCCGACTTAGGGTGCACCAACTGCCTGACAGAGCCACTTTCCACCCCATCATCCTGCCTCACTCCCCTGCACTTGCACTCCTGAAAGTTAGCTGCTGTAATGAATGATGGTGCTTGTCTCATTATCTCCCCTGCTGTACCTCTTGTTCTCTGCTACTTTCTCAGTGCCTGGCATGGTGACTGGCACACGGTAGGTTCTCAGTAAACAGTGACTGCCTACCTGAATGAATGAAAGGGCCTCTCTGGGGATTATATGATGAGCCTGAGACTCCCAGGTGGTTCCTCGGCAGTGCTTTTTGAATCCCCCTATTAACAACGGGAGTCACTGCATGGATATACCCAGCGCCAAAACCCCCAAGTACATGGACCCGAGCAGAGCAGCATGCTGCCTCTGCTCTCCAGGGCTTGAAGCCTAAGGCCCAGTGCACTTGCCCATGCTGGAGTTGGAGGCCCAGGGTATAAGCCACACCAGTGGAAGAGAGGTGCCCCCGGCCTGGGAACAGGCTTGGCACTGTGAAGTCAGGGCAGGAAGAGATCCAAATTCTTTCAGGGAGAGTCAAGAGAGAGACAGGAGTCTGGTCTCCAAAGAGTTTCATCCTGGGTCACTCAGGGAGCAGGTGGCAGACTGGACACCAGCAGCCCTTTCCGGCAGAGGACTGATGGGAGCGCAGGAAGGGCAACATTATCATAATGGTACAGCCAACACTCCTGGAGCACCAAGTGCCTAGTACCAGTCTAAGGGCTGTCCTCGAATTAGTTTATTATCAGTCCCCACACTGTGAGACAGATGCCACTAACATCCCTATTCTGGGACTCAGGTTAGTTAACTAACTTACACAAGGTCCTACGTGTAGGCAGTGGCAAAGACCCCAGGCTGTGACTACTCTGGAGCCATCTAGCGCTGTCCCACAGCCCCCCTGTCCTTTTTGGGCCCATGCTCATTGCCAATGCCCTAGGGGTAACCGCCACAAATCAGGCAGCTTCCCAAGGGCTGGGACATGCAATCAGATGATGGCCCCTGCAAATTCCAGGTCCTCCAGTGGCTTTCCACTCTCTTCCCACTGCCCTCAGGCTAAGCTGCAGGGCCTCCCATGCCCTGTGGTTGCAGATGCACTTGCAGTGTCCTGGGCCTTTTTACCTGGGGCACGCAGGACACTGTCTCTGCAAGGACACTCTTCTCCCTTGCCAAAGTGGGGAGGGCCTGCTTCATCCTTTAAGGTCTCAGTCCAGCCCACATCTGCTCTGGGAAGCCTTCCCCAATCCCAGGCAGGACTCTGGGCTTCCTCTGAACTCCCACAGTTTCAGTATTGGAGTCTCCTGGTTTCCTGCCATGCCTTCTCCACTAGAAGGTGAGCTCTGTGAGGTCTGGTTGGGTGACCACTTAGGTGCTAACAAAGGCTGAATGACTCAAGAGCCCTCCCGAGTCGCTGTGCAAGGCCACAGCTGGGCAGCTGGGTACTCTGTGCCTTTATAGAAAACCTGTCCACAAATATGGCAACTCAGCTGTAACCCAAAACTCCTTTCTGCTATGAATTGCCAAAGGTTAGGCTTGAAAATAGGTCCAATCATTCACTGAAATGCCTTTGAATTATTTATGACAAGTAAATAATGAAAGAAATGGACACTGATGAACTGGAGGCCTTGCTGTGGCAAGGAAGCTGGAAGCTAGAAAACACGCAATTTTCTAAGAATGTGAATGTTTACTACTTTTTCTCTTTTTTGGCATAAACTGACAAACTGTCTTTAAAGGTCCGCTGCCTAGCAACCAAGTTCTGCTGAGCTGCTTGGGAGATGTTAATTGTAGCTTCTTCAAACAGTATGAAGAATACTTAAAGGTCTAAAACTCCGAGTACCAGGGGTGCCAATGCAGCTCTGGAGGGAACCGAACACCTTGCTCTGACCAGACGTAGGGACACTGCACACGGCCCTGTCCAACAGCTCCCCTCTCCAAGACTGACGACCATCAACACTGAAAAATCTATTAGCTTTCTGTACCCAGTTCCCCAGGAAAAACCAAAAACAAGTTCTCCCAGAAAGTATCAGTGGAGTCCGATGTGATCTCAAAAGCAAATAAAAACAATGACAACAGGCAACTTCACTGTGCTATATGCTAAGAGTTCTCATATATGACCTCAAGATTCGTGGATGTTATTTGAACAATTCATCCTGGACCTTGGCCTCTGCTTCCTTTTCTCAAGGGTGGATTACTGTATCATAGTGTTATTTCAGACCAAGAGACACCAAGAGGAAGTTCAGTTACTTAGGAAAGGCTCCAGCACTTAATCACAGCTACAAAATAGGATTATTTGTGTAATTATCTGTTTAATGCTTGTTTAATAATCAAGCTGAGAGAGTGAGAGACTGCATGTGTCCTGTTTACCATTTTGCCTGGTCACGGCACACAGCAGGTGCTCTAGAAATGCCTGTGGAGCGAGAGGGTGAATGAATGAATAGCCCAAGATTTGTCTACGTATGACTAAACTCTGAAACTTCCTGTCCTGCGTAACAGGGAGAGAGGAGACAGAGGGCTGGCCCATAAGATTCCTCCAGGTGGACTTGAGGAACTGGTCTTCGTCACTGTACCACTGCAAAGCTAGGAGTGGTATCCTCCCTCTAATCCCCCAAAGGACGTATGAGGGTCTGTCCTCAGAGAGCGAAGTGAAAATTACTATCGGATACCTCATTTTAAATCGTTTTTTTTTCTCAGTACCTTATCTCATTAAAAACAATAGCTAATAGTGAAAAGTAACTGCCCTGTTATGCCCAGTGCTGTGCTAAATGCTTTACGTATAATCTCACCTAATTCACATCACACCCATTTTACAGATGTGGAGACTCAGACTCAGAGAGCTTAAACCACTGCTTGAGGTCACACTGTCTTCTCACCACCGCAGTATTGCCTGGAACCCAGCCAGATACTTCTTTTTAAAAGTCTCTCCTGGGCTGGAACCTGATAAAGTATATCTCAGCCAAGAGCAAACTTAAGATACTTAAAATCAGGCACAGAATACCAGAGAAGGGCTCTGGGAATAGCCACCCTCTCTGCCCAGTCCCATTCAAGCTACCACTACGTTAATTTGGTCAGACACTGAAAATACGCGTGCGTGCACGCACACGTGCAGGCATACACGCACACAACGCACACCCACTCCATCTCTTTCCCTTTCACAAGGATAATGGCACTTCCTGCTCTTAAAGATAATTTATTACACACATTTCTTCTGCGAGACAAGTCCCAGAGGCCAGGCGGCCTTTCCAGCTGGCGGGACCAGTGATGTTTCCGACTCTACTAGAAATGGATTCTGTCCCCTTCCCCAGAGGAAGGCAGCGGGAGTCTCAGAAATCGGGCACTCAGCCCCGAGGAAGGGCTCTCCCCTCAATCCCCCTGCCGGCCTCACAGGGTGGCAGAGGAACTGTTGGCTAGAAACATGGCTTGAAACCACATGGCAAGCATTAAAACCATTTTTTGGATTCTCCTTTTTACCTCTCAAGTTTGTAGGCATTTTGCATTTTACTGCAACCTATGCCACCACTGTTTTCATAATATAAAATGAATTACTTCAAACATCTGGGTAACACCTCTGCTCCTCCAGGAAGGCATCTTATTTATCCTGTGCTTTTGCACCCCAACACAGTCTGGCTGCCCCTGCCTTCACCCAGGGTAGAAGGGTCACATTTTTAAAAGCACTGGGGTCAAGAGAATAAGCTGCATTTTTCACTCTTCACTCGCTGCCTTTGCTGGGGGGAGAGCCATGCTTACACAGGAACTTTCACAGACATTGGGTCCGGGAGACACCCCTCTGGTGGCAGAGGCTGCTCCCGAGGACCGCCTCTTTCTCCCGGCCCCGTTGCCAGGGAGGAAGGGCTGAACACTGGTGAAGGGCTCCTGTGGAACCAGAAGATAGGCCCCGTTCTCTCACCTAGATACACACTAATCTGGTCTCAGCCTACAAAGGACCCAAAACTCACACCCACCCTGTTCTGGGACCATCCAGACTTCGACCCCAGCGAAGCCAGCTTCACCTCCACTCATTTCTGGAATCTCCCCCACCTCCAGGCCCTCCAGGCCCCACAGGCCTCAGGAAAGGCAGTCACATCTACTGAACAGAAACTCCAGGGCAGGGTGTGGGCAGCTCTCAGATGACCCTGAGGCTTGGAGAGAAACGGTCACTTGCCTGAGGTCACAGAGCTCCTCAGTGGCAAAGCTGGCTGCACCTCTCATAACAGACACTTCCCTGTGTGGCATCTGCACCCTGCCGACAGTAGAGGACGCACTCCCTGGGCATAGGGCCTGTATTCTTTGCGCCTGGGCACTAGGCAGGGCCTTGTGGGTGCTGTCGAATGCTTGCCGAGTTTAATCAGCATCAGTAGGTCTTGGGTCCTAAAGACCCATGTTGCTGGCCGCTGGCTGACTTCTGGGGACTCCGACTTCCTGAAAACATAGCTTTCTACCTAAAGATAGCCTGCCCTGGGGAAACCCCCAATGTTCAGCCTGTCCTCCCATTTGTCTTTCTGCCCCAAGCCTGGGGAGAACACAGCCTCAAACAGCAGCCTCCAAACCACAGGGCTGGCCTCCAGGTCTCTTCCTGAGCTGCCCTTCACATTCCTGCCAGGCCGAGGACTTGGTCCCCTGGACACTGTGGTGGGGAGAGGGGCAGATGAGCTGGGGAACTGCCCTAACTCCCACTCCCTGCCTCTGCTTAGGTCACTGAACCGGTCTGGAAAGCCTTTCCTTTCTCCTTCAACCTCAGGTTCTTCCAGGGAGGACCAAGCCAGAAGCTCTCATCTTAGCAAAATAGGGAAAAGGTCTACAGCAGTAGTCCTTCATGCTGGCTTCCAGCAGGAAGGATTTTACAGTTATAGGTACCTGGGAGAGCCCATGCCAGACCATTTAAGCCAGAATTGCTGGGGGTGAGGTGGGATGGGGGTCTGGTATTGGTATTGAAAAAAATAATCGCTGGCTGTGACTTGTAACAGATTCTCAGAGATGTGCCCTACAAAGTGTTAAGCGCCATTAATGGTTATGCCACTTGGTGAGAGAGCCAGGCCAGAAACCCAAGGCCCCAGCACTTTATACATCAATACCACCTCCCTAGACCAGGCTAATCCCTTCCACTCCTTCAGGACAGACCTGGTTGACTGAAGCCCAAGGGACAGATCTCAGCTTTGCTGGGATCCCCAGGCAGCCAGAGCCAATGAAGGCGGCAGCCTGCGTCTCTGGGGTCAGTCCCACCTTTACCCTCCACTGCCAGACGGGATCCTGGGGCCAACTTCAGACTTGGTGCACTTTCACTAAAAATCCTAACCTAGTCTCCCAAGAATCCCAGGGCCTGTCCACCAGCCCCCAGTACTTGAGGCCTGTACTCCCCCTTCACTCTGGCTTTGAGAGGCACCCACCAGTTAAGGGCCAGAAGGGAAGCTAAGCAGCAAGGCCGTGGCCCTGTCCAGGGTCCTGACTTCTGGTCAGAGCATTTTTTTCTGCCCTGGGGCATCTCACTCTGCTGCAGTGCACACTTCTAGATTTGTAAGGTCAAGGTGCACCAAGAAAAGCAGCTCCTGGCTGGTCATCCCAGGGCAGCCCCACCAGCCTTGCCCAAATCTCAGCCCAGCCCCTTCCACAGCTATTGGCTTCACTGTGTGCCAGGGCTGCTGCTAAGCTAAGTATTCTTGGTCCTCAAGCCCCTCCCTGCCCCCACACACCACCGTCTACTTCCAGAGATGAGGAGACAAAGGGAACCTTGGGTCCCATGGCCCTGCAGCCACTGGGGGTGGGGTGGGGGGGAGCTCCTACACACACATCAATCTGCAAGCATTCTGTCTGGGAATTTGTGCCAGATTAGGGGCAGACCACTTGAGCAGCCTAACAACCACTCCACCGGTTTCTCACCCCAGGGCAAGGGGTGGGCGAGGCCCCCAGACCCAGACCCAGGTCCCTTTTCACCTGGGTGTCCAAAGCCTTCAGCCCCCAGACCCAGCAGACTACAAAGGCCCTCCTCTCCAGCCTGTTCACAGAAAGTGAAGGCAACAGGCCAGTGAAGAGATTTAGTGCAAACATTATCTGCCGCCAAATCCTTGCTTTCATCTCTGCCTTTTTGTGAGCCAAATAATTTGGAAGCTTTCATTGATGGTTTCCTCTCTGCCCCATGAAAACTTGGAATTTATGCTGGCTATGACTCCTCTCTTAGGGGACAGGGAAATCTCGCAGGCTGCTCTCCAGCCTGCTGTGGGAAGGAGGAAAAGCTTTTCTTTGGTGACAGTTCAAGGTGGGGAACTTCTTCAGCCCTTGGAGTCCAAGCCTTAAGGGTACGTGTTTCTAGTCAGGCCTCAAAGCCCTCTGCAGAGGTTCCTGGGCTCCCAGGGCCACACAGAGCTGGTCCCCAAGCAGGGCCGGGCATCAATACCCTTTTAATAGTTTGACTCTATTTTTAGGTGGGGAAAGGTTCAAAGGCTCTGTGCTGGAAAACCCAAGGCAGGGGACTTTTCAGCCCCATGCAAATCACTCTTTGCCCCAGGCCTTCACTGACACCTGTTTCCTCCCAGCAGCTGGCCTATCCTGGGTGAAGATAGCAACCTGGCCCTTGGGATCGCTGCCAAGAGGCGGCCCCTTCCTCCTGCAAGTGTTTAGAGAGAGCAGGGCAGGGGAAGTCGGGGGAAGGAGCTCCCCAGAACTTCCCCACCCTTCTCCAACGTGAATAGCCACTGAAAGTGAAGGGCAGCTTCCTCATCTCCAAAATGGACAGGACAATTCCTGTCTCCTCAGACCAGGAGGGCACTTAAAGGTGGCTATTATTTTACCAATTCAACCACATCAATTGGGGAGCCCTGTGGGTCTCAAGACATGGGAGGGGAGTGGGGGGGCAGCCCCAGAGGCTCCCAGGGCCCTAGTGCACTCTGCTTTCCAGCGCATTCCATCCCCACTCAGCAGAGCTAGTCCAGAAAGGCACTAAGAGCCTCAAAACAGCATCTTCCCATGCCCACCTCACCCCCTCATTCATTCAGGTCTTTACTGAATTCTGGGAGATATCTCCTTTGATCGCCACCCACTCCCATGGAGCCCAGGGAGGACACTAGGTTGGGGGATGGGGGTGGAAAGCATCAGGTCTCAAAGGCCCTTCCCACCCCCCCACCCCCTAAAGGGAGACTTAGGGTAGGCCAGCTTGGGGAGGAGGGGGAGGAGGAGGAGACAGGGTAGTCCTGCACCCCCACCCTGGGTTGGCTACTGGCAGTTTCACCAGGATTTGCCCCGTGGTGGGGGCAGGGAGAGGAGGGCCTCGGGCACAGGAACCCCCCCCCCCATGCCCCGGGCTCTGCCCCAGCCCTCTCTCTGAGCCTCCCACCACTGGCCCCGAGAACAGCAGGTCTTGCTATATGACCTCAGGATCCTCAGCTTCTCTGTTCTCACAGGACCAAGAACCCTGGACTAGCTTTAAGGATTAAAAAATTAAAGTGCCCGGCCCAGCATCTGGCTCCCTTGTAGGCTGTAGAACAATGACTATCTAAAGGGCCAGATTCAAACCACCCCCTTCTCGGCACTCAGTGCTCCTGCAGCCCCACCTGTGCCCACTGCCACGCACTGAAGATCTAGGAAGAGGGTGTGGTTTTTCAGGGGATGCAGGAAGCAAGTTCCCGATGTCTATTATCTACCCATCCCCATGCTGTTCTCCACAAGTCCAGCAGCCATAGACACCACTATGTGCCACAAGAAACACCCCAGGCCAAAGTTAATGAAAGCTTAACAAGCAGATGCATGTAAACAGGCATAATGAGCGGACGACTTAGCTGGAGGACTGAGGACTGCATCCTTCATCTTTATGTCCAAATCCTGCCGCCCTTGGCATAGCTTCCAACATGTCCCAAATCCTACTGCTTCTTACTCCACTGCCGCCACTCAGCCACTGTCATATCCACCCGGGACAACTGCAGAAGAATCCTCCCTGCCTCTACTCTTGCTCCCCCGACATTCCCTTCTCACAGCAGCCAGTGGGACCTTTTATTAAAACATCAGACTGTGTCATTACCCTGCGTAAGATCATTGAACAACTTCTCGTCTTGCTCAGATCTCTAGAAACATCCTTCCAGTACCTACAGGCTGTGAGCACTGGTATCCCCCCAACCCCCAATTCATTCCATATAGCCACACTGGCCTCTCCTCAACATGACTGCGTCTTTGCCCAGAAAGCAATTCCCACGTACAGCAGCAGAGCTCAGTCCCTCGCTTTCCACAGGTCTCTGCTCCTGTCATCTCCACCTCTGCTCATCTTTTTCCAGGACACCTGTTACTACTCACCTCTGAGGGCTTCTTTTCGTTTTGCCGGGGCCAGCCCGACTTGGTGCTGCTGGGCAGTTTGGAGCATCTTGACGCGGATGTGGCATGACCTGCAGGAAAAACATGGCCTGTTAGGGGCTCCTGGAAGGCCCAGGAACACCAGCCACCCACGTCCAAGGATAGGAAGCCTGTAGGAGAAACTCTGGCTCAAATGTTCTGGAGGTGAAGACCTCTGGGAGGACCTGTCTCTGTTCTGGGCCTCCTGGATGATGAATGGGGACACAGTGCTTCTTCCACTCACCAACCAGAAGGGAAGTGTCACCCTGGGCAGATGACTTAATCACTCTGGGCCTCAGTTTGCATTTCTATCAAGTGGGGACAAGAGATTAACTGTCTTCAAAGAGTTGTTGTGAGAATTAAAATGCTTTGACTATGAAGTCTTAGCACAGTCCCCGTCAGACAGCACTGCCTCACTAAACATTAACTATTATTACTAGAGTCTAAGGCCCTTGCTGGACTACAGGGCTGTGGCCTCTACGGCAATGGGTCACAGCAGCAGCAGCCACAGGTGGGTACAGTGGGGGGCCTGATGGGAAGGGAGTATGCCTCAGCCTGGCACAACTCTGATGCAGCTACAGTGCAGCTGACCCCCCTTGCAGGTGCCTGGCCCTCAAGGGTTCCTCTGCCTGCGATAAAGTTAGAAGCAGAGGTTGCAGTTCTTCTTGGCTCTACTGAGACAAGCCACAGGCAGTGTGGCTGTAACCAGAGAGCCAGCTGGTGTGATCTCCTGCCACAGCAAGGAAGGGCTGGCCACAAGAGCCTCACTGAGCAAACAGACCCTAAAGGCCAAGTAAATGAGACCTGGAGGTACGGGAGGGGCTGGGGCCTGACCAGCCACCCTACTCCATCAGTCCTCAGGCTCTTGGGGGCTCTGAAACTCGGGGACCTCTAGAAGGCCTTGGAGATGGAGAACTCCCTAATCCCAGCTGCCCACATTGTGAAGAAATTGAGGTCTAGAGTCGGCAGGTCTCCCCAGCAAGTCTCTTTTACAGCCGGACCTCCGCCAGGGTGCACCAGGTAGGACCCTCCTGGCAGTGGACCTTTGCTGCGTAAGGTAGAAGGAACTCCTTGCTCTGACCAGCTCATGCAGGCCCAGGGTCCTGAACCATCTCACACAAGCTGCCTTCTAGTACCAGAGAAAAGCACTCACCTTATGCTAACCTCCTTTCTCTCCCTCAAGTTTCAGAAGAGGCTCCCTAAGCTCCATTCTCCCCTTGACATGCCCCACCCCACAGACATCCAGCTGACACACCCAGCCCATATGCAAGTCTTCCTCTGAGATTCTACTGCCAAGATCCTAATGCCTGAGATTCTAATGCCAAGGTCAGACTCCTTCATTAATTTCTTTAGCAAACATTTACTGAACACCTATTATGTGCCTGAAACAGCAGTGAGCAAGCCAAGACGGTCTCACCAAGGAGCTTAACCACTGGTTAGGAAATGATACTTACCAGGTAATTACAAGAGTGATAGGCTTTCTATTTGTTGTATGGAGACCTCTTCAGACCCTGATTCAACAAGAGGGCCAGAGAGAGGGACGCTTTCCTAGAAGCCAGGAGTGGCATATGCAAAGGCCTAGAGGGGAGTCGATCAGTTCAGACCCGAGCAAAACATTTGGGGCTGAGACCTAGGGGGTAAAGGGGAGCGCAGTGAAGGGGACTGCAGAGTCCTGGAGGCCATGGGGCTACGGAGACTTTCTCAGGAGCAAAGGAACCTGGCCTGAGTTATGCTTACATCAACATTGAGAGCGTGGGGCAACCTCCCCCAGCTGGGGCCCATGGGCCTGACAATTATTCAAATGCTTTCCCTGTAGGAGCCCCGCATGCAAGGCCTTACTGTCAGTGGTGTCAGAGTTGTCACTGCTGATGGAGTATTTCCGCCTCTTCTCTTCCATCTGCAACGAAAGGCAGGCCCCGTTATACTTACAGGAGGCTTGGGAAATCCTCAATGTCTCAGAAAACTGCCCAATAACCTATCTCCCCACACTCGCCCCACTACAGCAGAAGAAGGCTCTGCCCTGGCCTTCTCCTCAGTCGACCTCACCCTCTTCCCAACCATCAGGGATTCCAGGGTCCACACCTCTCACCTCCTGAGCTCAGAGCCTCACATGAGTAAGAGTCTAGCCAAGGGCCATATAGAGGGAGGGCAAGGGGGTCAGAGCCCCAGACTAAACAGTGACCAGGTCCTGCCCTGCCCCAGCTTCCACTCAAGGAAACTCAGGCCCACCAGAAGATCCACCCCCACCTGCAAGTTGCAACCGGTGCCCTAGAGGGTGCTGAGGGGAGGGCACAGGGAACAAGACTGATTCTTTCTGGGGAACCATGCTATAGGAGTTTAGGGACAAGCCAGCCCAGATAGCCCTGAGGGCACACCCTGAGAATGGTGGTCAAGGGGTGTGGTCATGGAGCTGGGGCAGGGAGGCTCCAAGCTGGGTCCCAGAAACACACAAGCCCAGGGTGGCCAACTGGTCCCGAGGTGGGTTGCCCTCGCTCCCCCAAAGTCCTTCTGCAGATAAAAGTACAAACCAACTTTACCTAGACTTCAACATTTAACTTCAAGGTAAGGACAACTTTCCCACACTGAGCTCATTCCTCTACCCCCACTATCTTGGCCACCTCATGTTCCCAACAACCTGGTAAACCGTGAACTACTAGCTTCATTTACTGGGGTGGCTCAGGGCCTTGTCCTGCTTGTAACTGGCTGAACAGGGATTTTAATCCACACGTCTGATGCCTGGGCCCACACTGGAGCTGCATCTATTCCCACCCACTATTTCCTCTAATCCTGCAGAGTCCCTCTTCGGGGGAGAACACCAAGGGGCTTGTTAACTTGTCCCGGATGAACAGCTAGTCAATGGCCAAGTCCTAATGTAAGAACAGATCTGCGGCTTGGAGCCAGCTCTCTCCAGCATGTTCCTGTAAAGCTGGGATGCCATCTGCCACATGCCATGCTGCACACCCAAGTCTGCTCACGCTGAACCCTGGAGTTCCCTTTATCTTACTGCAGCTCTCCACAGAAAAGGAACATTAGCTTTCCAAAGTGGGGTGCGACTACACAGACCTCTGAGCTGACCGGGACCCTCCTGTCCCCAATATGACCTCAGCAGGAGCTTCTCTCCACTCCAGTGTCACCCAACAGCAAGCATGAGGATGACAGGAAGGTTCATCGGGGCTGCCTGCTGCCAGCTCCACGGGGGCCGGCAGAGCGCTCTCCAGAGGGTGCAGATGTGCAGGGGAAGCCTGGTGACACAAGCAGCACGGGTGCCAGGGAGACAGAAGAGTGATGACTATGACGGCCAAGCATGCACCACGGGAGGGAAATGGGATGCCTTGGCACACAGGGACCTCACTAAGCCCTCAGAAAAGCCCTCTGGTGCAAGTGGGCATGAGCTGCTTTCCTTTCTGCAGAGCTCAGAGGTGGAGTGATTTGCCCAAGACCTCAGTGCTTGTAAGAAATCTGACTCAGAAGACCACACGCTTGACCTCTAGACTTCTCTGACTGCGCGGCAGAGTACAAGCAGCTCACTGGCCCAGGTCATGGACTAGAAGAGGCAGTAATGCTCCACCACCCACAGATGCCATCCTCGCTGTCCTCTGAGGTCTGAATGTGACAAAGGTGACTTTGACAGAGCCCTGACTCTAGCCTACATCTTGCCAGCCCAGCCCTGTCATGGGTGGGTAAGAAAGGAGCAGGGGGCGAAGTGCTATAAATGCGCCCACCTGTTTTCTCCTGCAATCCTGTACAGGAGCATCATTTCTCTTCACTTCCGGCAAGGAGGGCACTTTCAAGGCAGGGTCTCCCACAGCACAGAAGCAGAAGTTCGGAATTCAGGGGCACTGAGTTCAAATCCTAGCTCCAGCCCTTAAAAGACCAGGGACCTTGGGAAAGACTGCCTCTCAGAGGACACAGACTGGGTCTGGATTTTTATATAAATCGCCTGAACTTACAATGTTGGCAACTGATTCAGAAGTTGTAAAACACTTTGAAAAGGCCAAACTAAATACATCTGTGGGCCAGAATAAGCTGGTGAGAATAAATGAACGCAGCATAAAACTCCTAGTGCAGCGATGGCTCTCCAGACAGGTGCTAGTTATTAATACCATGGCAGCCTTGCTTGAGCCAGGTGGAGAGTCATCCTGCTAGTATGCCCACCAGGGGGGGCTCCTTGGAGGGGCAGTGACCCTGTGGAGTAAGGAAGGCCCCTCTAGCAGGACCCCTTGACGGCCAAGAGCCGTCTCACGATGCTGCTCCCTGCTGCCCCGAGACCAACAGGCGGCCTATCAGCATGCAGACCTGCATCCACCTGCAGCCAGTTCCCCGTGTAACCTGGGCAGGGTGTTCTTAAGGGACATTTTGTGGTGGCTTAAGTGGAATAATAACTAGGCTTCAGAGTGAAGCCACTGTTTTGTGAGTGAAGCTTCTTTCCTTTGAACCAAGTCTGCCCAAAGGCCTCCTCGCCTCAGGTGAGCCTCCAGGTCAGTGGCTAATGAAGCTCTGAGTAAGGCCTGAGCTCCCCTGTGGAGGAAGCCCTTAATCCCTGGAACCTAGCCTAGCTAGAGGGACAGGGTGCACGCCTTCATCAACGTGGAAACCCAAGGCTGCAAGTGCAGGGAGGGGTTGCGGTGCTAAGACTTGACCTTGCCATCTGGTTTCCTTTTCCACTCCTTCCCAACGGCACCCAAAGCAAGGTCTACCCTAGACGAGTACCTCAGTGTCATAAGGCACTTGACTTTGGGGAAAGCAAGTGTTCCTGAAACCCTACTTACAAAGGAGACCCTGGGAAAGAAAGGTCCCCTCCGCTTTTCCTTCCACTGGCACCAACCCACTTGCACCCCCCACACCATCCCCAGCACGAAGACACAGATAGGAAACTCTCCTCCAGAGCGTGGCTGTCTTAAACTCCTCCCAATGGAGCAGCAGCCCACAGCTTCTCTGGGAGGACTTCACCCCCGAGCCACCCCTTGGCGGTTCCAGGGGGCTCTCCTTTCAGAATCCACCCACTTTTCTCCCCATCTCTACTGCTACCACACTGGTCCAAGACGGTCTCATCTCTTGCCTGAACTCTTTATTCATCTCCTAGCTTCCACTCTTGCTACCCCAGAATCCAGAATCCACACAGAGGCCAGAATGATCTTCAAAAACACAAATCAGATCATGCCATGCCCCTGTTTAAAATCTTTCAAAGGCTTCCTGCTGATCAAAGGATGACACTCAAGTTCCTGACCACAAGCTCCTACGTGATCCAGACCCTGCTGACCTCACCATGTCCATACCGACCACCATCCTCTCCTCTCCCCTCCCACTCTCCAGCCTCACCAGCCTCCTTTCATTTCCTGAAAAACATACCAAATATTCCAGGCTTCAAGACTTGTGCACAGACTGTGCTCTGCCTCTAACGGTCTACGCATGCCTGACTTTTCATCCTTCAGATTCAGCTTAAATGTCACAGAGGGCTCTGCCAGGCACTGTATCTTCAAAAAGCCCACCACCCCATTATTCAACATTTTGGGAGCATCTATCACAATGTGTGTCTGTCGGTCTACTTGCTGATGTCCTTCTCCTGGGGAATGCACATTGCATGAGGGTAAAGAGCACACCTGTCTGGATCCCTACGAGAGAGCCCCAGTAGTCCCCTCACATGGCACCCAGCACCAAACAGGGGCCTGGTATATACGGAGGGCCAAGTGTGCTGTCTCCTCTCTCGAGAAGCACTGAGACTGCACAGCCCAGCTGGCCCGCCTGCGGCCTGCAGC
Source organism: Smutsia gigantea (assembly GCA_032199065.1). Lineage (NCBI taxonomy): Eukaryota > Metazoa > Chordata > Mammalia > Pholidota > Manidae > Smutsia > Smutsia gigantea. The sequence goes on along the minus strand of JAVSCE010004866.1, from coordinate 34,823 downwards.
AACAAACACTCCAGCCCAAGATTTTGTCCCGTTTTCACAGCCCGCTTTCCCTGTCTTAACCTCACACATTTTCCAGGAGGCTTTATTTGGTCGGGCTCCCGGCTAATGATCAATGTCAACTCAGTAATAGGGCAGCAATTTGGTGGCAGACGTTTTCTTGGCACCACAAGCCACTGGTCTTAGCGGGGGCCTCAGGTCTGGACTTGAAATACCAATGCCCAATGCCAGCCCCTTTAAAGACCTCTTGGCAAATAAACTCAAATAAACACCCTGGGTCTCCATTAACGCCCTTCCATCTGACCCTGGGAACAGTGAGCCTTTCAGGCCAGCTACTGCAGCCCTCCCTGGGCAGTTAAAACACCCTAACCTGGCCTCCAGCCTCTCCTCTGGGGGCCACCAGGCCTGTTCTGCCCGCCACCACACACAGCAGGATTTCGTCTTCCTCCTTAAAAAATGGGATTTTTAAAGGCTTTCAAGCAGGCAATTTACCATTCCAGACACAATCTTTCAAAGAGAAACAAAAACTCTCCCTGTCTGAGGCAGACCGCTAAGACGTGTGTGTAATAAGATGCTAATACAATTTAATGATATTTCGGCTAGAAAACCTGTCCTCAGAGCCTCCTTGTGTCGGGAAGGCCAGACATTCAGAAAATAAGAGCTGCACACTCTTAACCCACTTTAAACTGGGGTCAGAGCCCTACTCTTTCCTATTCTCATTAACTTTAATGCTTTCTCAGAAACAGTAATCGCCATTACAAAAATGATTTTGTATACACAGATTCTCAAACGTGCTTCTCCAAGCATAGGGAAGCCCAAACTCTCCTCTGATACCCATTACTGCCCACACTTGCAATTCCCAGTGCCCCAGAGGGCACCCGGCTCCCCTAGAACACGTTGCCCACACCCACCCTCCAGACCCAGTTCTTGTGGGAGAATGAAAGGGGCTTTGTCTATTTTGACCTCCAGCACCTCACCGTACTCTCCACCTCAGAGAGGGCAAAGCTCAGTCCGCTTGCTCCCAGATGTCTACCCATTGGCAACTGTAAGGTCTTTCTGATTCCTTCTTCAGAGAAGGGAGTTGGCTCTCTGGTCTAGCCTAAAGGGGAGAGATCAAAGGCCCAAGCTGCATGTAGGTCCTCTCCAGGTCATTAATAAGAATGTCTAATCCTAATCCACTGCTTACCACATGCCTGGTTTTGGGCTTAGTCTTTTTCACGCAATATATTGCCTAACCCAAACACCCACCATGCAGTAGTTACTATTATTAACCCCACTTGCAGATGAAGAAACTGAGGCACAGAGGAGCTGTCACAGCTAGTGACTGCACAAGACAGCTTGCAAATCTAAGGCATCTGACTCCAGGCAGTGTTACCACCCCCCCACTGGCTACAGTGCACGGGCCTACAACCCCAGAACATGGCTGGGGTACTCCAGTTTCCTAGGGGTTGTCTGAGAACCTTTCTGGGTTCCTAAGCTTTGAGCCACATGGGTAGGGGCCTATGTGGAGGACAGGCCAAGCCAGCGGCACCCTCCCAACTGTGACCTGGCCTCCCCTAAGAGAACTTGAAGGGAGAACTGTCAGGCCCGCAGCACGCCTGCTGGATGAGTTGTGAAGAATTTGGACTGAAAGTTCTGACCTGGGTCTTGGGTATAAGACAACTTACCTTCCTGTTAACCTGAACACCAGTTAACCAGAACACCCTGCTCCAAACCTCAAGGATGTAGAAGGCAGTGTCAAAGGCCTAACCTCCAGACTCGGGGTGCACCTGGGGGCTGGGGACCGGCAGTCCCACCTCACCCGTCCATGAAAGTTACTGGAGATTTCTGACAGTCTCTTGGATCCATGTTAGTGTCTGTTTAGCCAGGCAATTTAGGGAAAGGAAAAGCATTTGGATGGGAAATGTTCTGGAAACATCTGCTGCATCCCAAGCCCAAAAACTCTATCCTTAAACACTTCATCTCCAAAGTGCTGAGGAGACCCTTGGCCAAACAGTTTCAAAACCAACATTTACTCACTACAAGCCCTACTGCCTGGAGCAACGACTTCCCTCTGCGAGGCATTTGCTGTGGAACCAAATGCTCTTTCACTCTAAACAACAGCCAACAGCACTTGGGACAACTGAGACTGCTCCAGATCAAACAAACATCCCTTTTTCCCCCCTACCATGCAAACTTTCTCAATAAATTATTCGCCCACTTCAGATCAAAGCTTGTTTTGCAGCCTCTGACCTAAAAAGCAAATAGCATCTCTTAAACATGAAAGATCTCCTTCCTGCCTGGGTCGACTTTATTACTCATTCCTTCCCTTTACAGTTATTCTGTTGTTATTTTCCTCCTCCTCTTGTTAGAGGCTCTGCGGGTCCCAGCCCGCCTAAGGAAGATGGGACAGGAGGGGTGGTGCATTCACTTGTGGCCTTAAGGTGAGAAGAGGAATGAGGGTGGGAAGAAGCCAGCACCCTGGGAACCCAGGAAACAGGGCCAGGTCCTGTTAGCAGCTCCCTGCCAGGCCCTTTTGCCAAATGTCCTACTGGGAATCTTACCAGTTAAGGGAGGAAGTTAATGCTACCGCGGGAGGAGGAGCTAGACGGCACTACCACCACCTGGCCCGGGACTCAAGTTTGCAAAGATAAACGTTAAGAGGACGCCCTGACAGACTGTCTGGGCTCAAACCTCAGGGCTCCTCCCCCTTCCAACAAAGGCAAGGCAGCAGGCCAGTCGGGCCCGCTCAGCCTCTCCACCGCCACCTTTAGCACTGCCCTGAAAGCAAGCATGATGCTTCCTGATGACCCCTGCCAACTCAGCCCTTGGATAAAACTTTGTGCCTCGGAATTCCGCAGTGGATGAACATGGGGTGCAAAGCACAGGGGCAAATTTTGGAAACCCGCAGAGAGCAGAGTCGCCGGTGCAGTTCGCCTTGGCACGCGGCAAAGGGAAACATGGCTCTTCGCGCCCCCATCAGCCCGGGGCAGGAGACCGGCGACCAAGGTGGTAAATTAAAAAAAAAAATGTCCCGGCTCGCAGCAGAGGCTGAAGGGATTGCAAGGAGGGCTGCGCACGCCTCCAGCCTGCCCCTGGAGGCAGTCCGCGGGACGGCAGGCAGGAGGCGCGCCGCCGTGATTCCGACCGCGGGAGCTGGGAGGAGGAGCCGGAGGTGGCTGCCGGGGGCTTCGACCCCAGCGGAGGAAGCGCAGGAGGCGGTTCGGGAAGGGGGCGGTACCAGGTGGACTAGACGCCTGGGGCGGGTGGGGGGCGGGGAGGGATTTAGGTGCTGCGGCTTAGGGTAGCCGAGCCCTTCGGGAGGTGGGCAGCCGTGTGTGGTGGGGAACAGGGTGCTGGGGGGGTGGGGGTGGGGCGCTGTCCTGGGCCTCTAGAAGGTACAGTGAAGCCTTCCCGCCTGTCTCGCAGACATCCCTTCTTTTGATATAACAGCTATGAATCTTGGCCTGGAGAAGAGAGTGTCTCAGAGCCCAGGGATAGGCGGGAAGGGACTGGAGGAAGCCACAAGTCTGCACCCAGGCGGGGAGGAAGCGGCCGGGAGCCGCTCCGCAGGCGCAGGCGAGTGGGTGGGAAGGAGGGAGGGAGAGAGGGAGGAAGGAGGTGAGGCCAGGAAGATGCCACTGCCGGGGGCGGGGCGAGGCCGGGGAACGAGAGAGGGACTGCAGCGGTGCTTGGTGGGGGCGGGGGCCGCAATATCACTCATTTGGCGGTCAGGTGTGCAGATCCCAGCCTGGGGCCGCCACTTGCCTACGTCTTCCCGGTACCACTCAGGGCGCAGGGGCGGAGACGGAGGGCCGGGGACTGCAGAACCGTACCCGGAGCGGGACGCGAACCGGCAGAGTTGGGAGAAGGTAAACAAGGGCCACGCCCCCTACCGTCGCCCCGCGGGCGCGCACCCGCCGCTCCGGCCGCCGCCGGTACATTTCCACTCTCCCGGCCCTTCTCCCCTGCCGGACTCCTGCACAGCCCCGGAGCGGGGGTGGGGGCGAGGGCTGCCCGCGACCCCAACCCGCGCTCCCCGCGCTGGGGCTGCACACCCTACATACTCACCTGGAAAGAGTGTCCCCCGCCCGTCCAAAACACTTTAATTTGTGCAGAACCTTCGCGCACGAGAGCCGAACATGCTGCCCCCGCGTGCAGCACCCGCGTGCACCCAAGCCGGAGAGGGGGCGACAGGGCGGAGACCGTGGCCCCCGGAAGGTGTCTGGGACCGGACCGGCTGCACGTGAGCCCATCGCGGGGTCATGTGCACCAGCTCACCCCGGTTCGGCGCCCGGACGTGCTGCGTATCAACAAAATGAAACTCGGGGCGACAGGCAAGCAGATATCTCCGAGTCCTCCGAACCCCTGTCCCCGGCCACGCTACCTGTCCGCACCGGTCTCTCGCCGCAGCCCCTCCTCCGCTCGTACGGAGCTCGCCGGACAAGTTGCAGCCTCGGCGCGCCCCCGCCCGCCCGCGCCCCCTCGCCGGCCTGGGGGCGCCTTGCCGCAGTCATTAATAAAGAAGGTCGCCAAGCTCACCCTTCCAAAAGTTGTTGTTGCATGCGTCCCTCCCTCTCAGCTTCCCCGCAATGTACTCTTTAACAGGACTGACCAACATGCGCAATCTCTCCCCTGTGCTTGTGCATCCCCCCCACCCCCCCGCGCTGGCTTCCTAGAACAGGCAGCCAGCAGGAGAGAGAGGGAGCGAGCGAGCAAAAGAAGAGAGCCAGCGAGGGAGCGAGAAGCGCTGGCAGATCTGTTGCAAAAACACAAAATAACGCCGTGGAGATGCGCTGGGCCCATCACCGGGGACTGGATCTTACCTTCCTCTGCGATGCCTTTACGAGGGGCGCTGCCCTCGGCTACGCGCCGTGGCAAGGGACGGCGCGGGAAGGATGCTCCCGAAACCCGGAGCTCCTGGGGCCGGTGCAGGCGGGCGGGGGGCGCGCATCCATCCGGGGTCGCGGCGAGGGAGGCAGCCGGGCCCGCGGCGTCCTCGGCCCCGCACCCCTGCCGGGGACGGTCAGCCCGCGGGACCCAAGTCCTTGCCGCTAGGAGTGGGCGCAAAGTAACTCCATGGACGCTGCTCACCCCCCCCAAAAAATAGCCTCCAACTGCGATGGCCGCGGTCGACACCATTCACCAAACCCCCTGTGTATGTTTCTGTTTCTTTTTAAACCAAGACTTCCTTGTGATCTCTTTCGAAAAAAAAAATGTGGTGGGGTGGGGGTGGGGTGGGGGTGGGAGTAGGGTGGGGTAGAGAGGGCGAAGAAGAAGAGGAGAGGTAGCCACTTTTCTTATTCACTCAATCCCACTCCTGACACCCCCGTCGCCTTACCCCGCCCAGTTGTTTGGCTTCAGCAGCGGGTCCAGGTAACGTCGCAGGCCTCCAGTGGGGGAGGGTGCCCTGCCGGTCTCCCCGCCTGCCTGCACCGCGGGCTTGGACTCCCCATGGGCTCTGGGACGCCCCCAGCCCGCCCTGTCCCTAGGGCCGGGCCCGAGCGGCGGCTGCGTCCGTGCAAGTCCCATCAGGTCTGCACACACTTCACACACACACACATACCCCGCCCCTCCACTCTCTCACACTTTCTGCTCACACCCCGCCCCCTTCGCTCCCCAGACCCGGGCAGCGCCCCATAACCTTTAGAAAAAAAAAAACAGGCTTATACTTAAAAAAATCTTTTGGCGCCATATTAATGACGTACTTAAAATTTGCCATTTCTCCCTGCGTCAAAAAGACGTTTCTTTGCAAATAACAGCCTGAAGGCGACATTCACGGAGGGAACGAGGTTTGCACTGAGCACCCCGCCTCCCGGGGCTTCAGCGCTGGAAGACCCTCGCCCTAGGCCCCGCTTCTGAATCGCTGGCTTAAAAATGCGAATCAAATAAATCGCGTGGCGTTTTGCAGCGCCAGAAGTAAGCAGAAAGTGCTGGCAGGAGCGGAGGGGAGGGGCACGCGCGAGTCTGGGGGAGGGGGCGCGGCCCTCCCCCACCACAGCAGATGGAAACTCACATCCCAGGCGGGGGAAACTTGAAATTGTGGGCGACCTCAAGAAAAGAGGGGCGGTCCGTAGAGAGGGTCCCTCCAGGGCTCGTCGCCCCCTCCCCCAGCCTGGGTTCCTCCAGACGCCCCGCTCAGCCCTGCATTTCCGGGGGGTGGGGAACGCAGTGATGGGTGGGTGGGTGGGGGCTGCACATCCTGGCCCCAGTAGGAGTTTGCCCCGGGGTATCCCCTTCCCCCTCGTTCGTCCACCCCACTTCCCCTAAAGGGTTAAAAGACGAGGGGGCAACTTCGAAAGGCTGGCACTTGGCGAGGAAGCGGGCGCCCCTCTCCCCACCCTTCGCCTCCTCGCCCCTCCTCCTCCGGCTCCACTTCCCGACTTGACCTTGTGGTGCACAAACAGTGCGCTCGGATCCTCGCAGTTTCTGGAAGAAGAGCTTGCGCTCGCCAGGCGGGCGGGCTGTTGGGCGGCTCGCGGGCGGTGGCGGGGCCTTGGGTCCGTTCCCGGAGCCGCGGGCCACACCCACCCAACCCGCTGCGCCGGCCGCGCTCACCTTCTCTCGAGGAAGGAGCAGGGCTGGCCTCCTGGATGGGGAGGAGTTGGAGGTGGGGGGGGAAGCTGCAGACTTCTCTGGATGCTCCCAGCTGGGCGGGGGGTGGTGGTGGTGGTGGTGGTGGTAATGGTGATGAAGGTCTGGTATCAGGCGGGGTTGGGAGGGGGAGAACTGGGAGCCTGGACCAACATCCCCAAAACATCATTGGCAACTTTTTCTTCCTCCTCTCTTTTGGCTGCCCCTCAAAAAGATGATCCACTAATTTTTTCAGCTCACCTTTGGCTTTGAAGGCACGTGGGTGAGTTGTGAACTGGGACAGGAACCGCCTTCTCCAAGACTGAAGGTTGTTTATTCTTTTTTTCCCCTCCACCTCCTTCCGTGGAAAAATAAGTATCAGTTTACATAAGATGACATTTATGTGACAAGATTCCCTGATGGAATGTTGTGAACACACTTGCTTATAGGGGAAATAAATCTAATAGTAAACAAACTAATAATAAGCAAAAATCCTCCGACAGGGCGGATTGTCGACACAACAAAGAGGGAGATGATGAATGCTGAAATAAGCACATTTTGCAACCAGAAAGAAATACGAGCTCAAAGGGAGTCACTACAACAGTTCTCTTCCTTGGCCTTCATTCACAAAGTCTGGGGAGGCTTGTCTGGTAAGATTGAAGGGCTACGTATAAACTCTGTTATATCTGGCTGTAGCTCTTTGGTCAGTTGGTATGATTTGCCCAAGCCCAAACTTAGTGCCTGGAAATATGTGAGCTTGTAACAAAGTGGTTAAATGCCTGGATTCTAACCCTGGCTCTGCCATTCAGAAGCTGCTTGATATGGACAAGTGAATTAACTTCTTTGTATCTTTTTTTTCCCTCTTCTGTAGAATGGGATGGTTGGAGGGTTCCTGAGATCACGTATTCACATGTACGTATATGTATATGTGTACATTTCCATGCTGTATGTGTCAGGCAGGGCCTCGCTCAGAGTGCCCAGTGCACATTACCACTTTCCCCGGTGCCTGCATTTTGGAAGGGTGCATGAAAGCTGGTAACACTTAAAAACTAGGAGACAATAATTTCTGTCTTATCCTCTTGAGGACATATACAAGATCTTCCAGTGTGGGCAAAAAGGAAGATCAGGTGAAAAACCTGTGAGAGATGGTGGATTTCATGGTCAAGGTCCAGATGGCAGTGTCAGTCACACATCTGAGGTGGGAGTGGAGGCACCAATTTACAGTGGCATATTCTGGTTGGATCTAGTTTCAGAAGATTTAAATGCAAAAGGGGACTGCACAGTCTCTTCCTCTTAGCCATCAGGTTTCCATAAACCTTGGCAAGCAGTTACAAATGACCTAGAGAGATGGAAGAGAGAGGGGTGACCATTTATAGAGTACCTGCTCTGTGCTATGCACTGTGCGAGCCATCTCATTTTATCCTCGCAAAAAACCCATCTTACCTATTCAGAAAGGTTTAGTAACTTACCAACAGTCGCACAGCTAGCAAGTGGTGAGAGAATTGGTACCTAGTCCCACAGACCCTGATGCCTTTATGTTTTCCATTTTACCACACTGCCAGCAATGTATTAGTATTACTGATTTGATTGGATATGGGGCCCTGATTGCTATGCTGCCAAGAAAAAATTTTATGGGCAGCAGTTTGCCTCTGAGGTGGTTCCTTGAGTTTGGGTGAGACCTAGGTGCCCTAAAGAGTCCTTACAAGATACTTCTTGTTCAGGACTGGAAGCTCCATCATAATCCTTGGGTTCCCACAGCTTTCTGCTACTGTCTAGAGTTAACCTTGAAAATATTTCCAGAATGAAAGCAATAAAGCCAATTGTAACTACTTAATCATATTAAAAGTCTCACAAATCACTCATTAGCTTTTTTGCAGAAAAAAATGAGAAGCACAGTTCTTGGAGATGTAATCATTCCTTTTTTTTCAACTAATGTTTTATTGAGTGCCTCCTGTGGTATTCTAGGTGCTGGGAACACAGTACAAACATGACAGACAAAAATGCCTACTCTCATGGAACTCACTTTCTGATGAAAGGGGATACACAACTTTTAAAAAAACTAAAAAACGATAGGTGAAGGTGAGTCAGTGCTATGGAAAGAAATTAAGTAGGAAAGGGGAATAGGGAGTGTGGAAATGCAATTTAAATAGAGTCCTCAGGGAAAAGCTCCCTGAGAAGGTGGCTTTTGAATCATAGGAAGTAAAGGAATGAGCTATAAGGCTTTACAGGAGAAGAGCTTTCTAAGCCTTGGGTTAGGCACCCCCTCCAGAGCTCTGTGGATAGAATTCAGGGGATCTTGATCTTCTGTGGGGAAAAATTATGTCTTTATTTTCACTAATTACAATTTAGCAAGTTCCTCAATTATGAATGCAGACAGCAAATCATAGTGATATTAGCAGCACCTGTGACATTGTTGCTACTAGAAATCACAGATATTTTCCTATCGCATTACAGTTGTTGCAAATACCTTAAAATATTACACTCAACACCACTTCAAAACTATGCTGCTAGCTCTTGTAATTTAATGAATTAATAAGAAACACACACATTACTATATATTTCACATTTTAAAATATTTTGAGAGCTGTATTTCAATATAATTGGTTTTCTTTATCATTTATGAAACTTATTATATGGATTTAAAGATATACTAGGAGTCCACAGGCATTACAGATGGCCAAAGGCACACACACAAAAGGTTAAGAACCACCGGCTCTATAGAGAGACCAACAAATGCAAAGGCTCTGAGGCAGGAATAGGTTTATGTACAAGGAAGAGATTATATAGGGCATTGTGAGGAATTTGGCTTGTGCTAGGAGTAATATGGAGGGTTTTGAGCAAAAAAGTGACATGATCTGACACTGGATTTTACAGGTTACTCTGCTGTCAGATGTAGGGCAGACAAAGGGGAAAGGCTAAAAGCAAGATCAGTTAGGAGGCCACTCTAATAAACGAGGTGAGAGATGATTTTAACTCAGACTAGAGCACTTGTAGTGGAAGTGGTCAAATTTTATATATATTTTAAGGATAGTTCTAACAGGATTTGTTGATGGGGTGTGAGAAAACAAGAGGTCAAGGATGATGACAGGAATTTTGCCTAGAATCAATGGAAAGATGGAATTGCCATTAACCAAGATAGGGAAGCTGCAGAAGGAGTAGGTTTTAGGGGGAGTATAAGGAGCTCATTTTAGACACGTCAAGCTTGAGATGCCCTTTAGACATCCAAGTGCAGCCATCCTGCAGGCAGCTAGACATGGCAGCTTCAGCTCAGGGACAAGGTCTGGGCTGAAGACATCACTTAAGAGTGGTCAGCAGGTGGATGGTATTTAAACCTATAGTACTATTTGAGATCACTAAGGAAGCGAGAATAGACAAAGAAGAGGCTCAAGGATGGTGCCCTTGGGCACTGAAAGGATAAGAGGTCTGGAAGAGGTATCTGCCAGATGTCACTAAAAAGAAGTATCCAGATATTTCTCCAAAAAAGAGATACAAATGGCCAGTAAGCACATGAAGACATGCTTGACATCATTAATCAGTAGGGAAATGCAAATCAGAACTACATTGGGTACCACCTCATGCCCATCAGGATGGCTACTATTAAAAAAACAGAAAATAGCAAATGTTGGCAAGGATATGGAGAAATTAGAATCTGTGCTCTTTTGGTGGGAATGTAAAATGGTGCAACCATGTGGAAAACAGTATAGCCATTCCTCAAAAAACTAAAAACAGAATTACCATATGATCCAGCAATTCCATTTCTGGGCATATACACAAAAGAATTGAAAACAGTATCTTGAAGAGATATTCGTGCACTCATGTTCACAGCAGGATTATTCACAATAGCCAAATGTGAAAGCAACCCAAATGTGGTATATACAGAGACTGGAATATTATTCATCTTTAAAAAGGAAGGAAATTCTGCAATATGCTACAACATGGATGAATCTTGAGGTCCTTATGCTGAGTGAGATAAGCCAGTTACAAAAAGACAAATACTGTGTGATTCCTCTTGCATGAGATATCTAGAGCGGTGAAATTCATAGGGACAGAAAATAGAAAGGTGGTTACCAGGGGCTGGTAGGGGACTAGGGGGTTACTGTTTAATGGTTACGGTTTCCGTTTTGCAAGTTGAAAGAGTTCTAGAGATGGATGGTGTTGACGGTTGCACGACAATGTGAATGTAGTTAATATCACTGAACTGTGTTCTTAAAATGGTTAAGATAGTAAAATGTATATTATGTGTGTACTGTACCACAATAAAAATAAAACTGGGAAAAAAATGTAAAAAAGCAGCAGCAGCATCCAGAGAGAGAAGGAATGTCCCAGAAGTCAAATGAAGAGTCTCAGGAGAGAGGAAAGCCCAATGTCCAAAGCTGCCAAGGTGTCCGGTAAGGAAAGGACTGACCACTGATCATCGGGTTCAGCCATTTTTAGGTCACTGGTGATCTTGACAAGGGCCATGGCAGTGGAGTGGCAGGAGCAGAAGTTTGAATGGGTTCGAAAGAGAGTGGGAAAGTTTATAGCTATTACAGCTTGTTCCAAGATTCTACCTGAAAATGAGATGTCCTCTGTCTATGTATGTTAGTAGAGATGGACCACCATGTATCTGTAAAATTCAATTCAAGTGACCATTATTGAGGATCTTCCAGGTGCCAGCCATGGTAAAGGATACTACAGAAACTGAAAGAAATGAAACATATTCATTGCCTTACAAGATTTCCCAAGAGTTCATAATCTAGCAAACTTTGTGGACACGCAAAATTCACACAAAGTGATACGTATGGCTAAATACACACAGTCAGCCTGGGCATCAATTTTTCTGGTGTAATAGGCAATATGGTTAAAACTGGGTTCCAGATTCAGGCGGTCTTGGGTTTGAGTCCCGTCTCCACCTTTCACCAGCTCTGTGACTTTGTATGAGTCAGTTAATCTCTCTGTGCCTCAGTTTCCTCCTCAGTAAATTTCCAAACTTTAATGTGACTTCTATGCTTGTTAAAAATGCAGATTTCTGGGGCTCATCCCCTAAAGGTTTTAAATGAGCGGGTCTTGATGCCCTTGGCCTTGAACCACATTTTGTAAAACACTGTGTGTTTATCCACATGGTACAAAGCACTGGCCTGGCACTCAGTGATTGTTCACTAGACAACAGCTGTTCTTCTAGAGGTCCTTACTGGGAACAAAAATTCTTTCTAATAACTTGAAATCTATGTCCAGAAGCAGAGATCCAGCATACCCTAAGCACCCTAAATTGAGAAAATGGCATGAGAATCATTCAATATTTATTCATCAAATATTTATTGAATGCCTGCTATGTCCTAGACAGTATTCAAGGGCTAGGGGAGACAGATACTATCTGACTCAATAATTTTTCTGAGTCATCAAGGTAGGCAGAAGCCCCAGTGGTAGTTAGCCATGCTCTCTAACAGCCAACCTCTGTGCCAGGTAAGAAGTCCTATGTTCATTCACTAACTGCTTAAGGCAGTAGTTGTCCAATGTTAACATGCGCATGAATCACTTGGGATCTTGTCCAAGGGCATATTTGGAGTCATTAGGTCTCGGGTGGGGCCTGAGAGTCTGCATTTCTAACAAGGTCCCACAGTATACTGATGCTGCTGGTCCACAGATCACACTTGAAGGAGCGCGGGTCTAGAGGTTTAGGAAAATTGGATCACAACACTTACCCTAACATGAGAATTCCTGGGAATCCTAAATGGAAAAATGAAATCTGGGAAGATTGCACAGATACAGGTAAGGTTTGCTCACACTTTCTCTGCCTCCTCTGTCTCTGGAATCCAATTTTTACCCTTCCACATGTAGTCAGTGACGTTAGGTGGCCTCATCTAAGGGAGGGTAGACAGTCATTCTGTTGGTCATTCAGTAAACATTTCCTAGCCGCCTACTCTGTGCCAAACCCTGGGCAAAGCACATTATTGGCACTCAAGAGAGAGTGATTCCAGCAGCTTCTGCCTTATAGGTTCCAGGCAGGGCCTGCAAGCAAGATTTGTGGGAGAGAAAAGCATCTCAGGACTGTGTCTATGCCTGAAGACACTGCTCTAGCAAAATCCAGCCTTGGCTCTTTCTCTGATGCGCTACATATGCATGCCTGGGAGAGGCACCCTGCTGGAGTCTTTGCTAGCTGGCTTAGAGATGGTACTGACCAGCCCCAGAGATGTCTGGGTGATGTGCCAGCCAGGCCACCTGTCCCTTCTTAGACTCTCAGATCCATCCCAGTGGCCACAGATGGCAGAAGGCAAAGAAGAACCGTGGGGCCTCCAAACACCCCCCAGAAACTGTTAGCAGGCAGTAACTCCAGCCAAGTCAGGAGCCAGCTTGACCACAATCAAAGTGTGAGACACCCCACTTAGAGCTGAGGGGCTTGGCCCAATCCAAGAACCACTGAGAACCAAAGGCACTGGCTCCAAGTCAAGTTGAACAGTGTAAGGAAAACCTTTCACCTTTCCCCACAGTTTCTGATATATCTAAGCAAATCTTCCCCCATCTGGCAGTCTTATAAAGACCTTTCCCATTCATTTACTGATGAGTTTATAGCCATGCTGGAGGTAATGTGGTTTTATTAGAAACAGCATGCATTTAGCAAGCACCTATATAAACAAGGCTCCATCTCAGGGCAGTGAGGTCCAGGTCTTCACCATTTAGGAAGACAACTCCTTAGCATATACAGGATAGTCAAGGTAAAACAAGCCATCTTGGGAGACTATTGGGTAGAATGGTCAAGAGAGTTTCTTGAGGAGGGCCTAGAGATGGACCTGCATTTAGACTAGGCAGTTCAGATGAGATGGGAGGGTGGAGGGTGTTCCAGGGAGATGGGCAGCGTCTGCCTGGTCCACAGTAGTACAGTGAGGCATTGAACAGACACTAATAACTGTATACAGACACTAATAACTAATAACTTCAGGAAGTCCTTGGGTTCTTCCTGAAGAGGGAAATGCCCTTTGTACAGGAAAATAAACCGGTAAGCTGCCTGAGGGTGAACCAAGTTGGAAGGAGAAGATGAGAGCATATAGTCTACTTCCAGGAATCTACCCCAAGGAGCACCCCAGAGTGATTGCTCAAAACATCATTACAGCGTCCATCACTAGAGTACTGGCTAAATAAACACGGTGTGAAAAGAAGGCAACAAAAAAAGAACTGTGTGGTTTTTGTTTGTCTGGTGTAGAAAGAGCCCTATTTTAGTGTTAAGTGAAAAGCAAGTTTCAGGATATACAAATATCACTATATTGTACACCTGGAAAAAAAGTTTCATTGTAATATGTACAATATGATCTCATTTGCATTAAAAAATACCTACAAAAGTCTATAGTTTTATCTGAACACAGACACACAGGTATATGTCATTCCATAGAACAAACAAAGCATGTGGAAAAGATACTCATCAAATTGACGACCAGTTGTTTGTGTTGGAGTGTATGGAGTGAGCTTGGGAAAGGGTGAGGGATTGGGGTACAGCCCGTGCAGATGGAGAGGAAGAGTCAACCCTGTGGTTGTTGGGGGAGCCCCACGAAGCCCTTTGCCTTTGTGCAGTGCTGGCTGCCCCACAGGTGCTTAGGGTTCTCCAGGGCAGAAGCATCACGGGTGGAGAGACCTAGTCCCTCGGCCCAGTGATGGGCTGGAGTGCAGTCCTGGCAGGCAGGGGCAAGAAGCTTGTCCTCTGCTCTAGCCCCAGTGCTGACTCCTGTTTGACCCTCTCTAGGCCCTACCATCAGGGTCTCTCTGGGCTTCCTCAGTTGGCCCAGCCTGAGATTCTAAGTCCAGAACCTTCCCATGGAGGTTGAAAAGCCTCACTTGGCTTTTGGCCTGCTGGGACTTGGGCACGGGCCAGGCTGGGACTGGGAAATAGTGCAGGAAAAGAGAAGTTTCTGAGTAAGCACGGCCTCCTGGAGGAGCTCCTTCCTCTGGCAGGTGAAGTGCCATTTCTTCTCAATACACTTGGCTTGAGGATATGTGGCCCAGCATGGCTTCTTAGGGAGCAAATGTGGGGAAAATTCATTACCTGATGGGCCCTAAATAGTTTTTAAAAAGTCCACTGAATGAGGACTCCAGGCTGGGTGAGAACAGCGGAGGCTGCTTGAGGCCAGGGCCTGGGCTCTGGACCTGCAGGATGTCGTCATGTGAGCTGTGCACAGGTGTAGATCTATTCTGCATACTATTCCTATGGTTGCTCTGGGCTGACTTCAGGCTGCAGAGTGTGTTAGTTGGGGTCCCTGCCCTGAAGGTACCACAGGATGAGGGAAGGGTATACATTGGATTTGGATGGGGTCAAGTATGTGGATAGGATCAAGGCTTAGTGTGGAACCAGAAGCACGAAGGCCAGCTGGCCCTGAGATACTTCACCCCAGTCATACGTTTGTTAATGGTGTCCTGGTCTGGACCAGCCTCCCACTGCTGAGAAGTGTCCTCGGGGGTAAGGTAGTCAGTTACCTTGGGAGCCTCCTGCAGGCACTAGTGAGCAAGCTAAGCCTCCCTTCGGGCTATGGACAAAGTGACTAGTGAGCCTTGGGTGGCCTTGGGCTGCAGCTGCCAGACATCCATGACCTGCATCTCCAGCCAGGGCCCTGGGGAGAGACTTGGACAGGAATCGGCACTGGATGCCTGTGCAATGGAGATGCTTGGAAACAAGGGAACTCTCATCGAGCTGATCCCCAGCTAGACCAGCTCCAGGCAGACTGTCCACCTAATTCAGCTCCTCTGAAGGAGTTCTTCAGAAGAAGGAAATTACCCTGGTATCCAGGTGGGCAAGAGAGTCAGAATCCTGGTGGTGGGGGTGGAGAGAGGGAAGGGAGACTGTGCTGGGCAGTGGAGGCTTCCCTGGAGAGCCTCTGCCATGGGGCAACTAGCACCTTATCTCCCTGATCCTCAACTGCTCTCAAATTTAAGGAAAGGCAAGCAGCTCTTAGATGTCCAGTCCTCTGGCTGGCCAAGCTGGGGAGGGTATGCCCAAGGAAGAGGAGGCACCATCCTTGCCCTGGGAGACCTCACAGCCCAGGTGGGGAGATGAGATTCCTAGAGTGGAAATAAGGAGAGGTAGGACATGAGTCAGTCCCCAAGTGTGTCCTGTGTGAGAGTGAGTGTGTGTGTGTGTGTGTGTGTGTGTGTGTGTTGAGGTGGGAAGCCAGGAAGGATCCACTATGTGAGGGCAGAGAGAAGAAGAGAAGGGGTGTGCACGTGCTTTCATGTACGTAAGTACATTTGTGTGTACCCACGTGCATATGTGCATACACTTTGTGCAGCATGTACCCACACATGCCTGATGCCACATCTCTGGAGTCCCCATCTTCTCTGCTATTTACCCAGACAACCTAAAAACAATTTCCATTTGACTTTAGGATTTTTCATTTAATGCATAAGATGCTTGCCCATCAGATATACTTTTCTACCCACATGTTATCTAAGGTCCAGTTAAATTGAGTCTGGATTGATTGTGCAAACACAGGATGGCTAGTGAGCAAAAGGCAAGACTAGAACAGCTGGATATGGCTGGAAATGGTCAATACGTGGATAAATGTTCTTGGATTGGCACTGATGGCAATGATGGTGATGACAAAAGACCCCATGTGGCCTCTGTGGGTGTCATCAGCTCTTTATCTTACACACACATGATGTAGAATTGGGCACATGGCAAATGCTCAATGGCTATTTATTGAATTTATTTGTAGACACTGAGAGAATGTCCACATGTGACACATGTGCAAATATGGAGCTAGATGATTAGTAATCCATGGACAGAGGACAGCTCAATGACAGAGTGAGTTTAAATATCATTTATTAGATCAATGGCTGAGGGGTGGTACCAATTATCAGATTGAAAGATTAAATCCATGGAGGATTGATAATTGATAAATAATAACCTGTTGATACTTGATAAAGGGGTGGGAAGGGAGATAAATTGTGGCCAGGTGACAGGTCAATAGATCCATGTTCAGAGCCAAATAGATAGATAGGTAAATAGATAGATAGTGATAGAGTAAGAGAGACAGATAAGAGGATGAGAGAGATACTGTGGTAGGCAAAGTAAAGCCCCCCCTAAGATGTCTATGTTGTGCTTCCCAGAACCTGGAATATGTTACTTTGCAGGTATGATTAAATTAAGGACCTTCAGATGGAGAGATCATCCTCGATTATCCAGATGGGTTCAATCTAATCACATGTCCTATCACTGACCTCTCTTTCAGCCTGCCCCAGCCTCCCCTGCCTTCTTTTCAGTTCTGTCTCATGCCAAGTTCATTCCTACCTCACGGCCTTTGAACTCACCATTTCCTCTGTCTATTCCTTTTCATCACTCAGATCTCAGTTCAGATGAGTGCTGCCTCCCTGCTTCCAGATTTTTGTCCTGAAACTGTGAGTACACTCCGTTCCTGGAGCCTGGGTTTGGGCAATGAGATGTCCAAGCTCCTCGCTTGCTGGCTGGCACTGGCCCCGGCCCTGGTCCCGCTGTGGGACGGAGCAGTGTGTATGAGTCACTGAGCCACAGACACATTCCCCTGTTGGAGGGACCTGAGCAGTTATGTCGTGGCAAGCTCCTAGGGCCAGTGGGCTGACTGAGGGGAAGGTTAGGAATGTCCCCCACACTATTCAGGCTCACGCAGGGCAGGGGGGCACTGGAGAGTGGAGGGGCTGGGAGTGGCCTGTGTGGATGATGATGCTGTCGCCCACCGGGGCCGAGCCAGGTGTGGAGGAGGAGATGGCATGTCCCAGTCTGGGAGGGGCTCATTAGCCCTCAACTCCTCCTTCATTCACCTCAGACTGACTGTGCACGCACTCTGTTCCAGGCACCGTGCTGCCCTACTATAGGCCCTCCCTGAAGGGACTTGCAGTCTAGACAGGGAGGGAGGGCGCGATGGGACGTGCAGGCGTGGGAGACGGTAGCTCGAGGGGACAGGGTGGATTAGCCTTCCAGGCAGCAGAACCAGCCGGCTGTGTTAGGGTAGGAGGGCTGCCTAACAAAGTACCACCAGCTGCGGCTTAAAACATCAGAGATTTGTTCTCTCACAGCTTTGGAGTCTTGAAGTTTGAAATGAAGGCGTTGGCAGGCAGCACCATGCTGCCTGCAGAGGCTCGAGGGGGGAAGCCTTCCTTGCCTCTTCCGGCTGCTGGTGCCTCCTGGCGTTCCTTGGTTTGCAGCTGCATCACTCCAGTCTCCGCCTTCATCTTCACACGCTGCCTTCCCTCTGTGTCTGTGTGTCTCTGTCTTCATGTGTGCCAGGGCCTGTTTCCAGATTTCCCTCTTCTTACAAAGACACCAGTCATTTTGGATTAGGGCCTACCTTAATGACCTCATTTTAGTGTGATTAAATCTGCAAAGACTGTTTCCAAAGAAGGTCACATTCACAGGTACTGGGGATTAGGTCTTTTCTTGTGGGAACACAATTCAACCTGCAACAGTGGCAAAGGCTTGGAAGGGCATGGAGCTCAGGGGCAGAGCTCTCCATCACCTGCCACCTCATGACCCACCACCTTTGTACACATTTCCCCTAGGTGGCTCACTGGTAGATACACCTGCCTGGCATGTTTCCACCTCCAGACTCTTGTTCCCACAGTTCCCCTGTCTTGCAGCTTATCTTTCTCAAGAGTGAGGCCCACCTCTTCAGAAGCACACTTGACACTGACCTGGCTTTCCTCTGACTTTCTGAGACTTTCACAGTCTGCAGCCTTCTTTAGACTACAGCCCTGTGCCCAGGTAGGCATCTTTTTATCTGCTCTCTTCAGCCTCCTCCCTGCTCCATGTTGAGCCCAGGATCAGGGAGCCAGAGGCCTTGAATTGCACCATTGCTGCCCAGGCTTCTCACTGTGTCTACGTGTCCCCAGAATGGGGGAGGCAAAGCCACAGTGCACCAATGGCCCTGACTGTGGGAGGGCCTCCCTTGGTCTGCCCACACTGCAACTCTCAGGGGCTCCCTGGGAGTTTTGAGGTGCCCCAGCTCCCACCACTGGAGCCCCATAGAGCCCACTGGCCCACCAGTCACCAGGGCTGCGGTGGAGCATTACCCACCTGAGGCAATTTGAGGGGCTTGCAAAGGGTTCCCTGACCCAACCCTCCCTTGCCCACCTGCCCCCGGCCAGAAATTCCACTATTAACAAGTCTGATGCATCTACCCCTGAGAAGGGCAAATGCCCCAGAGGGGAGACTCTGCCAGGAGTAGCTGTGCAGGGACTTGCCTCTGAAGCTTGGCAGCCTGATGATATCCAACTCAAGTCCTATAGGAGATTTGCCACCCAGGAGCAGGAGAGGCTGAAGGAGACAGGCTATTCCGCTGAGGTTTGTCCAGATGAGGCAGCTGCGGGGTCAGGGGAAGCTGATGGCAGCCCTGGCGGCTCAGCTTTGCCCAGGCAGCAATACACTCAGGCCCTAGGATATGCGTGAAGCTCAGCCTCTTCCTTCTCTCCTGCCCACCTTCCTCTGTCCTGCATCTCCCTGGAGGAAGAACAGCCTGCTCCATATACTCCTAGACACTGGCTGTTAGTGGCCTTTGGACTGGGAAGGACTGGGGCCTCCTGGGCCTCATACCCAGGCTGGCACTCACAGGCAGCAGGGAGAGGCCCTGCACTGTCACTCCCTAGGCACAGTCCTAGTGGCTGTCAGCTGGCCAGTCCTATTCTGCCTTTTCTCCTGTGAGGAGGAGCTGGGGGCAGGGGAGAGGGCAGGGCCCAGACCTGGCCAGAGGCATTGTGTTGCCACTGGCCCTCAGCCCACGTGTGCCCACGGGCCTCCTGCTCTGCATGGAGGCCCAGGGCTTGCCTGGTCATTCCTCCTCTCCCACCCGAGGGAATGGAGGGAGGATGGGGAGGTGTGCTCACCATAAAACCCCAAAGGTCTCTAAAAGGTTCATCTGGAAGGGTGAGCTAGCCAAGTCTAAAAAGCAACTACTTCCTTTTTGCCTTAATCAAGTCTAGCTTGGGGCTGCCTCAAATAGCCAAGTAATGGGAGCTGAATGCCTGCAAGGATAGTTTGGCTTCTGTGGCCTGGGGGTTGAGTGCAGGCCCAGGTGGAGGTCAGGAGGGTAGCCTCAGGCCCGGCACCCCGATTCCAGGCTCCCTGCTTCCACCCCAAGGCGACAATCCAGGCCTGGCCCCTAGTAGGTCTTTAGGGTAATGAAGCCTCTAAAATCCCACTTCTGCCAATACAGTGTCCACATGACAGACATTAAGAAAACTCTATTTAGATTAAAGGCTTTATGGAGAATTTCATGGTGTCCCAGAGAGGGTCAGGGATGCTCATGGGTTTGGCTAAGCCTGGCCTTGAACCTGTTGCTCACAGGAGAGAGGGCACCGTCAGGCCTGGCCTGAGCCTATGCTGGGGGTCCAGCCAGAGGCCTGTGTAGCCGGGTTGGCCTCTTTCCCCAGGGTCATCCGCCCGCGGGGTTACTGAGGACAACTAAACTGGGGCTGCCTCCACACCGGGAAGCACACCCTGTCAGTGGCTCTGTCGGCCCTTTCTGGGCTTGGTCCTCTGCTAAGCTGTGTAAGACCCGTTGAGTTCTCATTGTCCCCCCTTCACAGAGGAAGAGAGAGGCCAAGCACGGTGTGGCATGGCGTGGGCCTTTTGGCCCAGGGTCTGCACCCTGAATGTGGCACCCGTGCTGGGGTGGGGAGGGGCATAAAGAGACACCAGGGGGCAGCTGTGCCGTAGGGCTGGCTGCCTTTGCTCGGAAAGTAAACACTCAATTCTTTCTGTACAGCAAAATCCTGCTGTGTGTTCAATTTCTTCACCAGGCCTGAGGAAGCCATCTGAGGACTTGGCCAGGGCAGGTTGGGGGTTGGGGGTGGGTGTAATCTACCTTATCCGGGGGCACGCTGTCCAAAGGCCAGCAAACACCAGACTTCTAAGTACTTTTTGGAGATGGCATGCAGCGCCAGGCAGGAAAGACCCTTTCTCCCCCAACCCTATCCTTGGCTTTTTGGGGGGATCAGCCTGTCACCTGCCACCTGTGGACTTCTTTCTTGAACCATAGCCCACAGCCCTTAAACCTCAAAGCTACAGTCTAACAGCATGGTCAGTGCCTTCTCTGTTACTTGGTGGCTGTTTGACCAGGAGCGAGGTACTTAACCTCCCTGGGCTTCATTTGCCTCGCAGGAAATGGAAATAATGATAGCCTTAAAAGGTCATTGTGAGAAGCAGATGAGATCACCCAGGGGCTGGCACAGAGTGAGTGCTTAATGAACAACAGATGGTACAAATTTCGTAGTTATTATCTGTGGGTATCCCTCTTTTACCTGCTTCTCTTCTGCTCCTCTCCTCCAGTCTCCTAAATCCAGACTTGTCACTTTTCCTAAAGCCTTCACAGTCTGGACGGAGGTGACTGGTGAGGTACCAGGTGAGTGGGAGAAGGGATGTGGGATGTGCGTGTGAGCACCCTGCTTCCCTGGCTGGAAGGCTGGAAGGAGCCCTCCGCAGGCCAACAATGCTCCCACTCTGGCCATCATCCACCCTCTTCATTGAAGGGAATTTCAGGAATCATCATTTCTGTGGTAGAAGACAAAGCTAAGAACCAGAGAGGGTGAGCGAGTCATTGAAGGCTACACAGCAAGCTCTGGCCAGAGCTGGGTGAGAGCCCTGGTGGCCCTGCCATCCAACATTCCTCCCCACCTGACTCAAGAGTTCTCATTTCTTCTGTAGCCTCACTGGAAACCTCACTCTGGAGCTCTCCTGTTCAGAGAAAGCAGCAAACAATGTCTGGAGCCAGCCCCTGGGCCTGGAGCCCTGAGCTCCCCAGGCAGACCCACAGGCCCGTGGAGACGTTACCGGAGCTGATGATTCAACTTCCTGCCTTTTGAGAGCACCCAGACCACAGAGGTTTTCTGGGTTGGAGGAGGGGGCATCTCCCTCCCCAGGGCTAGGCAGAGGCAGGATAAGGCCCCACCACAAACCGCGAAGACTAGGCAGTGCATGGGGCAGGCCCTAGGGATCCACCCCAGAGCCCTTGCTGTCTGCCTCTTGAAGCCCATCTCCTTTATGGGTTAATGATTACCACCTAGGGTTTGTCTGGCACTGTCCTGGTTTTAGCACCAAAATCCCACATCTGGGGAAACCCCTCAGTCCTGGGCAAACCACAATGGTTGGTCATTCTATTAGCACCCATATTTCAGTAGGACATGACTTACTGCCTCAGTGACTCTGGGAGTCTGGGCCCGAGGACAGCACATTCTAGAACAGGGAACTGGCAAACTATGGCCTAAGGGCCTGATCTGGACCTCTGCCGATTTTTGTGCAGCACATGAGCCAAGAATAGTTTTTATATTTTTTTAATGGTTGAAAACAAAATTAAAGAATAATAGTATTTCATGACACAAACAAATGATATGAAATTCAAATTTCTGTTTCATAAACAAAGGAACACAGCCATGCCTGTTCATTTACACACTGTCTGTGGCAGTTTTCACATTACAAGGCAGAGTTGAGTAGCTGCAACGGACTGTATAGGTGGATCTGTGGACTGCAAAGTCTAAAATCTTTATTATTACACAGTTTTCTGACCCCTCTTCTAGAGGCAGGCAAAAGGTGGGGGTGCCTGACCTAGAGCAGGACTTAGCAGAGGCACCAATTTTCTCTAGGACTCAGTTTGCCTATTTGTAAAGTAGGGTGAAGGCTTGCCCATCTGTAAAGAATGCTTCTTTCTGACTTCAGTGCCTAGTTTTCCAAATTAATACTGTTCTCTCCAATATCTCAGCCACTCCAGGGACTTCTGTGTTCCCTCTGGGCCCAACCCTGAGGCTTCTCCAGCCCACAGAGTTTATACTTACCTGGCTTTAAGGCAGATCCAGATCCTGCTCCCAGGATTGGAAACTCTATTCTGTCCAGCCTTTCAGCGAGGTTTAGGAAGCACCTACTTTGTGCAAGGCATTCTTAGGGCCTCCTAACACTGGAAGAGTCCAATGAACCCCTTTCCCTTTCATCTAGACATTTGAGGTAGGGGTCTCTTCTCCATGAGAGAAGGCGCAATGGGACCATTAGCTTCATGACCCTCACTCCTTAGAAGAACATCACTAGAAACCTCTTACATGCCAGGCTATGTTCTTCGAGCCGTTTAGCTGAGCCAGCAGGCAGCTGACAATCTGGGAGAGCTTGAACAATGGAGAAAGACTCTTGTGAAATTTAGACCCAGTGCCAAGTCTAAAATGGGGTCCAGCTCAGCCCCTTTGTCTCTCCTCTACCCTAGCCACACAACAGGATGCACTCGCCTATTATTTCCAGAGGGCTGGGAAGGGCTCTGGGCAGCACCAGGTCCTTGGAAGCTTGCAGGGAGCTGACCTCCGTGCGGACTGTCATGAGCTCCTAGCTCAGCACCTGCAGTGGTCTGTCTGGTCTGCTCATGCAGGCCAGAGCAAGCCATTTGGAGGCCTCCTGGGTGCCCTCTGAGACTCTCAGCTTCCTCCTGGACCCAGTCACCTCACCAGGCCACTCCCTCTTTGCCTGTATCCCCATAGCTCTGGTTGCTGACCTCAG
This sequence comes from Smutsia gigantea, assembly GCA_032199065.1. Lineage (NCBI taxonomy): Eukaryota > Metazoa > Chordata > Mammalia > Pholidota > Manidae > Smutsia > Smutsia gigantea. The sequence goes on along the minus strand of JAVSCE010004866.1, from coordinate 11,815 downwards.
GTATTAGCACTTCTGAGAACCCAAATAACTAAGGATTGGCAGAAGATACCACCGAAGTGGAGGCTCAGTTTCCAGGCTTTCTCTGGTATTCCTGTTTGGGGTAGGTTGTGTTAGAGGTGTTATTTATCTCGTTAAAATTTTTTTACTTGGAGAGAAGTACACAAATCATAAGTATGCAGCTCCTGTGAACACACCTGTGTAACTGTCACCCATGTGACCAGAAGCAGAGCCTCACCAGTCCCCAAAGCCCCAGGGGTAACCATCATGGTGGCCTCTGTCATCAAAGATCAGTTTTGCCTATTTTGGACCGAATCACATAGCATATAGTGTTTTTATGTCTGGCTTCTCCCGCTCAATGAGATCCCCATGTTACTGAGTATAAAATACTTTGCTCAGTCTTATTGCTCTACTCTACTTTACGAATATACCACCACTGATTTATTTCTTCCACTGTTGATGGAAGTTTGGGTTGTTTCCAGCCTTGGCTATGTAAATAGCGAATGCCTTTTGGGACACACATGTATCCTTTCTGCTGGAGAGGATTTCACTTAGGAGACAAACTGTGGGCCATAGGATATGCCTGTGTTTAGCTTTAGAAGATAATGTTGAACAGTTCACAAATGATTTTATCTGGGGGTTAATATTTTTTCAAAGTATAGGCTGCAACTTCAGATGATATTTCTAGAATTACTTATATCGGTGGGAAAAACAATGTCTCAACCCATTTCTCAGGCTGCACATACTTGCCAGTATTTGCAATTCCAAAAGTGGTTCAGAAATGGTGCTCACACATGCACAGACCCTATCCTCAGCCGCCTACTAGTAGTTCCGCTGAGCTTGGGCTTGTGGGGGGGGGTACTAGGGCCTTCAAAATACATGCAGTACCAGGTCCTCAGCCTTAGAGGCAACAGAGTCCTTCCTATTCAGGTATCCATGGGGCCTACAGTTTCAGAGCCCCACATCAGAACATCAAGCCCAACAACCGGACAGGATATTTGAAGCTGGGACCATCCTGGGTAACCCATATTTCTGAGAAGTTAAGAGCAGTGAGGGCTGGGTACCCCAACATTGTCACATGGTACCATAAATACAACAGGGGCCCTCCACTGAACAGGTCTCTCCACTCGTACCAGGACCGTTCCACCTGTGTGACGGACGAGCCCCTTAGGACTGCTAGGGTGCTGGCAGGCTATTCCCACAGCTTAGTGGGGAAGGTCCCCGCCTGGTGCCTTTCTGAGCAGCTTCTTCAGGGACCCTGAGTCCTGAACACTGTCAACACTGTCAAGCACAGTTTCTCAAAGGCAATTCCTGCCTTCATGCTGCTCCTGCTGGCTCAGGTTTTCTGTCCTAAATGGGCAAAGCTAACTGCATCTCTGGAATAACCCCTGTTCAGTGTCTTACATGTGAGAGAGGGTGGCTCCCTTAAGGTTTGAGTAATGCTTTCCATCACTTTGAAGGGCTGTTCATTAAGAGCAAACACTGTTGTTAGCTCACTGCACACTGCTGCGAGCAATGAAGGTCTACCCATCCTCAGGGCTTCCTTGGGGGGGGGGTGGGCCTTGTGAGAGAGTGTAAGGGAGCCCTAGAGATATCTTTGAGGAGACCTGGGCCAGGCATCAATGGACGTCCTCTGATCATTACCCTGATGTTAGGAAGAATTTTATAATAGACCTAGTTTAGTTTCTTGAACCCTACATAGACACTGTATATGCTTGGCTGAATATCCTACCAACCATTGCCTCAGCCACACGATTGGGTTGATTCCAGGCCACACATCCCTAGACTGACTTCTATGAACTTACTGGTGAGATTTGGAGAGATTGGGGGGTGGTACCAGAGTCCCTTCATCCAGAGACCTGACCTCTAACTTATGTTAAGTAGCTCAGCCTGTTGGTTAATTGTCCCTCTGTGTTCCCATCTATAAAATGGGATGATTGTGAGGAACTTGCATTATTACCATGGAGCTCTGAAGAACTGTTGTACCTGGGGGAAGGCCCTCTGTTGATTTCACTATGGACATTCCCAGGGAGGTGGCTCCAGGCTGGTTCTCTGGCAGGGTGTGTGAGAATCAATTAGAACTCTTTTAGCTCCAGGTGATATGAAACACCCAAACTTGCTTAAGCAAAAAGGATCTATTTGTTTGCTTGGTTTATATAATGGAAAAGTTCAAGGGATTCAGGCATAGCTTACTCCAGGGGCTCAAAAGTGTTATCAGGACCAGGCCATTCCTCATTTCTGCTTTCTCTAGGACTGGCCCTGTTCTTAGACTGCCATCAGCTCCAGGCTGACACCATCACATCTCCTAATCCAGGTGAAAGGATAACATCTTTTCTAGGCTGCTCCAATACCCAGGGTTGACTCTGATTGGACCTCATGGCTTGGCTTGGGTCATACGCTCCTCTCTAAACGAACCATTATCCAACTCTGCTTGTCCTGGTTCATACGTGACTCTCAAGCCAGGGAATGAACTCTGCCTGAAGTACATGAACTGAAACTGACAAGATTAGATCCTCAAATGAAAACTGGGGTACTATGACCAGAAGTAGAGGAATGGATACTAAATGGGAAACTATAACAGTTCTCAATAGGGAGCAGACATATGTGGACGGTATTCCTTGGGCCTGGGTCTGTATAACACCTCGGCGGACTGATGCAAAGCCCTAGGGTCCAGTGAGACCAGGAGATACCACCCACCTCCAAGGAAACGTGGGTTGCCTTAGAAGCCCCAGGTATTGCCCATCCCTCTGGGACTTGGTACTTCACAGTTAATCAGGGTATAATCTGGGCATCCTGAAATCCCCAGGAGTTATCAGCCCCTGCCCGTTTCAGGGGTCATCTGGCCCATGCCTCCTTACTCCCTGACTGAACTGTGCTCTCTTTAAGGGCAGGGACCACAACTTTCTCACCTCTGTATCTGTAGAAATATTAATTAAAAATTAATAGAATGAATGAAAATAACACCTTTGATAGGTGTGTTGAGCTTGATACCTTTTCAAACTTCTTTAACATCCAGTGTCTTATTGGATTCTTTGTTCTTCTTTTTGGCTACCCAGGATCTGAACCCTCTTCCTGTGATGGGGAATTCCCCTCATTCTGAGGCAGAGCCCACTTCCCATCACAGAGGCTGCAAGTATCATGTGCACACTTTCCCCAGCCTCCCTGCGGCTGGGCAGGGGCCTGTGACCTAGACTCTGACAAACAGACACATGAGTTCCAAACTATGACCTGGAAGCTAAGAGACCAAAGGAGCAGGGACCACAGGGAGTTCTCCTTGGTGGTTATTGTGGGTGCAGCAGGCCAGCACTCCCAGGGCGGTGGAGATGGTGACACGAGAGGGCACGGGAAGGGTGCTGCAGCCCAGTTTACAGAACCCAGTGTACGGTGGTGTGGTGACAGCAAGGTCCGGGCTGAGCCAGTTCTGTAATATGATCTGGGGCCTTGTTTGGGGTTGTGTAGTCCCTGGGGCTGCTACTCTGCTCTGCCCAGGGAGAGTCTGCTCAGACTCATTATTTTTCTGCTTACATCAATTTAGCTGAAGTCAGTAAAAGTGATCTGCTTAAGTGAAAAGTTAATTTCTGTTGCTTGCAGCCAGAAACTCTGTTATAATCCTTGAGACAAGACAACTGCATAATTCCCTTCTTTTAGATGGATAAATTGAGACTTAGAGACTGGCCCAAGCTCATGCAGTGTGACAGTTTCTGAGCTGAAACCAGAACCCTGGACTAGGTGGGACAGCAAACACTTTCTCCCAAGCAGTGCTTCCTTGGTAGGCAGCCCCTGTTAATGGAGGTGTCAAGCAGACCTGGGGAGATTTAAGAGAGAAGCCAAGCAGGGTAATTCCAGGTCCCTTCGTTCTCATTGATCGCACGTGTTTTCACCTGCGCAACTCAGATTACTCTTTGTGAACACAAAGGTATTAAGGTATAAACACAGCTACTGGTGCTGCAACTTCAAGTCCCCATGATTTCTTTACCAGCCAGCCTGTCCCTGGCCCAAGACATAACTATGTCCCAGAGCAAAGTCATGGCATTTTTTGGGCTCCATCACTTTAATAAAAAGCCCCTACACCAAACAAATCCAAGTACAGATATTTGCAACTAATTACTGGTCAGTCAAATTTCATTACAAACGGCATGTTGAAATTGATAGTGGGCAAGTCATGAATAAACTGGTTGTCTGGAAGAGTGACAGGGGCACGCAGGACTAGATTAAGAATTCAATTTAAAATCTGCCAGGCACTCTGAAGAAGAGGAAAAAGCAGATTAGCATTGCCCCAAGATTGCTTGTCTAGCTGAGTACCTCCTGCCCGTGCCTGGCTTCTAAGTGAAGCTGATCCTCCTTTAGATCCTCCACTTTGAGAGACCACATGATGTTGAGTATTCCGGCCTTTAATTTTTGGTTTGCAAAATTGAAGCCTTGAGTGGTCTGGGGAAGGGAAGTCCACCCTATATCCCATCTACTACTCTGAGAAGCCCACTTAGGAGGCTTCTTGGAGGTCAGACTTCTGCTGCAGTGAATAGCTCTCCTGGCCTCCCATGTTTGCATGCTGGGCTGCGGGTATGTAGCCCACCTTGAAAGGTCAGGTGGGTTCCCTAGGTCAGGTATGGCTCCAGAGAAGTGAACCAGAAAGGTGAGAAAGGAGCCAGAGGGGCTTACAGAGCTCCCACTTGGCCTGGTTCCCATGGGGTCCTGGAGGGCAATGAAGTCCAGAGGAGAGACAATCCAAGCTTTCACAGAGGCCACAAGAGGGATGGGGTAATGTCCTCCTGATTGAGCATTCTGGAAGGTCACTGGGTCCCTGCAGCTGGGAAGGCAGGCAGGAAGGAGACAAGGCAGGCAGACAGGTGTGGAGGGGCAGGCATCCCAAAGTGGAGAGTGACTCAAACAGCCCGCAGTGTTCATCGAGTCACTGGCCCCCATTCTAACTCTCCTCGTTCCCTAGGCCTGTACAAAGGGAAAGTCTTAATTTTTATCACGTAGATTAGGGTTCAAGACTCAAGGGTCTACAGGGAAGCAGGCCAGCTACGGACTGGGGAGAATCGGCCAGCTGGGGCTTGATTGATTCAGATTCAGGACACTGACTACAGCCATTAGGAGTAGGAATTGAGAAAAAGGCTTAGGCCAGGGATGTAAATCTGGAAGTCATCAGCAAGTGAATGGTATTTAAAGCCAGGACACAGGAGGAAATTATCAAGGGAATGAGTGAAGATAAGAGATAAAAAAGAGGTGGGAGGATTGAGCTTTGGAGAGAGGAGGTGCCAGCCGAGGGACAGAAGGAGCACCCAGACAGGTAAGAGGGAAATCAGGGGAGAATGGCACTGATCTGGGCACCGAGGAGGGAGAGATGAACTTCTACGTGATATGGAGAGCCAAGGGAGGTGAGGCCTGAGATGTAACAACACTGAAAGTCCTCAACAAACACAGTTTTGCCATAGTGGTGGGTGAGCTCCCGCCTGATGGGACCGGGCAGATGGGTGAAAGGAGGGGAGGAGAGGACTTGAAGGTAGCAGGAAGAGTCGGCCTCTTCCAGGGATTGTGTCATGAAGAGAAGCAGTGAAATGGATGAGAGTCTGGGCGGGTAGAAGGCCAAGAGGGGGTTTTCTTTTAGATGATCCTGTGTAGGTCTATTTCTGTCTTTATACGAATATATTTTTAGTTCCCCTGAATTCATTTAGTATAAGATTTAAGGTAAAGATCTGTATTTATTTCTTCTCAAATAGTTAACCAACTGTCCCTGGCACGGGTGGCAGGAAAGGAAGGAGCTTTTTATCTCTACTGTTTTGAGGGCCAAGTTTCTCATATATAGATTTATTATGCCATATATGAGTATGTTTCTGGGCAGTTCTCTTTCACTGATAGGTCAGTTCTATGAAGTTCTATGAAGAGTGTTGGACTAATGTTCCTACCTGGGATTAAAGGGGAGCCCAGAGCTCCGCCTGCTCTGGGAAGACCGCCCCTCCTCAGACCTCCACACTCCTGGCAAGTGCTCTGTCCTCCCACCTCCCATAAGCCCAGCCTGGCCTCCACCCTCTGCCCTGGGTGCCTCAGGACTGCTCTCGTCAGGCCCTCTCTCTGTGTTCCTATCAGTCTCCACAAGAGGCCCAGAATTCTCAGGGCATCCCTCACCCGCTGCATTTCTCTTTCTGACCTCAGCACCTACCCTACCCCCTGTCCAGAAATCCTTTCACTGGACTCTCTGATGTCATGATCTGGCTTCAGTAAACCCCTGTGTCCTCAACCGCATTTCAGATTGTCCCCATGTTTTCCTGTTCTAATGGAAAACTGCCCCTGCTGCAAGGACTTCACTCACTTCCCCTGCAGCCTGTCAAGTGGTGGTGGTTTTCTCTCTTGTGGTCCTTGTGTCCCTGGGTCTAGGGTTTGGAGGTGCCTGTTTTGCTCCCCAGTGCCACTCAACAGACTGCCCACCTCCTTGGAAACACCCACATTTGAACGCTTCGTCGTCAAGCAAGACCACCCATTTCTCCTCCTTATTCCAGTCCTTTATAGACCTCCTGGTTACTCCCCCTCGGTCCTTGAAGATTTTAGTGCCTGGCCTGCAGTTGCCCTTTTCAAGGCCACTCTTGCCTTAGCTTTTTATTTCAGCATTAAAGTGGGTGAACAGGCCTCTCAGCACCTTGGCCTCCTTTTCACATTTTGGCTTTTGCAATACCTCAGCCTCTCCCTCCCATAGCCGACTTAGCACTAGTTAGTGTCTGCAAATGCAGTCCCTTCACCATCGCAGTGTCATGCACGTCCCTCTCTGATCAACATTGCCTGTTTCTCTTAGCTCACTCCCAGTACCCTGACTCCAACAGCTCTTCCTGGAACCTACTGACCCAAGCAAATGTCCCTTGCCCCCTCATGTCCCACTTCCCTCCTTACCCAGCCCAGGGCCCATGGTCCAATGCTATATGCTCTCCCTCACTCTCACTGCAATAGTCGCCTGCCAAAACCACAACCACAGTTAAATTCAACCCTCTCCCCACTCAACACCTGCACTGGACACCAACACCACACAGGCTGCCCAGGACTGAAGAACAACCCACAGTGGGCTGACTTGTCTTGCTTTAAATTAATGATCACTACCCTCCCTAAGTGAGACCTCACGGCTGCCCAGCAATAATACCACATCTCCAAGTCTACTCCCACCCTCTTGCCCAGCAAACTGCTTCACACCTCCTCCTCCACCTCACTCTCAGCTGACAACTTCTTCCTAGTAGCTAAGAAAATAGAATCCCTCAAAGAGAAGTTCCCTGGGCTGCACCACTACTTCCCCCACCCACCTGCATCTGTGCACATCAACTCTGCCTTCCATCTGGCTTCTGTGGATGAATTGGCCATGCACCTCGGTAAGGACAGCCCACTTTTTGTGCACCAGATGCCATTCCCACCTGTCTACTGGATATAAGGGTATTGTATATAGGGACTTCACTCCAACATTTATTCCTTTTCTCACCTACATTATCAAAATTCCCCTCCCTCCAGCATTATTTTCATAGCATACAAAAATACACCTCCCACCACTATTCCCAGGGACACAAGGACCACAAGAGAGAAAACCACCACCACTTGACAGGCTGCAGGGGAAGTGAGTGAAGTCCTTGCAGCAGGGGCAGTTTTCCATTAGAACAGGAAAACATGGGGACAATCTGAAATGCGGTTGAGGACACAGGGGTTTACTGAAGCCAGATCATGACATCAGAGAGTCCAGTGAAAGGATTTCTGGACAGGGGGTAGGGTAGGTGCTGAGGTCAGAAAGGGAAATGCAGCGGGTGAGGGATGCCCTGAGAATTCTGGGTCTCTTGTGGAGACTGATAGGAACACAGAGAGAGGGCCTGACGAGAGCAGTCCTGAGGCACCCAGGGCAGAGGGTGGAGGCCAGGCTGGGCTTATGGGAGGTGGGAGGACAGAGCACTTGCCAGGAGTGTGGAGGTCTGAGGAGGGGCGGTCTTCCCAGAGCAGGCGGAGCTCTGGGCTCCCCTTTAATCCCAGGTAGGAACATTAGTCCAACACTCTTCATAGAACTTCATAGAACTGACCTATCAGTGAAAGAGAACTGCCCAGAAACATACTCATATATGGCATAATAAATCTATATATGAGAAACTTGGCCCTCAAAACAGTAGAGATAAAAAGCTCCCTCCTTTCCTGCTGCCCCCACCAGGGACAATTGGTTAATTATTTGAGAAGTTGAGCATTGTTTTATGTTATTGGCCTCTGGGTTTCTTCTTTTTCCGAAGTACCTACCTCTTTGCCCATTAAAAAAAAAATTTTGACCAGGTTGTTTTATTTTTATTTATTTATTTTAAAACCACTTTATTATTTAAAAAAAATTTTTTATTAAGGTATTGTTGATATACACTCTTATGAAGGTTTCACATGAAAAAATAATGTGGTTACTACATTTAGCCATATTATCAAGTCCCCACCCATACCCCAGTGCAGTCACTGTCCATCAGTGTAGTAAGATGCCACAGTTTCACTATTTGCCTTCTTGGTGCTACACTGTTAAAACCACTTTATTGCAGCATGACTGACATATTGACAGCATGACTACGAAAAGATGCACATATTAAATATATACAACTTGATGGGTTTGGATTGCCTGTTTTACTTTTGGGTTGTCTTTTAGTAATTCTTGTGAGTTCTGTGTGTATTTTGGATATAAGTCCTTTGTTAGTTTTATCTATTGCAATTATCTTCTGCTACTCTGTAGCTTGCTTTTTTGCTCTCTTAATGTTATCTTGTGATAAATAGAAATTTTCATTTTATTCATCTTTCCTTTGTGATATTGGCTCTGTGCTTTAAGACAATTTTCCTTACTCAAGATTATGAAGATATTCTTCCACATTTTTATTTTAAAACTTTACAATTTTGCCTTTTCTATTTAGATCCATATGCCCCTAGACCTGATTTTAGTGTGTGGTGTGAGATAGGGATCCAATCTCATTCCTTTCCCGTCTAGATACCCAATTGTTCAGCCAAGTTTATTGAGGGTCTATCTTTTTGCCGCTGCTATACAGTGCCATCTCTGTCACAAACCAAGCATCTAGACGTGAGCAAGTCTTGTTTCTGTAATCTACTCTCCATTCCACTCAACTGTCTAGCCGTAGATCACTGCCACAGTTTTAATGACTATAGCTTTATGGCAATCTGGTCCAGCAATTCCTCTAATCTCATTCCTTCTCTAGAATGATTTAGCTATTTTTGGCCTTTGCATGTTCACATACATATGAGTCATCTTGTCAAGTTCCACAAAAAATGATGAATTTACATTAGAAATAAAATTGAATATATAGATCATTTTGGGAAGAACTGACCATCTTTGTAATATTGAGTTTTCCAACACATAATATTCTATCTCCATTAATTAAGATCTTTAATTTCTGTCAGTTTTTCCACATTGAAGACTTCCTCAACTTTTATTAGATTTATTCCTAGTGATTTGGCATTTAAAACTGATTTTACAAATGCTATCCTTTTAAAATACGTTTTTCTCTTTGTTACTGTTACATACATTGATTTTTACATTCGACTTTTTTTAAGTCCAGAAAACTTGCTGAACTCTCTTAATTTTAAATATCTGTATATTAATTTTTTTCTTTTGTACACAGTCATATCATCTATAAATAATGGCAGTTTTGTTTCTTCCTTTTCCAATTCTTATTCCTTCTCTTTCTTCACTGTCCTGGCCAGTACTTCCAGTAAAATGTTCAAGAAAAGTGGTAATTAAGGGTATCTTTGTTTTGTTCCAATTTTCAAAGGGAAACTTGTTTCACCACAAAGTATGATACTTGTATTAGATATTTTTTAAAAGACAGCCTATCTAAAATTAGGAAAGTTTCTTTCCACTTCCCGTTTGGCCACAGTTTTTTTTTTATTCATTTAATTCAATGGGTGTTGAATTTTATCAAACGCTTTTTTTTGCATTCATTGAGAGAACCACAATTTTCTTTATGGGAAGATTATAAATTACTGATTCAATCTCTTTAATAGTTATGGCACTATTCAGGTTTTCTATTTCTTCATGAGTCATTTTTGGTAAATTATTATTTCTAGGGATTTTTCCATTTCACCTAAGCTTTTTACATATATTGTAAGCCATTCATGATATCTTCTTATTGTCCTTTAGATGTATAGGAGATCTCTAGTAATGTCCCCTTCCTCATTCTTACTATTAATTATTTGTTCATTCTCTCTTTTTGCCTTTTCTAGTCTCAATCAGTTTTCATTATTCTTTTTGAAGAACAAAACATACTATTAAAAAAGATCCTTTCTTTTGTATGGATCTTGCCATATCACTCTTATAATGATATTTTGATGAATAGGAAATTTTAATTTGAGTATAGTTCAATTTATTTTACAGTTTTTTGAGTGTGTCTAGCTTAATAAATTTTTCTCTAGTCTGAAATCATGAAGATATTCCCCTGTAGTATTTTTAAAGCTTTACATTTTTGCCTTGTCCAGCAAAAAATTTATTTAAAACATTAATTCATAATGTTGTGGAGGCTGTGGGAAAAATATTAGCAGTGTTCTTTAATCTTACATATGTTGATCTCTCCCTTTTGACCCAGTCATTAATTTTTAGGAATCAGTCCTAAGGAAATGATTCTCAGGAAATAATTACTCACATCTGAAAACCAATCCTAAGGATATTCATTACAGCATAATATGTACTAATAAAAAATTTTTAATGAGTTCTATATAAAATAAGGCATATCTCTAATGAAATATTTTTAATTTAATTTTTTTGTTTTATCAAATGTACATCACAGGGGTTCAACAGTCCCCCTCTCCACCACCCCCACCCACTACCCTCACCCTTGGTAACCACTAGTCACTTCTCATTGTCTGTGAGTCTAATGCTGTTTTGTTCTTTTCTGTTTTGCTTTGTTTTTATATTCCACAAATAACTGAAATCATAGGGTATTTGTCTTTCTCCACCTGGCTCACTTTCACTGAGCAAAATACCCTCTAGATCCATCCACATTGTTGCAAATGGCAGGATTTCTTTTCTTTTGATGGCTGAATAATATTCCATAGTGTATATGTACCACCTTTTCTTTATCCATTCATTTATTGAAGGACATTTAGTTTGCTTCCATGTCTTGGCTATTGCAAACAGTATGGCAATAAACATAGGGGTACATATATCTTTTTGAATCAGGGATTTTGTTTTCTTCAGGTAATTCCTAGGAGTGGAATGACCAGGTCAAATGGTATTTCTATTTTTTTAGGTTTTTGAGGAACCTCCATACTGCTTTCTACAGAGGATGCACCAATTTGCAGTTCTACCAAAAGTATAGGAGGGTTCCTATTTCTCTGCACTCTCTCCAACACTTATTTCTTGTCTTTTGGATAGTGGTCTGGTGTGAGGTGATATCTCGTGGTTTTAATTTGCATTTCCCTGATGATTAGTGATGTGGAGCATCCTTTCCTGTGCCTGTTGGCCATTTGTATTCCTTCTTTGAAGAAGCATCTGTTCAGGTCCTCTCCCCATTTTTTGATCAGGTTATTTTTTTGGGGGGGTGTTGGGGTGTATGAGTTCTTTATATATTTTGGATGTTAACCCCTTATCAGATGAGTTGTTTACAAATATATTCTTCCATACTGTAGGATGCCTTTTTGTTCTGCTGATGGTGTCATTTGCTGTACAGAAGCTTTTTGGTTTGATATTGTCCCACTTGTTCATTTTTGCTTTTGTTTCCCTTGCCCAGGGAGATATGTTCATGAAGAAGTTGCTCATGTTTATGTCCAAGAGATTTTTGCTTATATTTTTTTCTAAGAGTTTTATGGTTTCATGACTTACATTCAG
>JAVSCE010004865.1:0-66200 GCA_032199065.1 Smutsia gigantea | reverse complement strand
GGGCCTGAGACTTCAAAGGAAAAGGGAAGCAAGCCACAGGAATATGAAAAGAGTAAATGTTTGTTGAAATACTTGATGGGCCCCACAGAAACGATGAGGGAGCACAAAGCGAAAATTTAATAGACTTAGCCACATCCCTCCCTGTCTACTACCCCAAGTTTACATAATATTATAGCTATCTATGGTGACAGCTCTCTTTCTAGAGCATGTCCTCTGTCTAAATTCTTTTCAGGCACTTCTGGGGTGGGAGGTCAATGTTTCTTTCTTAGTCTTTTAGGCCTTGGTCATCATCTGCCTGTCACAGTTCCAGCCTAATGTTTTTAAAGACTGCACAGTAAGCAAACGATGTTTGCTCTTCACCAAAAGGGGAGCAGACAGAAGCAAAAATGCCCTAATTCAGAAATCAGAGGCAAATAATAATTGTAATTATTAGAGCAACAAATTACAGTGGTTGTGTCCTTTATAGATTATAAAGCTCTTGCACACACAGAAGTATGAATACATAAAATGAAATTCATCTGATATTTTATGAAATGGATCCTTAATTTGCCAATTGCCCTTTTATCTAGTACTGCAGTTATTCATTGTGAGATTATGAGACTTCTGCATTATCAAAGAACACAGGAAAGGAAGGAAACCAGATCTACTGGTTTTATTTCACTATAGCCATGATCTTTTAAAATGTATTCCATTTATTTTAACTAGGCAACACATTCTTTAAAGAAGGAACCTAGTGGAATTTTCTGAGGTAACTTAACAAATTTTCACGATCTTCCTAGTTCTGCACTGGATATTTCTATTTCATCTTTTGCCAAAGACACAGAGTTTGAGGATTTTGATAACTGCACACAGCAGAATTTCAGTCAGGTCGTGGTAGAGCAAGGAGATCTAAAGATATGGTTCGAACTAAACTTAACAGAATCCTTTGAATTTGTGGGGCAGGTTCTTGGCAATTGGAGGCGAGGGACAGTGGCCTTTGTAGCATTAGTGAGCCTGGGGGTAGGATTGACTACCTACTGTTGGAAATGAGGAAACAACTGTGAACATTTTGTCTAAGCTTTAAAAATTACAAAGAAATGCTCACAGGTAGGCCGATAAATATAACAAGAGTAGTTACCTCTAACAAGGCCCTGCACTGTGCTTTCATGATGTTTTTGTCCTTGCAATAACCTTCAAAGAGGTGCTCTGCTCTGTTATTATCTTACAATTACAGACAAGGAAACTGAGGTTTCGAGAGTGTTAGTAAGCTGTTCATGGCCAATGAACCAAGTCAGTGGCAGAGCGGGATTCAAGGTCAGGTCTGCCTATAACCTTTCCATTGTCTATAATCAATGGGAAGTCTATAATTTTTCCATTCACTTTTATTATTATACTGAAGAAACTCTAGTTAACATATTTTTCTGCTTTTCTTGGCAGTTTATTCCAAAATTAAGCAAATTCCTTTTCCTGGACATGCTGAGTTCTTGACTTCTCTGCCTGTAACCTGTGGCTGGGCCAGACCTCCTCTTGCTTCCCACTCCCTCTGCTGAATTAACGCACAGGGGATGTGGGGGCTCCACGTACACCAGGGTATTAAACAGTCCCTTTCTGTGTCTTTGCCTTACTTTTTCTTACTTTTCCCCTTGGTGTTATGGGAACAAGCTTTGTGCTAACTGACCTGGGAATCCTTGAAGGAAAGGCCCCCACCCCCCTGTGGGTGCATGTCAGCAACATTTGGCTACCCCATTGTGGCTTAAGCAACCTTGACCTGGACCCTCATGCCAGCCCCGTAGTGAAAACAACCTGTTTTCATTTCTTTTTTTTGTCTAGCCCATCTGGATAGAGCAGGTGCAGGGCTGGGCTCTTAAAATAGAAGACTCTGTTCCGTAAGATGTGGCACTATGGAAACCCCCTGGGCTCTTCACCTGTTTTTCAGATGAATGAAATGACAAAGATCTGTCCCCTCATGATTGCTGACCATCCTAAGAAAGAGTCAGGACTGCAGGTTATGGGTTCCAACAACGGGGAAAAAGGCTAAATAAATTATGCGCTATCAATAAGAAAGAACGATGTGTACCATTCAAACGATCAGTACATTTAAGTAGAAAAGAGAAATGCTGTGAAACCACAGCGAGCAAAGCAAGTTGAACACGGAACTGCAGGGACGGTGTGAGTTACCCCGTCACCATCATGAAGGTACACAGGGAAATGTTAGAAAAGAATATGATGTGAGAAATTAAAACAATGGATGTGTTAGGATTCTGGATTTATGGATGAATTTCAAAAACATTCCTTTTTGTAGACTTCTACTTTTAATAATTGACATACATGACATATTTTGAGTAATTTCATACTGAATAATGACTTGGATTGAACATGAAACCAGTGTCTGGGTAAAGCTGCCATCCTTCTCTGGGGCAGGATTTCCTCTCTGGTAGTCATTGAGATCTCTGTTTTGAATGACTTGATTTTTTTAAAGAGAAACAAGCACAACAACTTCAGTAGGTTATGGAACCTTCTATTTACATTTCTATGGCTCTTCTACTTCAAATTCCCTCCAAACTGATGCTGAAGCCAAAGGAAGAGAGAGGCTTTGGGAGCTCTGACTGGAGCTTCAGGGATTTGTCCTGTCCCTTCTCTAGAAAATGCTTGGTTTGCCCAAGAATCAGTCAGCCCCAATAGAGGCACATGTTCCTTCAAGCAAAAGCGATATACCAACAGTCAACTCAGCAAATGGACAATTCAGGAGGTGATTTATGTTATATTTTGGCAAGTGGACCCTTCATTGTCAAAAGAATTCCCTATGAATGTCCCTTAAAAATGTGTTGACTTTTCTGGAACCCCTGTAGGTAGTGATGTGTACACAGGGTTGACTCTTCCAGAGCTGGAGTGGGTGGGTTCTTGTTAAGGGGAAGAATCTGAGGAGGGGCAGCATACCCGCTTGACCAGCTTTCACTTTGATTTAAGTCAAATCGCTTCAATTCCGTGCAAGACACTGCAACCCAAACCAGTTCTATCCAATCAGTCAAAAAACATGTGGTGTTTGTGCCAGGGAATCCATGGATCAATCATTCCACTGAATTAAAAGTTAACAAAGCAGCACAGCTCCAGTTGCCCTCTAGTTTCTCTTGCTGCTTCACGGAAGCCTGGGGTTCCTTTCACTCACCAGGTGACGACTACTCCAGAACTCATTCTTAGGGAACGTAGGACAGAGGGAGAACCGGGCAGAGACCCTCAAGACCTGGCTTCTAATCTTGGCTCGACTTCAACTACTAACAGTGTTTAGTAAGCCAGGCAACCTCTGGAGGCCTTAGTTTCCTTATTTATTAAAATAAAGAGGGTGGCCTGGCTTTCTGGTCACTTCTGTCCAGGCCTAGCTGTCTATGAATTCACTTTTCAGTAACTTTATTGAAACTTCTTGATTAATTCAAACTAAATCCAGTGTCCCTGATACTTCCAGTTGGCTGTTCTTAGAGCATTCGTGTCCAGTTTGACTCTATTCTAATTTTCCTTTGTTTGCACACTTTTTTTTTTTGCAAGGAGTGTGTTTTGTTTTGTTTCTCTACAAAGACTTATTGAGGGTAGGGCTTGTGACATCCATGTCCTTATATCTCCTCACAGTGACCTGACGTCTTAGGACCATTGTCAAAGCCTCATTCGTCTTGGTGACACTGCCTTTCCTTTTAGTGTCTCTGTCAGTGCCTAAAACTTTCCTAACTCAAGAGTAAAAAGTTAGCAAAATCTTAAATAAATCTTGGAAGCTTTATAGATCCCATATTTCTTTTTAGAGAAAATGTTGGAAATAACTTGATACATTAATTTTTTTAAACCTGATACATGAGACTGATAAGTTTTGTCTGGAGAGAACACACACACACACATTCTTTCCAGTTGTGAAAGACCAATAACTCTAAGTCATGGGCAAGTAAGCCGTCCTTTCCTGTCAACTCAATGGCTTTTTGCCTCTGGCCAAACATTTGTCCCCAAAGGTGAACTTAGCCTCTCCACTCGAAGTGGAAGTGCCCACCATGGATGTGCAGTGGCGGTGAGAACAGCAGCGGTGCTGGGTAGGGAGCGCTGATGGTGGAACTGGACCGGGTTATCTGGGGTCATTGAAGCTGGCTGGCCCCAGAAGGTGCAACCTCCTATAGTTTTCTCTTATAATGCAGCATCCTTTGGAAGTGAAGGCAGCATAGAGCAGGCGTGATGTACAAGGACAGTAAAATAAGAGGACCCATCCATCCCTGCAGGTCACAGCTGGCAAGTGGACTCCAAGGGCAGCAGGACTCCCCAGGAAGACCCGGACCATCAATCAGATCCAATGGGGCTGCTCTAGGCAGGTGGTTGTGTGAAGCAGAAGGAGCCACAGGCTTGACATGAGGGGGCAGGTATCTGAGGGTGGGCTTTTCCACTTGGGCAGGTCTCTCTGTCTTTCTGGTCCTGTTTCTTCATCTGTAAACTGGGGTAATACCACACTCTCTGAGTCGGTGTATTTAAATAATAAACACAACCACACACAGAAAAACAATGCCAAAAATAGGTCTACAAACATTTCAAAGAGCAACAATTCATATTCATTTACTCGTTTATGTATTCAACAAGCACTTATACAACCAGGGCCCTGTGCTTTGTGGTAAACAGTGCAACTAGCATAACATTGTGCAAAGATCGAAGTGCAAAGCTGCTAGTTTAGGTCCTCAAAAACTGGTGAAAGAATCATAAATGGAGTGTGGAAGTAAAGAGTGACTTTCTATGGGTCCTTCAGCTCCTATTGTGATTCTCAAATGTTTAGTGCACAGTTTCCAGGATTCTTTATAAGGGACAAGAGGCCCTGGTTTTAGAAGTTTCTATATTGATGAGGGATACATGGGGCTTTCACAAATCAAATACTTACACGATGAATGGTACACAGTGATTACAGTGAGGTGGTGGTGAATCAAGGGTGGAGTCTGGGTGAAATCACTAGAGTTTCTCTTTATCACAGGTGATCTTTTGGGGGAGGTGGGATTTCTTTAGGTCAGTTGGAAACAGAATCAATGTCATTGATTTTTCAGACATACCTGCAGGTAAATAGCTAGTCATAGTTATGAAGTTAACACATTTGCCAGTGTTACATTTAACAAGCTATTTGTGTCTTGTTATCCTGGGGGGCGTTGTGACAACATGGGTGAAAAGGCTGTTTGCAACCGTCCACTCTCACATACCTGCCCTCTGATGTCAAGCCTGTGGCTCCTTCTGCTCCACACTGTCCCCTGCCTGGAGCAGCCCCGCTGGTTCTGATTGATGGGCTGGGTCTTCCTGGACCTGCTGCCCTTGGAGTCCACTTGTCAGCTGTGACCTGCAGGGATGGGTCTTCTTACTCTTCTACTGTCCTTGTATAACAAGTTAGAACAAGTGGAAAGGAACTCATTAAACCTTACTTATAAACACTGCAGAATATACTAATTGGAAGAAGTATTGTTTTCTTAGATGATAATTAGGGGTTACTGTACTTATGAGCAACAGTGCATACTAAAAACTGAGGTGAAGGGTGGGGAGAGCCTGTGGGGCTGAGAAACAGTCTAGACAGAAGCACGTGTCTGGGTCGCTATGCGGGGGGTGGGGGGGAGCGATGAAGGTTGAATGTGTCATTTTTCACAAATGTCTATTTGGCTTCTTCTGTTTCAAGAACTTTTTTTTTGTTTTTAACAGTTTAGGCAACACTGAAGCCTTTACAATCTTAAAAGAGTGGTGGTAAGTGGCAGGGAGAAGAAGCAGCTACCATAAGGGATGGAGCCTCAGACCCATCCCGTCCTTGCTGTCCTCATTGCTACAGTCCAAGGAAACCTTTGTATCTCTGGCAGCCACTCAGGTTAATAAAGTCAGTGCAGACTCTCTGGGATGACACCATGTAGCAATGGACCCTGGTACAGTGTGGGGCAGACCAACTCTATCTGAAGCCCGCACAGCCCAGGCCTTCAGGGGAAAGGCCTCTGATAGAGGTCTCCTCGGGGCCTGCTCAGTTTCTCTTTTTCTCTCCTTCCTTATTATCCATCTCTATTAATGTTTGTCTTTCTTCCAGCTATCTTTATTATCCTTTTCCCTCTAATCCTTCTTTAAATGCACTTTAATTGAACACACTGGAATTCAATTATAAATATTATAAATAGCTAAATGCTGCACACACACACAGAATATTTTCTATTTCTTGCAAACAGACAAAAGGAGACAGAGAATTAAAAAGTCTCCCCAGGATGTAGAAGTCTGGGGCAAACAGTCTAATTTTTGTTAGACTAGATTACAAATCTAAAAAATTATTTGTTTAGATCAGTGGTCCTCCATCTAGAATTTCCTCACATGTAGGTTATCTTTGGTGGACAACAAAAGAAAATATGTATTGGAAAGCTATGTGTGGATCTTTGAGTCTGTGAGGAGTGCAGTGGAATCTGAATGGGAGTGGCCAAGAGGTCCTTCTCATTTCATCTAGGGAACAGATTTAAGCTTCTGTTTGGTGACTGGAGATCTTTAAAGGGCTCAGGTTAAGTGTCTGCCGGTCATGCTACAGCCCTTGAGGACAGGAACTGCTGGGTCCTCCTCTTCCCTGTGCATCTCCCCTCATCTACTCCCCTCGTCTACCTCCCAGCCCCTAGCACACAGAAAAGGTGCCCATAAATGTCTCTAGAATGAAAGAATCCAGTCGTGCGTGGGTGGTCAGAAGTTGTAAAAGACTGGGTTAAATATATTCTGATGGTCCAAGTTATTTATCTACGTATTTCCTTCTTCTCTATCTGTGATGTTAGTTTTCTCCCTGTTATTTGTGCAGTGAAGGGCAAAGAACCAGCTCCAGGCATTAGTGGTCTTCAGGAAATGAGCCATAATCTGCCTGCCCATGAACCAGGTGGGTTGAAAGGCAGGTCTCAGTTGGCATATAGTCTAAGAAGAGTGTGTGTGTGATAGCTCAGATTCCAGGGCCTCCTTTTCCACAAGGATGTGAAACACTCTTAGCTCACTTTCCTTCTAACTGGGAAGACAACTGAATGGTTGGGCCTCTTGAAATCATATGCTGATGATGGCAGAGCACATTTCTTTTTTTTCTTCCCAGTGTGAAATATTGGACTTTTGGGAAATACACCCTCCACCTTAATCCTGCAACATTTTTATGTTTCATTATGGTGCCAGGTAGGATGGGCTGGAGGGAAATATGCTGAATGGAACTCAATTTTTAGGCCTCTGGTTGAGGTATTGCTTCAACAAATAGTACCTTCACTTTGTGCCTCAGTTTCTCCATCTTTAATAGTAAGAGATTTTTCTTGCCTTTACATATCAGATAGATAAAGAAGACAGAAAGACCATGATATATATAACTGCAAATTGGAAGAAATGAAAGTTTCAGACCAAATTTAAGAAGGCTTCCTTGTGGAATCACTGCAGGAAGAAAATCCATTGAGTGTAGTCATAGAATCCAAGAGCCTCTTAATGATTAAGCATAAGAAAAGATAATGGATTGAGCACATCCTCTGTGATATACCCTATACTAAGTGGATATATACAATATTCTATTTAATGTTCACAGGGATACTAAGACAGGTTTTATCAATATACTATTGTCTTACTGTAGACAAAGAACTTAAGACCAAGAGGGAGTACGTTTATAAGTGATGAGGCCCCATGTCAGGGTTCATTAACCTATGGCTTCCCAGTCAGAAGGCTGGAGCACTGGTATGATTTAAGAGGACACCCTTGGTGTCAGGTGAGCCCAGGCTGGCTAGTATTTAGACAGGACAGTGAATGTATGCATCCTTCCTGATGTGCAGTGTGTGTTATGTGCCTCTTCTGTGTGGTTTCATAGGGCTCTCTAGACACCCTGGCCTCTATCCCATTACTCTGTGTTGCAATTTCTGCTAACTTGCTTCCACACTAGGCTGGGACCTCCTTGAGGCTGAGAGCTCTATCGCGTTCACTGTGTTATCTGCAGAACATAATACAGAGCCAGGTACATGAAGATGCCAGTCAAGGTCTGTGGGATGAATGACAGTGGACATCCATACATCCAACTGTACAACCAAGTTTTGGCTATAATAGTTAAGGTTGCTTGGTATAGAAGGGCAAACAACTCACCCTGTGACTTCTGTAAGGACCAATGGATGGGTGAATGGATGTGTGGATGGCTATGTGCATGGATGGAAGGAAGATAGAGCAGAAGAGAATGCTTATGTCATGGCTGCTAGGAAGTTCACTGAACTGTGTTCTGACATGTAACTGGGGCTTGTCACTATCCTTCCCAGTGTCCTGTTCATGAAATTACCAAACTTTTCAGCATGAATTGTTTCTTCCTGCTCTCAAATATTTCCAGGACCTCCATGGGCCTAATGAAGACAGGCTGGCTCACAACTTTCTCTCATGCAGTCTGCATGGGTGCTGCTATCACATCAGACCTCTTAGAGGATTGTGACATTCTGGGCTGAGGCTTTCCACCAGCAGAGCTGTAGGACTGGCGATGAGGGCAGTGGGACTTGGAGGAATGGTGTCAAACAGGGGCAGGGGCACTGTTACTTCCACCTCAGGGCTGGACACTGATGTGGCCAGGTGCTGTGAGGGCTGCAGGTGCCGGGGCCTTGGGAACCACTGAAAGGGTGTGGGGCGCACCACCCAGGCCTGGAGGAGGATGTGACTGAAACCAGCAGATGTGCTCGGGGTTCTGTTTTCAGTTCCCCAAAAAGGCCTCCTTGGCCAAAGCGGTGTGACCGTTGCTATGACAGTTGCTATCTTGGTCCCTAGGACTCACCCTCAAAAGGTGGCATTACTTTTTAACCTTTGGGCCAGTCACCATGAAATTTGGAAATAACTAGACAGGGGTGGGGATGACCTGGGGATGGCCTGGGCATGGTTTGGCCTGCACACCATGATGGCGGAAGATGTTGGGGACAACATGAAGAACTCCTGGCTGTCTTAGGCTTGGCTGACTCTCTATTTTTGCTGCAGGTCAAGGATCCTCCTCAGAGATGTCTGCAATTAGCTTGGCTGCATCTAGTAAAAATGTAACAGAGAGAAGGGACTCTGGCTTCGAATCTCTGTCTCTTAAGTGGCCAGGCCATGGCGTCCAACTCTGCTCTTTAGTCTCCTTATCTGTTAATAAGTGATTGGATACAATGAGAGCTGAGATTCAATGACTCTTTGTCCCTGAAATTGGCAACCATGAATACTAGTTCTTAAGGGACAGGATTGTGTTGCAGAGTGAGGGCTCTTGATCAAGCTGCCTAAGCTTGGAACCTGATTTTGGTAGCTGTTGATGGTATGACCTAGGACACGGTATTTACTCCTAGTTTCCTTACAATACAGTTTACCCATGGGGTTGTAAGATTCAGTGACATGAGCTCTGTCAGGGTAGTGGCATCGCATCCATTACTAATATTGTACAGAATAAAAATCCATTACAACTTGGTGTATGTTGAGCCACCAGCATTACTACCGAAGGTCTTCCTGTGTATTTTTTGTTCCCAGCATTGACCACCAATTTTATTACCGTATCATAGGTTAGAGGCTGCTCCGCATTTGCTCCTTGAGCCCACTGTGAAATAAAATCTTGTATATTTTCTTGAAAAAGCAACACATAGAAAAGGAAGACACTTATTCACCATCCAGTCCAATCCTTTTGTTAATTTTAGATGATGTGATTGAGGCCAAACCATTACAGTTATAAACCTATATTATTGAAAATCTGCATGGAATCTGCCATGTGCAAAATGGTGAGAAAGGCAAGGTGGTTTGGGCTTAATAACCCTGGTTTAAGTCAAGCTTCTACCTCTTGTGAGCTCTGTAATCCTAAGCATGTTACATAACCTTTCTTAGCCTCAGTTTCTTCATCCCTGAGGCAACAGTTAATAAGAAAAGCTGCAGTGTGTGGTGTGAGAACAGAGGTGGCCGTACAGGGGATAGTAGTGGCAAGTGTCAGCCCATCTTCTGCCTCCCACTGCATGTCCTTGTCCTCACCATCATCCCTTTACTTATTCTTTGCAGAGCATCTTGCTGGCTTCAGGATACAAAAGGTTGCAGCCAGAGTGAGGAGGTAAAACCTTCTCATGAGAGATAAGTAACTACATGGTAGGGGTTGTAAGGGTTATTCGGATCCTGAGAAGAGATTGGAAGGGTAGCAAGGTGGAGAGGGTCTAATGGGGGAGATGAGAGAGAGGGAAGGAGACAGCGGGAGGAAGGCAGGGCATTATAAATCTGGGAATGGGAAGGGAACACGGTGAAGGAACGGGAAGGAGGGGAGGGATAGTGACAGTAGGGTGTGGGGAGGAATAAGAAAAACAGGGTTTTCTGAGCAGCAGGGGATGTGTGTTGGGGGTCTGTGGGGTCTTTTCCGTGCCAGTGGCCTCTAAGGAGAATTCAGGAGAGGATTTGGCAAGCTGAGCCGAGGGGAGGGGAACTAGCTGTTGGTAAGTGGGGGACCCCCTTGTGAATTTCCTTCTTCATCTGCATCCTTTCCTTAGCTTCCCCCTGCCCACAGCCTCTACTCACTTACTTCAATCTACAAAGTTTTCTTGAACTTCTAAACCTGCACCATCTAAGTAGTGTGCATTTAATGGAGAAGTCACAAACGATTCTCAGCACAGCCATGGGGCTCTGCGTGGTGCCAGTGGACACGCCCTTGTCTCCTGTTGCTGGGTGAGCCATGCGTGTTCCTAGCGGGGGTACCACCTCCACCTGTGCCCCACCCACCATGTCTCACCTACTCCAGGACATCCCTCCAGCATCTTTCTCTTCTCTCTCCTGCAGCCCTGACTTTTCCTCTCTACTGGATTGTTCTCATTAGCATTCAGAAATGCTGTCATTTCTCTTCTCCTTCCAGATACATCTCTCCTTCCTTTTTCCAACTCTTTCCTTCAAAGAATTGTTCTCACACACTCTCTCCAGTGTCTTTCCTCCCATTTTCTTTTGAACCCATTTTGCTGAGACTTCTGCCCCTGTCATTCTATAGCAACTGCTCTCATGTCGTTCACTGAAGAACCCCAGTCACTAAATCCATGGTTTGTTTTCATTCCAGTTGACACAGTTGGCACCTGATCGATTTCTTTCTGGTAGCACTTCTTTCTTGTAACGTTTTTCTCTTGGATTCCAGGACAACACTATGCTTCCTGATTTTCATTCTTCTTTGACTGTTTTCAGTCTTCTTTTCTGGTTCCTCTTCATCTCACCAGCTTCTTAATGTTGGGGTGCCTCCCGCTTCGTGCTTGGATTTCTCTATCCATGAACACTTGGTAGGTAGCCTTGCAGTCTGATGGCTTTTAACCATCTGTATGGTGATGACATTACATTTGTATCTCTTGCACTGACCTCAGTCTTCCAAATTCTTGACTCTATATCCAGCTGTCCACCTACCATTTCTGCTCCACTGTTTAATAGGTACCTCAGTCTTAACAGGTCCCAAGTAGGACTGTTAAAGCTTCATGAATCAAGGCAGTGTCTAGTGGTATAAGGATGGGAAATAGATCATGGAATGACATAGAGAGCTCAGACATAGACCTAACCTTATAACTGATTTTCAACAAACGTTCCAAAGCAAGCTAAGTGGGGAAAGGAAAGTCTTTAAAAATAAATAGTGCGGGAACAGCTGGCTATCTATATAGAAAAAAATAAATGCTGACCCCTACATGACTCCCTATGTGTAGAAATTAGTTCTAGATGGATCAAGATTGAGCCCCTAGTCTTTTCTCCCAAACCTGCACCTTCTGTAAGCTTCCTTATTTCATTAAAGTAACGCTGTCCTTATAATTCCTCCGGCAAGAAATTCTGGATGCCCCCTTGTCTTCTCTCTGTTTTTCCACATCCATACTGTCAGCACGTCCTGTCAGTCCTGCTTACAAAGGAGCATCTCCTCTTGCTTGGATAATCCTGGTGAGCTCCTAACCAGGCTGCACTTGCTTCCGTCTCACCCCTAACATTTTGTTCTCGTCAGGGCACCTAGGGAAATCCTGTTATATATAAATAGGGTGGAATTATTCTTCTGCTCAAACCTGCCAACCTTTATCTCACTTGTAGTAAAAGAAATTCTCCCTGGGACCCATGAGACCCCACATGACCTGCCCCCTCCTCCCTGTCACCCTGTATTGTGAACACTCCGGGAACACACCCACCTCAGGACTTTGCATTTGCTGTTCCGGACGCTTCACATGTTCTTATCCACTTATCCACATGACTTGCTTCCTCACTGCATTGACACCTTTACCTTAATGTCTCCTCTTCAGTGATGCCTTTCCTGACAACCTATCTAAACTTTCAACATTTCTCTAACAATTTCTGCCCTCTTTCTCTGCTCTAATTTTCTCTTTAGCTCATATCATCCTCTAAGATGATGTCTTTTATGTATTAATCTTGTTTATTATTTTTCTGACAGCTAGACTGTAACTTCAGGAGGACAGGGAGTTTTATCTGTGCTGTATCTCCAGCATATAAAACAGTGCCTGGCATACTTTAGGCATTCAGTACTTACTGAATGAAGCAATAAGTTGAGATTCAGGTCCACAGAATATCAGTCAGTACGTTCCGCATTTCCCCAAACCATTCTCCTATCTGAGGCTGTTGTTTTCTGGGGCTGGCTCAGAGTGTGTATCACCCGACTGTCCTATTAGATTGTAAGAGCACTAACGGCAAAACCGTGGCTTACCTCATGACCTTTATATTCTCCACTATTGCTAGCATTGCAGTGGCCATGCGGCAGTAACTTTCCTACTTCCAAATCCCTACATCATATCAAGTAACTATGAGTGTTATAACTATATGAGGTCTATCTCTACAAAGTATTTCATATCTTATAAATGTCTGAGTCCTAATATATTTATATTCATGGGCAGTTATGTAATTATGACTTACAGAGTCATAACTTCTATGCCCACACATAAAAGAACAAGTGCTGAGAATACTTTCCAGAGGGTAATAGACTAGAAGGAAATAGAATGGTAAAAAGGAATTAATAGCAAACTCTCAGGATATACAGACAGGCTCAGCCTCTTAGTAGCTGGAAAATCTGAAGCAAGCATCTTTCTGCCAGTGTTCTCATCTGTACAAGGAGGAAGCTGGGCTAGAAAAAAAATCTTCTTTTAATGTTTATTTTAAACTTTCTGAAGGTGCTGGGTGTGAGTCCAGGGAAACTACTTCTTACTTTCCCATGGGGCAATTTAATGTCGAGTTTCAAAAATCTTTTGTGTAAAGCTTGGGACCATTTTCCGGGATTCATTTTGTAGTTTAGGATCTAGATAGCCTTGCCTGATAGAAATATGTGAGCCACATATGTAATTAAAAATTTTCTGATCGCCATATTATAAAAGTAAAAAACAAACTGGTAGAATTAAGTTTGATAATATGAACCCAATAGTTGAAGTATTACCCTCTCAAGTTGTCATCGACATAGAAATGATTAATGAGGTAGGTTACACATATTTGTTGTACTATATCTTCAAAATTTGATGTGTTTTTGCACTTATAGCCCCTCTCAATGTGAGCTAGCCTCATCCCAAGAACTCAAGAGCCATGTGTGGCTAGTGGTTGCTGTATCGGACAGCATGGGTCTGGAACGTACATGAGCTCATGCAAGGTTCAAGCATGTTCGGGCTGAAAGAATTCTGACTGAAGAGTAAGTTCAGCAGCTCCTTGAAAGAAATCCAATAATAGCCGCATTGAGCTACTCCTATTATAATGATGACTAGCACGGGCACCTCCCTTACCACATTCTAGGCTGCTCGCTTAGCACTTAACGTGAACTATTTCATTTAATCCTTGTAACAATCTTACAAGTAAGACCTCTCCACCCCTGCTCCACTTTTTGGTGAGAAAACTGAGGCACAAGAGTCGGGGAATTTGCTATTATGACCTGTGAGCATATTTTCCCAGGCAATTATATACAAACACTGATGTGAGGGAAAGAGCCTAATAATTTGTCCACTGCGTCTCTCCAGGCTCATGTTCATGGCTGCCTTGGCCCCTGGTGCTAACTCGCCTGGGCTTTCCCAGTGGGGAAGGGGCAGGGCCCCTGGCCTGTGTCTTTGAGACCCTGCCTTGGGTCCTCCAGCAGCCACTCTGGCCTCCAGCTGAGTTTAGTTAAGTGTTAGTCTCCCCTTGTTAACTTTATAACACCCCTCCACCCCTCCCCCAGCACAGGTGTCCAGGCCAAGAATCACCTTCTATAGGAAGATGAAAGGCCTCACGTGCACATGAGCTCTGGGGGCCTGGGGTTTCTGGAAAAAACAGAGTTGTTAGGTGGGGGGGACACAATTAAAGTGTTAGGTCTTGGAACTGTCAATGCCTGACGCAGGCACAGTGTTAAAAACCAACATCTCTGTCCCCTTCCTCTTTCATTCTATCCTTCATCAATCTGCTTTGCTTCTTCCTCTCCCTCCCCCTCCCCGTCCCCTCCCTTCCCAATTTCTTTCTCTCATCTTCCATTTCCCAATCTTGTAAGGAAAAATTTCTTTACTCATCCTCTCTTCTCTCCCTTTCCCTTTTCTCCAAACTAATATGTTCAACTCGTGGACTTGCTTAGGAACTTGTGGGAATGTGTTAACCCCAACTCTAAGAAACATGGTTAAATCGGAAATATTCTTTTTATAGAAAAAAGTTAGTAGAAAGCTACAGCCCATTTTTGAAGCCTCAGAGGATCCCACTCTGATGTATGGATGTTAGAGCTAGAAAAGGACTTCAAGGCCCCCGGTCCAGCCCTTTGTCTTACAGATGGGATGAAGGAACGCCACGGGGGTGTGATGGGCCAAGGGCGCGTGGGACGGTGTGGGCAGCCCGCAGGAGTGGCCGGCAGACTGCTTGATTCTTGGGACACCAAACATTCATAATTCTTCCAAAGCCACTGCCAGCTACCAGGAAGTTTTACTTTCTCTTATGGTGTCTTAGTCTCTCTATATAATCCATACAATGCCTCCAAGATGTCCAGGCCATTTCCTCCCAAGCGGTTGACGCCCAGGACTGCCCCATGGCTGTGGGCATCCTCTGCCAGGAATGACGGCTGTTCACACTGCGCATGCCTTGATGTGTTCTGAGGGGCTCTCTCTGCCCTGGAGGAAGGGATCCACCCTGCCTCAGGTGGCAGCATGTTATTGCCGGGTTTGCCAAGTTTTCCCTGACAGATCTTTTCTCATTCTTTCTGTTTCCTCTTCCCTCTTTCTTCTTGCTTTAATTTCTTCTCTTTTCCTTTTCTCTCTCCTTTTCATCTCCTTCCACATTTCTGCCTTAGATCTGCCGTGGGGCCTGTGGAGCTTTGGAGTCAGAGTGGCCAGCTGACGCCGAAGATCCAGGGAAGCGTGCCTGTGCTCCTGAAACAGGCAGCCCCCATGGAGCTCTGGGTGCGGTCCAGACCGGGCGCTGCGCTCTTCGCATATGCCATCTCTGGTCATCTTCACAATTTTTTACTTATCATGTGGTTATCTGCATCTTAGAGGCGAGAAGTGAGGTCCACGGAAGTTAAGAAACTTGCCCAGAGTTGGGTAGCCAGTGAACGGTAGAGTGGAGGCTTTCCTGACTGCACAGTTCATTTTCAGAGCCTTAAAGTGCCTTGAGTTCCACAGGAAGCAGCCGGGATCTCTTGTATGTCTGGCCTTTAACACACGTTGACATGAGTGTTCTGGATTCAAGGAAATCTCAAACCCATAGCACCCATCCCATTTCTGTGAGTGGGCTGACCACCATCTGTGTGGAGCCTGAACACACGCTGGTGGTTGACTTGTCAGTATAGATAGAAGCTGGTTGAGAACCGATTCTCATCTCGGTCATCCCCATTCTATTAGTTTCCAAGAGCTTCTGCAAGAAAGTACCATGATCTGGGTGGCTTAAAACAACAGAAGTGTATTCTCTCCCCGTTCTGGAGGCCAGAGTCTGAAATCAAGGTGGTTCCTGCCTGCGGCCCGGAAGGAGAAACCATCCCGTGCGTTTTCTAGGGCGTTTGGTGGCTCCTGGCAATCCTTGGCGTTCCCTGGCTTGCAGCTGCTCCATTCCAGTCTCTGCCTCTACGGCTGCCTGGCGTTCCCCGTGTGTCTGCATCTCCCGTCTCCTTCCCAGGTAGGAAAGCAATCGTTGGAGTTAGGGCCCACCTTAATCCAACACAACCTCATCCTTTTAATTTATTGTTTTTAACTTTCAATTTGAAATAATTACAGCTTCACAGGAAGTTGCAAAGACAGAGCAGAAGGTCTGGTGTGCCCTTCACCCAGTTTCCCCTGATGGTTACTTCTTCTGTAGTTATCATACAATCTCAAAACCAGCAATTTGACATTAGTGTCAACTGTGTGTGTACTTTTATGCCATCTTATCACATGCCTAGATATGCAGCACCCGCACTGTCCTCAGGAAACAGGATCACCCCCTTACCACAAGCTCCCCCTGAGCTGACTCCTTCTATAGGGACACTTGCTCTCCTTTCCTGCACCATCCCTATAATTCTGTCTTTTCAAGGAGGGCACATAAAAAGGACCATTAGGTATGTTATCTGTTGAGATGGGCTTTTTTTCACTCAGTAAATGCACTTCAGAATCATCCAAGTTACCACAAGCATCCTTGCTTCATTCTTTTTATCACTACACTGGAGTCTGTGGTACGCATGTGTCACAATTTATTTAACCACTGACCTATTGAGGAACGTGTTTGTTGTTCCTAGTTTTGGCTGTTACATATAAAGCTGCTAGGAACAATTATGTACACATTTTTGTGTGGACGTAATTGTTAACTTCTTGGGGATAAATGCCCAGGTGTGCAGTTGCTCCTGGGTCATACGGTAGGTGTCTATTTGGTTAGTTTTTTCAAGAAGCTGACAGAACTATTTTCCGGAGTGGCCATACCAATTTACATTCTCACCGGCAATGTAGGAATGAACCAGTTTCACTGCATCTCCACCAGCATTTGGTATGATCTCATCTTAACTTGATTACATCTGCAAAAATCCCTGCTCCCAGATAAGGGTGCATTTATGGGTACAGGGAGTTGGGACTTGCACATACCTTTTTGAGGGACAGTTCACCCCAGAACACCTATCTTCACTTCCTTGGATCATGATGGGTCTGTCTTCAGAGGTTTGCTTTATGAGAAGGGGCTTGCTTTAGATTCATAGCCACTCAGAGGCACCCCCAGGGATGGGTGAGCATATTTCTATCATTTGAAAGGACATTATTGAGTTTTTCTGACCTCTACTCAGACCTCCAAAGTTACAAAGACTTGCTAATAATGAATAGTCTCAGGAGGTAGAAGGTCCGTATTGCCTTGGTATCCATATTTTCCTGACTATCCTTTCCCGCTGCTCCAGTATTGTCAAGGGAAAGGAAAAAAGAGTTGGAAAACTGGAATACGACTTTACTGAGGGAAAGGGCACAGTCTTAGTTACATCTGTACCTTCAGAGGGCAGGCTGAGGAAGGTGTCCAGCCATTGTTTGTTGGATGGGTGAGTGGATGGGAGCAGAGGGCTGAGGGCCAGGTGCCCACACAGACGTGGAGGGGAGAGTCAATGTTGGTTTTGTATGTGTTCCCACCCGCCCCAACTCCCCGTCCCATTTCCCAAGCATAACCTTTCATACATGTCTCCCAGTACTGGATCAGTTAATTCTGCCCTGTGAACCCTTGCTGAAGGTCTGTTCCATTCCATTTCTATGTAAACTCCTACTCAGCCAGATGGAGAGGGAGACCCTGGGGGGATGGCCTGTGTGACCCTTTGTTCTGGAAGGCAGGATTCTATGTTTCAATGAGGCAGAGTTGAGTAGGTGCAGATTTGATCCTGGGCCTACCACTTACTGGCTGCATGGCCTTGACCTCAGCCTCTCCTATTTGTAAAGTGGGTATAAGAACATTCTTGATGTGACAGTATCTTGAAGTATAATATATATGCAGAAAAGTGCATGGATCATAATTATAAAGTTCAATACATTTTGCAAAGTCTAAACCCAGAAGCCCCTTCAGGTGTTTCCCAGGCACCAACTCACCCTACCTACTCAGCCAGAAGAAATCCGCATCCCAATTTCCGATTTTATTTTTACACAGATTTGAGCTTTATATAAATGAACACATATAAATGAATCTTTTGTGTTTGGTTTCTTTTGCTGATAGTCATGTTTATGTGATTCATCTGTGTTGTTGGGTTTAATTGCAGTTTATTAATTCTCTTTCTGGAATAGTATTCCAGTGTGTGAACATACCACAAGTTCTTGGTGGACATTTGGATTATTGCCAGTTTTTGGCTTTTATCAATGAAGCTGCTCTGAAAATTCTTGCATAGGATTTTTGATGGATGACATGTTAATTAACATTTTTAACCTTGCAGGGTAGTGAGAATTAAAGTAGGTTGTGGAAATCACTCAGTATGGTCTTTGGCAGATAGGAGGCCCTCGGTACGTTTAAAAATGTAATGAAGGCATCATATTCCATTCAGTTGAAATGCCGTAATGGACTTAAACATTTCCCTATTGCTTATTCATTTAGATTGTTTCCATCGGTTTGGTATTTTATATAATGTTGCAATGAATGACTCTGTAGCTGTGTCCTTCCTCTAAAAAATTGGCTTTGGGTGACTTCTCAGGGCAGGTTCAGCTGAATCAAAGGACACGTGACTGTCAGAACTGTCATCCTGGAAAGGACACCGAGAGCCTGCTGAGGAGGGGAGAACAGGAAGCAAGCCTCTCACGCCATGGCCCGGGGGTGCAGCCCGTGGGCTTCAAGGAGGAGGGTCTTGCACACAGTCTGGCGGGGTCAAAGAGAGGATGAGGGTGTGTTTATAGCAACGTGGTATTTAGTTCCTTAAAAGATAGACTGGGTAGTTTGTTCCAATGTGTAACAACCTCTAAATCAGGAAGGAGACAGAAATCACAGGTGCAAAGATTCACTTTATTTATTCGTTTCCCCCCAAATACCAGCATGGTTAAAGCCAAAGGGGAGGGAGAGGCCAGAGGAGGCAGGGGATCGGTCTCTTGTGGGGACAGGGCCAGAGGCCTGAGGCCGGAGGAGGAGCCGGCGGTGCGGCCTGGGGGGCCGCTCTCTCTAACAGTCGTTCCTGTTGAAGCTCTTGATGAGCGGGGAGCTCAGGGTCTTGTGCGTGACCTCACAGGAGTACAGGCTGTGGCTCTGGTAGGCCGTGCTGGACAGCGCCAGGGTGCTGCTCAGGCTGTACGTGCTGTCCGTGCTGTCCTGCTCCGTCCCGCTGTTCTGGATGCCGCTGTTCTGGACAACGCCGTCCACCTTCCACTTGACATTGACATCCCTGGGGTAGAAGTTATTCAGCAAGCACACGACAGAGGCAGTCCCAGTTTGTAACTCGTCAGGGGATGGTTGGAAGAGGAAGACTGATGGCTTGGCATCATCCCCTGAGGAAGGAAGCAGGGAAAAGGGTGTCTGAGTCACGCGAACGGGATCATTGTGGCCATTCCCAGAGCCCGAAAGGACAGACAGACAGCGAGCAGCATGCTTCTGTGTAGGGAGGCCAGGAAACACATTATAACCCCATGATTTTGAGTTTTTCCCTCCGTGGTTTAGTTGGAACTCCTTGCAGCCATTCTAAGGCCTTTTTGCATGCTTTTCTGACCTTGCCTTTCTTCCGGTCAGTGTTCCTTGCTCCCAGCTGTAAACACAGTGCCTGAGGCAATGGAACAAAGGCCACTTCCTCTGACCCCTCGGTTTACAGGTGAGAACAGGACCTGGCCCCTCTACCCTGAAGATCATTTTCATGTGCCTTTCCTAGGACTGTGCAGTGGTATCAGGCTGCCTTCCCCTCCCTGGGCTTCCTCTGGGCATGTTGGGGCCAGATCCACCCTGCAGGAGGGGCCCCAAGCTCTGAGTCTGTGCCTGGGTGGGGGTCAGCCTCTTCGCCCTCTGTCATCAGGGCAGCAGCGCTCCCACCCTCGCTAAGCCTCAAAGGGACACCCAGGCCCTGGCCTGGTGGATGTCACCCTATGAGGCAATGTTCAGCCAGACCTGGAGCGGTCAGCTGTAATTCTGGCCACCTGCCTGGGAGGAACTGTCTCGCTTTGCTTCTGACTTTGAGCAGCTGCCAGATGCCTCTTGGAAATCCCCCTCTGTGGGCAATCCAGCCCTTGGGTCAGAGAGCAAGCGTTAAAATAACAAATCAAGAATCCTTTGCTGGGAGAAGGCAGCAGATAAGCCAACAGGGTTTTATAAAACTGACCCCAATGTTAATGGAGCAGGTCAACCTGAGACACTAACTTTTCAAATTTTGATATTCTCTTTTAACCTTCACCACTCATTTTTCAGAGAATTTTATAAAATAGCTTTGGCAGCAAAATAATGTGAATTCTAGAAAAAAAAGGAGGGGAACTATTCTATGAAGATACTCCTATCTGGGTGAATCTTTGATAGGTTTAAAACTTCTATCCTGCATTAAAATATTAAACAATTAGCATATTGGATGTACAAATTCTTGCAAGACATTAAATGGAGTTTAAAATTCATTAAAAGAGTCTCTTAAAGGCTCTAAGATAGTTTTAAAATAGTTTAAAATACTTAGTTTTAAATAGTTCTAACAAATTTTAAAAGAGTTTTAAAACAGCCCTAAAATAGTTATGTCAAATTTTTGCAGAGAAAAATAATTTTTCTTAAGTGTCCCTTTTGAGATAGGTAAAGAAAACAACAAATTACTAAACTATTTTAGAGGGTATGGGATTAAAATACCAGATTAAAAATTTTGTATCACAATGAAGGTATTAGGAAATATGTTTATATCAAGTTTTTAATGGCATTTATATATAATTAGATATTTTGTACAGCTGAAATCCTACCCAAGCCATTAAATTTTTGAAAACTAAAAACATGTCACAAATTTTTCTTATTTTTTGTAAGGTAATATACCTTAATGGTATTTAATGTAAACTCAGTGAAAGTTAATTGAGCAATACTGGAGTAGTTGGGCTGCCTTAAATTAATTTTTGCTGATGAGGATTTTACCCTGGAAGAGTTATACATGTTTCTTTCTTTTGGATGGAGCTTTTATCATTTAAATATATTTGATGAGAGGATATTGAAATAGTTAGATATCATTTTAAAAAAATGGGTTGAAGTTCTCTATAGTCCCCTAATGGAAATTTTCATTAGCGGGATATGATAAGGAATGTGAATTTTATTTCTGAACTCACTAATTAATCAGGCTTCTCCCCATTTCCCCATGTTAGCTCAGTACCCACCACATTTCTCTTCTCTTCCATTAATGCATTATTCGTATCACTGTGTTAGGAAAGCAGGCCACAGCTGTTAAGCGGGCTAACGGGGGAGTCGCCGTGGTGGCCTTTAGCGGCCAGGCGCACTGCCACGAGAGCGCTGTGACCTGGCCACAGAAGTCGTTCGATCACGAAAAAAGACCACCACGAGGTCCACAGACCACATTAGGTGTGCCACAGCCTCCGTGGCCGTATAAAAACATGGCCAAGTAATGATAAAGAGAAGTAAAAGAACCTACTCATTAAAATAATTACTATTTTTCTACAAGTCCATGGGCATTTAAAAAATGCAATTATTTTATCTTCCTTCATTTAAACAAATTTCTTCAAAACTGAGCTTTTGAGGATAGCTTTCTACCATTATAATGAAAGAGCAAGCTTAGTTTAATACAGAAATTCAATTAAAAAAATGAAGATATCTGTTAAGATATAGAATCTCTTTGAATTTCTCAATATTGACAGTTTCTCACTCATTTTAGACTAAAAGTGACATTGCTGCTGATTCTCAATTAAGCCACATCTTTTACATGACAGATACGTTTTTCTAACTTCTTACTGAGTTTTAGTGCATTCTATTAATTTTTAGTGTTATATAAAATAATTTATCAGACAGAAGAGAGATAGACTGAGAAACAGACTGAAATAGAAATAGAGAAATAGAAAAAGAGAAATAGACTGAGAAACACATTTTTCTACTTTTCTGGATCACAGATAAGCAAAATACCAATTCAATATTTGGCAAAACTCAAAGAAAATTCACTTTTGCTCTTTAGAGTTGCAAGGATTCCTTTTTCATCTACACAATTTTTTTCCCACTTTGTGTCATTTGATTTAGATCAATCTTTTTGTCCATAAATCTATTTCTGGAGCTGCGTTTAACTTTTGAAAGCAGATAAATCTGAAATGCTCTCATTTTCCCATCTCACAAAACTCATACTTAAGCCTTTTAAAGTCAATATCGGCATTTAGAGCCACATTCCAGAAGGCGATAGAGAAAAATTACTCACGTTTAATCTCCAGACGCGTCCCTTGCCCAAAGGTGTTCCACAGTATGAGCTAAATTATTTTCCCCTCAACAAAACCTGTTTTTGCTGCTAACCTCATTAGACTGAAAGAGGCAGAAAAAATCTGGCAATTTTGATGCCATGTCAACTAACTAGCTCTTTGCTCTTTCTTGTGACAAACTGATTTTTCAGTCCCTTACTCATCTGATTTTCAGAAGAATCCCATTCTCTTCAGAACTGACCTCAACTCATTCCCAAACATGAAAACCTCCCAATGCCACAACTCTGTAAGAAAAAGGCTTAGGAAAGGGCACTTACGTTTGATCTCCAGCTTGGTCCCTCCACCAAAGTTAAACCACAGTGAGGACTCTATCACTGTCCTCCCAACAAAAACCTCCTTCTGAGGCCGATTGTGAGAAAGGCTAATTCAGAGAAAAATCCGACTACTTATTTCCCGTTCTCCACACAAACCCTGCTCTCCTCACAAGTGCAACAATTTCTGTTTTCTCAGCTTGAATGTTGGCTGTTTTCTGGTTTTCTACTATTTACTTTGGAAGCACCAGGAATGGCTCATTTAGCCACAGTGTCACAAACTTGTACAAATGACACGAGAGGACGAGAACCTCACAAATAATTCACAAAAATGTACTTACGTCTGATCTCCAGTTTGGTCCCTTGGCCAAAAGTGAACCACAGTGATTCCCCTTTGCTTCCACCTCGACAAAAACCTGCCCTGTAAAGGTAGCAGGTCCCTGTCCCCAGTTAAGTTATTTTGATTTTAAAATTAAAAAAATTAGTGGCCAGCTAGCCTCCCTGGAACCATTTTCCCTCCTCTGTACCTAGACGGGGAACAACATGTTTTTATCTCCGACATGGAACTAATGAAAACACACAAAAAGGAAAAAAAAAGCAAACCAGTGAGACCAAAACAGTGAAGAACAAGTCGAAAGAAAATACTCACGTTTGAGCTCCAGCTTGGTCCCCTGGCCGAAAGTATACACACAGTTGTTCCTCTTGGCCTCCCCCCTATACAAAAACTGAGTTTCCTTTTCTGGTACCTGAGCAAGGTTCTGTTAAGAACATATGATTATGCTCCCCACGACATTTCTGAAACTGACACTTAGACAAATGATTCTCATGCAATAACTGAATTTTGCTCTTCATAGAAGATGTACAACTGACTCTCAAGTTTCTTTACAGACTTTCTCTTTGGCCTGGAGGATGTCAGATCCTGGTTCCAAAGAGTCAGCTTATAGAGCAGTTCATAGACACAGGGAGCACAAGTCACAGACAAGAGGGGAAAGACAATTTGGGTTTACTCACGTTTGATTTCCAGCCTGGTGCCTGGGCCGAACTTCCACCACAGTGGCAGCTCCCCATTGTGTTGCTGTACAAAAACCCTTCTCTCCAAGGAGAAGAAAAGCGCCTGGGTCAGCTGCTGAAGCTTCGCTCTCTCTGCCAGCAGGTGTGGAAGCTGACAGAGAATGTTTTCGTAGGGGAGATGTAGAATCCCAGGAAGGGATATATTTATAGCTGGAGACTTGCAGTGTCTTTCTTTAACAGTCTTCCGTATCTGGACTATTTCTTGTTTATTCATTTATTTGGAAAGTGGGCTGAATGTAAACTACAAAGAAAACAAACCAGTTCCAAAAAAATTGTACTTCTTTATACCTTCTGGGGTGGGGGACTTTTGTAAATGATAAACCTCATTCAGTGTAACTATGGAACCCTTTAGCTTCTCTCAGTTAAGAATTATTGAGGATTGTCTTCCTCTCTGACCCTCTTCTTTGCCACAGTGTTGTTTCAAAAAAAGTGGACTAAATGTATATCAAATCAAGGCCCATTCTTACTTTGACATGCATTTTGGAATTAAGCTACATATGAAACAAAAAACAAAGATCTGTAGAGTAGAAACATGTGATTTACTCGATCTCCTGTTGTCACAGGACAGATAGAGGTCAGAAGGGTCCCACCATGTCTCACTGAACTGAACCAGGTGCAACAGTAAGTTTTACAAGAGAAATTGCAATGGTAATTTAGAAGATTAGGGGTAGGTTTTCTTGATTTTGTCCTTGGGAGCTTTGCTAGTTGCCTTGAGAAGCAAAATCAGCAGCTGATCTCACTAGAAGATGAGGAAAGAGAGAGACCAAACCGCAAGTAGAGAGAAGAGAGAAACTGTCGAGTGGAAGTTAAGTGTGCAGATAGTTGACGGAGGACAGTCAACATGGATCCTAAAAAGGATAGGAAGTGAATTTCTCTGCAGAGATACGAGCAGTGCCAATCATAATAGCTGACATTTATCGACACTGAATACCAGACATTGTACATGGATTGACACATTTGATTATCCCCCCAAATCCAGGAACTAGAAATGAATATTATCCCCTATGTTGTAGATGAGGAAACTTGAGCACAGAGCGGTTATCTAATGTGATCATAACAGTGAGTGGCAGAGCTGGGGTATGAACTTGGAGCACGTGCACTTGATTGATCCTGAGAGTAAAAGTCACCCAATGAAAGCAGCACATGTGGTAGAAGACACGGGGGGCAGGAAGGAAAAGGACTTTCCTTAGACTGTCCGAGGGTGGGAAATGAGTAGATGAGTGTGCTCAAAGTTTATACCAGACTGCTCATTGACATGTTGTTTGAAACATGTGAAAAAATGGAAAAGAACTGAAATCTTCATCAGCAGGAGTTTGGTTAAACTAATTATGATAGAGCTTTGCAATGGAGCACAACGCAGCCAGTAAGAGGATGAAGTAGGTTTCTATATAGTCCCATGGAAGGTGTTTGTGAAAATGCGCGCCATTGAACGGTATGTTTTGTATGACCCCATCATCCTATCTTAATGGATATACAGAGATATAAATACAGGCTAATTCCTGAAGGAAATACAATAAGCTGTGCTGGGTAGTTTCTCCTGGGATTACAGAGGTGTGTTGTTGGAGGGGGAGGACCAGTGACACTTTCCCTTTCTATCGCTCTGTACATTATACATTAGCTGAAGTTTTTAAAATTATGTGAATACATTAACTTTGTGGGTTTCAGAAACAATAAAGCTGTACCAATTTTGATAAAAAGTAACTCTGACATTGCCTAGTAGAATCCTCAATATTCATGTGCAATGCATAAATATAATTTAAAAATGATACATATATGTATGTGTGTGTGTATATATATATATATACACATGTGCATTGATTTTCTTGGTCAAATACTTTTCTATAATCTTTAAGTTGATTAAATTGCAAAAAAGGCAGGAGTTTTCCTGATTCTGTGTGGGAGATAGTCTTTTACAAATGTAGGAGATGTGGGGTTGGAAAACAGGTATAAAAAAGCTGTATGGGGGGTGTGTGTTCCTAAGTGAGTAGTGGAGATCTAGTGTGAAGAGTACAACTGAATGCCTGTGATAAAGCAGCATTTGCTACTAAGAAAAGATGATTATCATAAGAACCAGTGAGGCAACAACTACTTTATTCATTACACATGGCAGTGATTGATGGGAATGGTTGTTGTGATGTTTGTTGTGATATCACATGGCTCACTCTGAAGTGGCTGAGATCCTGAGATTAATATGTGTGTGGTTCGGGCTTTGGAGGCAAAGGATATCTCAGAAGCATCTGTGAGGCTCTGCTGGGACCTACCCTTCTACAAAGTGTCTGAGATGGACCTTGATGCAATTGATTTACTGAGAAAGGACAAAGTATCAATGAACTAGTCTGAGAGGTTCTTGGATTTATGAATAAGAGTGACCGAAATAGAAATTTGTTGGGAGGGGGGATGGACATTCTACTAAACTCATCACAGAAGCTGTTTCCTGTGTGGCCCCCAGCAAAGTTAGATTCTTAGAATAAAATTCTAAACTGCTCGGGGAGGAGAGGGAAGGAGAGAGGTGGGAGAAGAGAGACAGACAGACAGACTAATACACACTTATAAGTCTTCTTGAAAACTATTGATAAACAATCTTATCAATGTTCCTCAGGTCTAACATTTTAAGAAACAACACTTTTGCTTTTTATCTGACACAATTAACCAGCCTATTTGAAGAGGTCTGCCTCACACCGGTAACATACAGCAAATCACCTAGTATGTCAGGGACACAATGGCACAATTTGGCTGTTTGCAAGGTTTGAGGGATGGTAGCTTCCCTACCTGGTCTGGAATGCTTGTGTCTGATAATCCATCTTGAAGGCTGTGGTTCAGTATTTTTCCCAGCTCATCAATCACTGTAGAGTCTGAGGTGGGTGACTTTTTTCACTTAGGTTGACTTCTCCTTAGGATGGTAGTGCCTATCATTTGTACTGGACTTAAGTTTATATACCATAACGTGAGGACAAAATTCTGGAGTCCACGTTCAGGGGTCCCTAGAACCTGACTGATGGCTGGTCTTCTGGCTAGAGTGCCACAAAGTGATATCTGTCCTGAATCCCAAGGGGCAAGGCTGGCCCCGTTAGCCAAGGAGGGAGACGTAGGAAGTCATTTGGGAAATCGCTGCTTCCTTCCTGCTCTGGAGATGGGTCTGTTTCAACTCATCTCTGAAGAAGGACGTGCTGGGAGAAGCGAAGTCCTGTGCCCAAACATGTGGCATAAACATGCATAAACTTGCATAAACGTGACCCAAGATTTTGGATCCATGCTGGAAAATGCAAATCCTTACCTTGTTTCCAAGAGGACATTAAGGCTGCAGGTAGATTTTGACATCCTGGAGTAAAATAATCAGCAGCAGCCCTCTTTGGGCTTATTAGCCCTGGAGAAGCCCAGCCACCCAGATTTACATAGCGACTGTTGTGGTTTCTGGTTGGTTCTGCCCAAGTGATAAGCCCCCGCCCCCTCCGTCTGCCTCCTTGGCCCCCAGCCCTGTGTCCTCTCACCCTGCCTGGGCAGTCAATGTGACTGCGCAGCTCTGGAGGCAGATGCGACATCGATGAATTCAGGCTTGTTTTTTCACACCTTTTTCCCTCTCTGTTGTCAAAATCCTCAGGTCGCTCATCTCATGGACACTCTCCTCCCTGCTGGCCCAGGGCCCAGAGCTTCCCACCCCCTCCTTCATCTCTATCCCGACTCCCTTCGTCTTAGGTAAGGACCTGGGCTCTGGGCTTCTCCTGCCCACACTCACTGCCTCAGGGCTTCCATATGTACGTCCTGCTCATCTCAGAGGGATGCACACCTCTTCCCTTTCTCTTCCCACTAGCTCTTCTGTTCAGCTCAGGTGGGTCGCTTAAACTGGTTACCACTCAACCTAATGTTTTGCTGCAGTTGCTTCCTGCCCTGATCTTCCTGTCTTTGTGGGTTGATTTCTTTACAGTAATATTCTTAAAAATCTTTTTTGTATTGGAGGTTTTTTTGTTCTTGTTTTTTTTATTAAGGTATTATTGATAGACACTCTAATGGTTTCACATGAAAAAACAATGTGGTTACTACATTTACCCATATTATCAAGTCCCTACCCATACCCCAATTCAGTCACTGTCCATCAGTGTAGTAAGATGACACAGATTCACTGTTTGCCTTCTCTGTGCTACACTGTTTTCCTTGTGACCCCCCACACCATGTGTACTAAACATAATACCCCACAATCCCCTTCTCCCTCCCTCCCCACCCGCCCTCCTACACGCCTCCCCTTTGGTAACCACTAGTTCCTTCTTGGAGTCTCCAAGTCTGCTGCTATTTTGTTCCTACAGTTTTGCTTCGTTGTTATACTCCACAAATGAGGGAAATCATTTGGCACTTGTCTTTCTCTGCCTGGCTTATTTCACTGAGCATAATATCCTCCAGCTCCATCCATGTTGTTGCAAATGGCAGGATTTGTTTCCTTCTTATGGCTGAATAATATTCCATTGTGTATATGTACCACCTCTTCTTTATCCATTCATCTACTGATGGACACTTAGGTTGCTTCCATATCTTGGCTATTGTAAAAAGTGCTGCAATAAACATAGGTTGTTCTTGTTTTTAAACAAGGGAGTACTGTGATTGAATGTGTGTATTCGACCCATTGTCTTCACCTGGACCCTCCTTTCATTGGTCTGTGTTCTAAATGGGGTTAAATCAGGCTGGCTCCTGCCTCTGCCTCCTGTCCAAATCAGCACACATATGAAAAAAAAAATTTTAACTAAAAATATGTTTAGTTGAAGTATAGTTGACATATCATATTAGTTTCAGGTGCAGGGCACAGTGATTCAGCAATTACATACCTTATATTGTGAAATGCTCACCACTCTAAGTGTAGTTACTGTCTGTCACCACACAAAGGTATTACAATGTTGCTGACTGTATTCTGCATGCTGTACTTTGAAGGGCTATTCCTCTGGAGCTGGGGAAAGAAGCAGCAAGCTCCCTCCCTCCCTGTTCCTTAACACCCCCTCCTCAAAGTATCCTGATTATGGGGGCTAAGACCTGGAGTTCAGACCTAAGGGAAAGCTAGGAAGAGGCAGGCCCACAGGAAAACAAACAGGAGAACATAAAGGCAAAACAAAACGTGGTTTTCAAGCAGTTCCTTTATCAGCATTTTTTTGAAACCAGTAATTCCTATGCCAAAAAGACACAGATATGGAATACTTCTCAACTGATTTGAATTGGCATGACTGTAACTCTGCTCCTGGACAGGAGAGGTCCTCACGAAACCGAGGACCACAACAGATCAGACAGGCTCATCTCTAATCCTTGAACCCTAAGTCTAGAGCTTTCACAGCCTTTTAAAGTGACGTGAAGAGAAAGGGTACATATTCAGTCAACCCAATAACTGGCTGGGAGTACTACCAACAAGGTGCCGGTGACAAAATTAGTAACAGAAACGCAGAGGAGTCCACCAAATGTCAGGCATATATACCAGGACATTTCAACAAGGGGCCAAAGTGGGTTTTAACCACACACAACTTGTCAATGGCTCGTCTGCCAGGATGCCCTACGTTCCAGTTCCCTGAAATTATATTCTTCACATCCATCATTATTTGTTGTATTTCCCAGGGCATCTCATGAGGGCTCGCGCTCACCGTGTGCCTTCAGTGGCCAACAAGTATCTGGTATAGAGTTGGTGTTCAAAACGTACTTATTGAATAAATGAAGGAAATAAACAAGGATTGCTCCGCAGTCACATGGTACTTGCCGCTTTCACTTGCCTTTCTCTGGCGCCCTCTGGTGACCATGGTCGGTAGTTTCGGAAGCCAGGAAAACTGGTGGCGGTGCCTTAAACTGCGGTTTTCTGGGCTGCAGCGGGCACCACGCTAGGCTGAATAGAAAGCAGACAGCGCTAGCGCGTTCTTGGAGGGATTATGGAGGTTTGCGGTTTGGTTGAATGTGAAGAGACAAGTCGTGTCTAGCTCCATTCTTTCCAAACAGGAGAAAACTAAGTCCCTAAGAGAGGAAGGAATTCGTTCAAGGCTACGTAGACACTTAGCATTTCCTGAGACACTTAGCAAAATCCTTGCAGACCAGGAAAATTCTTTGCACAGTTGTCCTCTGGTCCTGCCAAGTCAGAGAGGACATATTAATGCATTTTCTGAAATGCAGTGAAAGAATGAAAAATGACCCTGTGAAGCCTGAAAATGTATTTCTTCAGCATGACAGCTGCTCTGGGACTTGGGACACCAAACATCTTTTTTAAAGCTGAAATGAGCTTTAACTGTTTGACTTTTTAATTAAGGAAACCAGAGCTCCCTTAATGACACTGAGGTGACAGGCACATGGTCAGCATCTAATTTAGTGATTCCCATTAAATGGCACTGTTTCAGCCAGCCTGCAAATTGCTTCCAATTGGTACAGGGGCAGTTTTTAGCCTGGTGAGTTTATTAATTAAGGGTAATGATAGCTACTCAATAAATACGATCTGAAGCTTGAATGATTTAATGCACTAGAAATTCATTTTTTGCTTGTGTAAAGCTCTAATTAGCAGTGGAGGGTGAGTTTATGTTCCATGTTGTCCCTTGGGGACACAGGCTGACAAAGGCCATCTTCAGCATCAGGCTTGCATAGTGAGTTACAAGACTACTGATTATGAAAGAAAAATTGATCTCAGAGTCTCTGTCACTGAAGTGGGCTGGAATTCCAGACTGGAATGGAGGCTTTGGGATGGGGGAGTTTCATACACGATAATTATTTATACAAAATAAAATATATATGTAATATGGTTGCCAAAAGATTTTGGCCTTTTAAGGAGAGTGTGAAAGGGAGTGAACACAAACTCTCTAGGTAGGTCATGCATGCAATCACTTTGGTAATGTGGCGCCGTGGTACGCTTCCCACATCCTGCCTCGCGTCGTGGGATTTTGTAATCACATTCTAATCTTCCTGCTGCAGACTGAACAGCTTCAGGGGAGTGGCCTCATCCAGGTACTTCTGTCTCTCCACTGTGCCTTGATTCTGAGTACTCCTTGCACTGAATTTAGTAAGTATGTGTATTTGGGAAGAGACCACATCGAAGCTGCCTGGATATATACTTTAATTAGGAAAAAAATCAGAATTTTTATGGATTAATCAACAAGTATCATTTTCCTTTTCTTTTCTCTGTTTTTTCTTCTTTCTTAACTTCATGATGGTATGTCTGGGGTTCAGCGCTGTGCAGATGGTAGTAACACAATGTGACGTGTTAT
This sequence comes from Smutsia gigantea, assembly GCA_032199065.1. Taxonomy (NCBI): domain Eukaryota; kingdom Metazoa; phylum Chordata; class Mammalia; order Pholidota; family Manidae; genus Smutsia; species Smutsia gigantea. The sequence continues at coordinate 35,444 of JAVSCE010004865.1, read as the reverse complement.
GTTACTGAAAGTCCAGGACCAGATGGCTTCCCCAGTGAAGTCTACCAAAACATTTACAGAAGAATTGATACACATTCTTCTCAGACTCTTTCAAAATACAGAATATGAAAAACAGAGAAAATAGCCTGAAGAAAATGAACAGGGCTTCAGGGAACTGTGAGAGCTTAACAAAGGATTAACATTTGTGTTCCTGGAGTCTTGGGAGGAGAGGAGAAAGGTGGGGGTAGGTGCTGCTGAAAAAAATCTTTGAAGAAATAACAGCTGACAATTTGCCAACATTGACAGAAGACATAAACCTAGAGATTTAATAAACTGAGGGAATCTTGTATAGGATAAAAGCAAAGAAATCCAAGACATACCGTTATCAAACTGACAACTAAACTCAAAGGAAAAATCTTCACAACAGTGAGAGAGAACCGACATGCTATCCACAGGGGCAAAACAATCCACGTGACAGTGGATTTCTCCTCGGAACCATGGAAACCTTAAGGAAATGCCACATTTTTCAGGTGTTGAAAGAAAGGAATTGTCAACTTCAGATTCTAGATCAGCTGAAAATATGCTTCAAGAGTGAACGGCAAATCATGACATACTCAGATGAAGGGACACTAAGAGGAGTTGTTGCTAGTAGGCCTCTCCTAGAAGAACTGATGAAGGGGGCTTTTGAAACATAAATGAAACGATAAAAGAGGGAATCTTGGAATCAGGAAGGAAGAAAGAACACGGGAAGCAAAAATATGGGTAAAGACAATAGGCTTCCCTTCTGCTTCTGAGTTTTCTAAATTATATTTTAAGATGAAAGCAAAATGGTAGGACTGTTTCAAGTGGTTCAGACTGTCGGGAAGTTGCCATTGTGCACTAATGTGGATGCAAGTCACAAACCGGGTGGGGGCAGGAAGATGAGGGACCTGGCTCCAGGAAGAGCAGCTCCTTCCCTGAACTCCCTGCCCCGAGACTCCAGGTTCTGTGAGAGAAAAACACTGCCTCAGGCCACTGGGCGTCTCCAGTTAGATTCCAACCACATGCCACCAAATGAAGTTCTAACAGACAGAACTTTCTTGAGTTCTCTTGGTGTTTTGCATTGAGGATAATAAGTGAATTTGGTTTCTACCTTTCTTCATGTTCAGTCTTTGATTTGGATTTCAAGATTATCTTTCCCCATGACATGATTTCTATTTCGTGGTAAAAAATTCAGTAAAACACATAAACAACCCTAAAGACTCCACTCCAAAACGACTAGAACTAATATCTGAATTCAGCAAAGTTGCAGGATACAAAATTAATACACAGAAATCTGTTGCTTTCCTATACACTAATGATAAGCTAACAGAAAGAGAAATCAGGAAAACAATTCCATTCACAATTGCATCAAAAAGAATAAAATACCTAGGAATAAACCTAACAAAGGAAGTGAAAGACCTATACCCTGAAAACTACAAGGCACTCCTAAGAGAAATTAAAGAGGACATTAACAAATGGAAATTCATCCCATGCTCTTGGCTAGGAAGAATAAATATTGTCAAAATGGCTATACTACCTAAAGCAATCTACAAATTCAATGCAATCCCTATCAAAATACCAACAGCATTCTTCAAAGAACTGGAACAAATAGTCCTAAAATTCATATGTAACCACAAAAGACCCCGAATAGCCAAAGCAATCCAGAGAAGGAAGAATAAAGCAAGGGGGATCTTGCTTCCAAACTGCAAGCTCTACTACAAAGCCACAGTAATCAAGACAATTTGGTACTGGCACAAGATCAGACCCACAGACCAGTGGAACAGAATAGAGAGTCCAGATATTAACCCAAACATATATGGTCAATTAATATACAATAAAGGAGCCATGGATATACAATGGGGAAATGACAGCCTCTTCAGCAGCTGGTGTTGGCAAAACTGGACAGCTACATGTAAGAGAATGAAACTGGATCATTGTCTAACCCCTTACACAAAAGTAAATTCAAAATGGATCAGAGACCTGAATGTAAGTCATGAAGCCATAAAACTATTAGAAAAAAATGTAGGCAAAAATCTCTTGGACATAAACATGAGCAACTTCTTCATGAACATATCTCCCTGGGCAAGGGAAACAAAAGCAAAAATGAACAAGTGGGACTATATCAAGCTGAAAAGCTTCTGTACAGCAAAGGACACCATCAGTAGAACAAAAAGACATCCTACAGTATGGGAGAATATATTCATAAATGACATGTCCGATAAGGGGTTGACATCCAAAATATATAAGGAGCTCACACACCTCAACAAACAAAAAGCAAATAATTCAATTAAAAAATGGGCAGAGGACCCGAACAGACACTTCTCCAAAGAGGAAATTCAGATGGCCAACAGGCACATGAAAAGATGCTCCACATCACTATCATCAGAGAAATGCAAATTAAAACCACAATGAGATATCACCTCACACCAGTAAGGATGACCACCATCCAAAACACAAACAACAACAAATGTTGGCGAGGATGTGGAGAAAAGGGAACCCTCCTACACTGCTGGTGGGAATGCAAATGAGTTCAACCATTGTGGAAAGCAGTATGAAGGTTCTTCAAAAAACTCAAAATAGAAATACCATTTGACCCAGGAATTCCACTCCTAAGAATTTACCCTAAGAATGCAGCAGCCCAATTTGAAAAAGACAGATACACCCCTATGTTTATCACAGCACTATTTACAATAGCCAAGAAATGGAAGCAACCTAAGTGTCCATCAGTAGATGAATGGATAAAGAAGATGTGGCACATATACACAATGGAATATTATTCAGCCATAAGAAGAAAACAAATCCTACCATTTGCAACAACATGGATGGAGCTAGAGGGTATAATGCTGAGTGAAATAAGCCAGGTGGAAAAAGACAAGTATCAAATGATTTCACTCATATGTGGAGTATAAGAACAAAGAAAAAAACTGAAGGAACAAAACAGCAGCAGACTCACAGAACCCAAGAATGGACTAACAGTTACCAAAGGGAAAGGTATTGGGGAGGCTGGGTGGGAAGTGAGGGACAAGGGGGAAAAAGGGGCATTACGATTAGCAGACATAATGTAGGGGTGGGGCACGGGGAGGTCTGTACAACTCAGAGAAGACAAGTAGTGATTCTATAGCATCTCACTATGCTGATGGACAGTGACTGTAATGGGGTATGTGGTGGGTATTGATGATGTGGGGAGTCTAGTAACTGTGATGGTGCACATGTAATTGTAGATTAATGATACCAAAAAAAAATTCCGTAAAACTGGATGGTGGCCTCCTCTGGATGATATACTTTTTACCAGCTGGGGGATGCCTGGTGTAGTCGTTTTAGCATCAACTCAGGGACTGGATTAGAACCCTGGGTTTGCATTTTGTGAACTGTGTATGCCAATGTAAATTACTAAGCTATCCCTAAACCTCAAGATTCTCATCTGAAATGTGAGAAAAATCACACCTATCTTATAAAGACACTGTGAGGAGTACATAAAATAGTATAACTGAATTCCTTTCCATAGCGCCTAGGCATGTACTAAATTCTTAGTGTGTACTAATTGTCATTGGTTAGGCCCAGTTACGGGGGAAGCAAATTTACAGATGTGCTTAATGAGCAATAGTTCTTTGGGACTATTCTCCTTCACACAGTAACCAGAGTGATCTTGAAAAAAAGGGGGGGGAAACCAGATCAAATGATTCCCCTGCATAAAACTCTTCATGGATTTCTCCTTGCACTGAGAAATGCCTTGTCATGTTCTTAGGCCTGTATCAGTGGTTCCCAACCGTGACAGCTGTGGATGGAATCTCCCTGGGAACTTTAAATCACCTACTGATGCTTGGAGTCCACCCCGGAAGATCCCATATACGGGGTGGTGACTGGGCACCGGATTTGCATGAACTCTCCACGTGATTCTAGTGTGATGTGACCCCTCCTTACTGTCTAACTGAATTTCTTACTATTTTCTGCCCCTTCCTGCTCCATTCGTTGGGCCAGGTGCTATCAACCTTCGACCTATCAACTTAACTGATTCCACCTCTTATGACCCTGGCCCCTGGTCGGAACCTGGGCCCTCTCTCATACCAGGAATCTGGAAGTTTGGAGGGTGGGGACTTTAACAATCAGAATCTTTGGCTGTAGCTGGAAACTCATATATCTTCCAATACTGATTACAGTATCCACAGGGCTAGTTCAGTCTCACAGTGAAGATGCTTAAGTCTCAGGTATTCAAAAGTCATTCAGGCTCTGTGGGGCTCTCATGCAGGTCAGGGCTAGGGTGAAGCAGGGGAGGCACTTGCCTCAGGCGCAAAATTTAAGGAAGTACCAAAAAAATCCTCCGTATTCCGATAAAAAAAATATGATAAGGCAATATTTAAAAATCAAAGTTAATTTTAAAAAATCCATAATGAAAAAAATACCAGAATTTTAAGACAAGATCTATCTTATGAATAAAGAATTATCAATAACCAGGGATTCTGGGAAGATGGCGGTGTGAGCAGGGCGGCAGAAATCTCCTCCCCAAACCATATATATCTATAAAAATACAGCAAATACAACTATTCCTAAAAGAGAGACCAGAAAACACATGACAGCGCACAGCCTGCATCTGCACATGAGAGGACTCGGCACCCCGTGAGGCGGGTAAGATATGAAGCTGCAACCCGGCGGGAACCAAGCACTCCCTCACGCCAGTGCACCAGCGGGAGGAGAGGATTCAGAGTCAGAGGGAGTGGAAGAACAGGCCTGCGAAATAACCAGCCCTGGCGATCTGCGCTGGGAGCGCTGACACACATCGCACGGTGTATGGGATATTGGAGAGGCAAAAGGTGCAGGTTTTGGGCTGGGAATGTGCCCGGGTCCTTGCAGCAGGCTCCCCGTGACAAAAGAAAAGCGTGCACTTTTTTTGGCGGTCTTGAAGAGGCAAGGGCCCAGGATTGTCCCAGCACACTCCGCCAGCAGGCTGGGAGTCCTGAGGAATTTCGGACCCCTTGGCTGGCGACTGAGAAAAAGTAGCTGCACAGAAACTTCACATACAGAAGAACAGCCTCCCATTTGTTCCCACCCCGGCCAGAGCCACAAAGGGCCCTGTGGAGATGTGTGGCTGTGGCTGCGGAATAGTGGAGCAACAGCGCCACCTACAATATCCTTACAGAATCTACTCCCAGTGGGTTTTTTTTCCCCTTTCTTTTCTTTCCTTCCTTTTTTCTCTTTTCTTTCTCTTCCTTCTTTTTTTTAAAGTCTTAAAGAGCCCAGCTGACATACGTGGCACGTACCAGTGACCACTTCTATCGCCATGAAAAGACAGAGAAATATGGTACAGACCAAGCTCACCCAGACCCAGACAACACCAGAGAGGGAGACTGAAGGGATGGAAATACACAATCTTCCTGAAAAAGAATTCAGAATAAAAGTCATAACCATGCTGATGGATCTACAGAGACATATGCAAGAGCTAAGGGAGGAAGTCAGGAGAGACAATGCAGAAATGAGACAAGCCATTGACTGGCTTAGCAGCAGACTGGATGAGATGCAAGAGACTGTTAATGGAATAGAAATCAGAGAACAGGAATACAGAGCAGCTGAGGCAGAGAGAGATAAAAGGATCTCTAGGAATGAAAGAATATTAAGAGAACTATGTGACCAATCCAAACAGAACAATATTCGTATTATAGGAGTACCAGAAGAAGAAGAGAGAGAAAAAGGGATAGAAAGTGTCTTTGAAGAAATTGCTGAAAAATTCCCCATGGTGGGGAAGGAAATAGTCTCACAGTCCACGGAAGCCCACAGATCTCCCAACACAAGGGACCCAAGGAAGACAACACCAAGACACATAATAATTAAAATGGCAAAGATCAAAGATAAGGACAGAGTATTAAAGGCAGCTAGAGAGAGAAAAAAGATCACCTATAAAGGAAAACCCATCAGACTATCATCAGACTTCTCAACAGAAACCTTACAGGCCAGAAGAGAAAGGCATGATATAGTTAATGTAATGAAACAGAAGGGCCTCGAACCAAGAATATTGTATCCAGCACGATTATCATTTAAACATGATGGAGGGATTAAACAATTTCCAGACAAGTGAAAGCTGAGAGAATTTGCCTCCCATAAACCACCTCTACAGGACATCTTAAAGGAACTGCTCTAGAGGGAAGCACTCCTAAGGCTAAAAAGATGTCACCAGAGAAAGTAAAATCAGAGCAAGGAAAGCAGACCATCCAAATACTAACTAAAGGCAAAGAATAAAACACCTAGTATATAAAGAATGGAGGAGGAAAAATAAGAAGGGAGAGAAATAAAGAAACACCAGACTGTGTTTACAATAACTTAACAAGAAAGTTAAGTTAGATTGTTAGATAGTAAAGAAGCAACCCTTGAACCTTTGGTAACCACGAACCTAAAGCCAGCAATAGCAATAACTACATATCTATCGACAATCACCCTAAATGTAAATGGACTGAATGCACCAATCAAAAAACAGAGAGTAACAGAACGGATAAAAAAGCAAGACCCATCTATATGCTGCCTACAAGAGACTCACCTCAAACCCAAAGATATACACAGACTAAAAGTGAAGGGATGAAAAAAGATATTTCATGCAAACAAGAAGGAGAAAAAAGCAGGTGTTGCAGTACTTGTATCAGACAAAATAGACTTCAAAACGAAGAAAGTAGCAAGAGACAAAGAAGGACATTACATAATGATAAAGGGGTCAATCCAACAAGAGGATATAACCATTTTAAATATATATGCACCCAATACGGGAGCGCCAGCATATGTGAAACAAATACTAACAGAATTAAAGGAGGAAATAGACAGCAATGCATTCATCTTAGGAGACTTCAACACACCACTCTCTCCAAAGGACAGATCAGCCAGACAGAGAATAAGTAAAGACACAGAGGCACTGAACAACACACCAGAACAGATGGACCTAACAGACATCTACAGAACTCTACACCCAAAAGCAACAGGATACACATTCTTCTCAAGTGCACATGGAACACTTTCCAGAATAGACCACATAGTAGGCCACAAAAGAACCTCAGTAAAGTAAAAAATATTGAAATTCTACCAGCCAACTTCTCAGATCATAAAGGTATAAAACTAGAAATGAATTTTAGAAAGAAATCAAAAAGGCTCACAAATACATGGAGACTTAACAACATTCTCCTAATTAATCAATGGGTTAACGACCAAATCAAAACAGAAATCAAAGAATATATGGAGAATAATGACAACAACAACACAAAGCCACAACTTATGTGGGACGCAGCAAAGGCAGTTCTAAGAGGAAAGTATATTGCAATCCAGGCCTATTTAAAGAAGGAAGAACATTCCCAAATGAATAGTCTAAAGACACAATTACTGAAATTGGAAAAAGAAGAACAAATGAGGCCCGAAGTCACCAGAAGGAGGGACATAATAAAGATCAGAGAAGAAATAAATAAAATTGAGAAGAATAAAACAATAGAAAAAATCAATGAAATCAAGAGCTGGTTCTTTGAAAAAATAAACAAAATAGATAAACCCCTAGCCAGACTTATTAAGAGAAAAAGAGAATCTACACTCATAAACAGAATCAGAAATGAGAAAGGAAAAATCACTACAGACCCCACAGAAATACAAAGAATTATAAGAGAATATTATGAGACTCTATATCCTAACAAGCTGGAAAACCTAGAAGAAACGGACAACTTCTTTGAAAAATACAACCTTCCAAAACTGACCAAACAAGAAATAGAAAAACTAAACAGACCAATCACCAGCAATCAAAAAACTACCCAAGAACAAAACCCCCAGACCAGATGGACTCAGCTCTGAATTCTACTAGACATAGAGAGAGGAAATAACACCCATTCTCCTTAAAGTTTTCCAAAAAATAGAAGAAGAGGGAATACTTCCAAACTCATTCTATGAAGCCAGCATCACTCTAATACCAAAACCAGGCAAAGACCTCACCAAAAAAGAAAATGACAGACCAATATCCCTGATGAACGTAGATGCAAAAATACTCAACAAAATATTAACAAACCGAATTCAAAAATACATCAAGAGGATCATACACCATGATCAAGTGGGATTCATCCCAGAGATGCAAGGATGGTACAACATTCGAAAATTCATCAACATCATCCACCACATCAACAAAAAGAGAACAAAAACCACATGATCATCTCCATAGATGCTGAAAAATCATTTGACAAAATTCAGCATCCATTCATGATTAAAACTCTCAACAAAATGGGTATAGAGGGCAAGTACCTCAACATCATAAAAGCCATATATGGCAAACCCACAGCTAACATCATACTTAATGGCCAGAGGCTGAAAGCTTTCATCTAAAATCGGGAACAAGACAGGGATGCCCACTCTCTCCACTGTTATTCAACACAGTACTGGACGTCCTAGCCACGGCAATCAGACAAAACAAAGACATACAAGGCATCCAGATTGGTAAAGAAGAAGTCAAATTGTCACTATTTGCAGATGACATGATATTGTACATAAAAAACCCTAAAGACTCCACTCCAAACTACTAGAACTATTATCTGATTCAGCAAAGTTGCAGGATACAAAATTAACACACAGAAATCTGTTGCTTTCCTATACACTAACGATGAACTAACAGAAAGAGAAATCAGGAAAACAATTCCATTCACAACTGCATCAAAAAGAATAAAATACCTAGGAATAAACCTAACAAAGGAAGTGAAAGACCTACACTCTGAAAACGACAAGACACTCCTAAGAGAAATTAAAGAAGACACTAACAAATGGAAATTCATCCCATGCTCTTGGCTAGGTAGAATAAATATTGTCAAAATGGCTATACTACCTAAAGCAATCTACAGATTCAATGCAATCCCTATCAAAATACCAACAGCTTTCTTCAATGAACTGGAACAAATAATTCTAAAATTCATATGTAACCACAAAAGACCCCGAATAGCCAAAGCAATCCTGAGAAGGAGGAATAAAACAGGGGGAATTATGCTCCCTGACTTCAAGCTCTACTACAAAGCCACAGTAATCAAGGTAGTATGGTATTGGCACAAAAACAGACCCTCAGACCAGTGGAACAGAATAGAAAATCCAAACATTAACCCAAACATATATGGTCAATTAATATATGATAAAGGAGCCTTGGATATACAATGGGGAGATGACAGCCTCTTCAGCAGCTGGTGTTGGAAAAACTGGACAGCTACATGTAAGGGAATGAAACTGGACTGCTGTCTAACCCCATACACAAAAGTAAACTCAAAATGGATCAAAGACCTGAATGTAAGTCATGAAACCATAAAACTCTTAGAAAAAAACATAGGCAAAAATCTCTTGGACATAAATATGAGTGACTTCTTTATGAACATATCTCCCTGAGCAAGGGAAACAAAAGCAAAATGAACAAGTGGGACTATATTAAGCTGAAAAGCTTCTGTACAGCAAAGGACACCATCAGTAGAACAAAAAGACATCCTACAGTATGGGAGAATATATTCATAAATGACGTATCCGATAAGGGGTTGACATCCAAAATATATAAAGAACTCATGCACCTCAACAAACAGAAAGCAAATAATCCAATTAAGAAATGGGCAGAGGACATGAATAGACACTTCTCCAAAGAAGAAATTCAGATGGCCAACAGGCACATGAAAAGATGCTCCACATCGCTAATCATCAGAGAAATGCAGATTAAAACCACAATGAGATATAACCTCACACCAGTGAGGATGGCCAACATCCAAAACACAAACAACAACAAATGTTGGTGAGGATGTGGAGAAAAGAGAACCCTCCTACACTGCTGGTGGGAATGCAAATGAGTTCAACCATTGTGGAAAGCAGTATGGAGGTTCCTCAAAAGACTCAAAATAGAAATACCATTTGACCCAGGAATCCCACTCTTAGGAATTTATCCTAAGACTGCAGCAGCCCAGTTTGAAAAAGACAGATGCACCCCTTTGTTTATCGCAGCACTATTTACAATAGCCAAGAAATGGAAGCAACCTAAGTGTCCATCAGTAGATGAATGGATAAAGAAGATGTGGTACATATACACAATGGAATATTATTCAGCCATAAGAAGAAAACAAATCCTACCATTTGCAACAACATGGATGGAGCTAGAGGGTATAATGCTGAGTGAAATAAGCAAGGCGGAAAAAGACAAGTATCAAATGATTTCACTCATATGTGGAGTATAAGAACAAAGAAAAAACTGAAGGAACAAAACAGCATCAGACTCACGGAACCCAAGAATGGACTAATAGTTACCAAAAGGAAAGGGACTGGGGAGGATGGGTGGGAAGGAGGGACAAGGCGGAAAAAGGGGCATTACGATTAGCAGACGTAATGTTGGGGGGGGGCACGGGGAGGGCTGTACAACTCAGAGAAGACAAGTAGTGATTCTATAGCATCTCACTACGCTGATGGACATTGACTGTAATGGGGTTGGAGGGGGGACCTGGTGAAAGGGGTAGTTTAATCACCATAATATTGCACATGTAACTGTAGATTAATGATAGAAAAGTAAAGCATAAAAAAACCCCAAAATCTCTAATGTAAAAAAAACAAGAATTATCAATAGGGACTGTTTTATCTTGTGCCTACAGCGTACGCGAGAGAATTTGACTCTGTGTGCTTTCTTGGGTTACGTTTCCCAAACTAGGGTGACAGGGATTTCCAGAAGTATAAAATTTATGATGAAAATATTTTATATCTAAGCAAAAATGGGCCTGTGATGGAAAGGGATGCAAAATGTTTATGGAGGTTTAAAGGAAATCAAACCCAAGACTGAAGAGATATTTCCTCGGAAAGCTTTTGGGTAGGTCCTCAGGATCTTGGAAGATCTGCCTTTCCTTTCTTCTGCCAGTAGGTGAGTGTGAGAAGCACTGTCACACAGCCTGAAATTAAAGAACGTCAGGGTTCAAGACAGTAGAGTCGGTGTAACATGCAGATTAGCCTGTGTGCCGCACTTGGCTGCAAGTAGGAGGGTGATTTGACAGAATGGGAAGAGCGCTCCGACTCAACTTGATGAACAAGCCTGATGAACTTTGCACATGACCTACACAAAACTTTTGGCCGAGCCTTTATTTTCGGTGTGTGAGATGAAAATCTCAGGACAAATGAGGTGTTCTTTCTAGCTTTAATATTCTGAGATATCTTGAAAGACCAAGGCTGATGAGCCAGCTTCCTGTAATTTGCAGTGCATGACGGTAACCAGCAGAAGGCAGCAAACACCCATTCATTGCTAAAAGTAACCTTTCAAACTTCCCATCCACCTAGAGGGAGTTGTGATCTTACAAATGAAACCGTGTTGGAGCCATTTAATAACAACTAACCCTAAAAGAGATTTTTCTTTACATTATTTTTTGCTACACCAGTAAACTAAAAATCATTCTTAAAACATTGGCTTGACTCTGGAACTTCACCCTTCTTGGCTCAGCTCCTACCTCCCTGGCCACTCCTCTTTCTCTTCTGCTGAGTCCCTGCCATGGCTCTGCATATGACCTGACAGGGCCCAGGCCACGTTCATCTATTATACTCACTGCTACTGACCTCATGCTGTGCCCCAGATTCGCATCTGAGTGAAGGAAATGCCAGTTGTACGTCACTCAGGATGAAGGATCCATTAGGTCCAAATCAAAGTCCTGATTTCTGCCTCCTCCGCAAAGCTGCTTTCTGTCAGATTCCCCATCTCAGTAAATGACATTACAAATTCTTGCGGAAGTCTAAACATTTTGAGTAGTCCTTGATTTTACTTTTCTCTCACACCTCGCGTCCAATATGTCATCAAATTTTAACGGTTTTACATTTAAAATATGAGCAGAATCTAAACACTTTTCACTTCTGCCACCAATGGGTCTTTTGAATATATTATCAAGAAAGTAGGCTTGTTCCAGACTGGATAAAAGTATGAAAGGATTTAAAATGGGGATTGAAGTTTGTTTTGTAGATGGTCCCAAAGACCAATAATAATGTAAGTATCAAGTGTCCCTGGAGTGAAACACTTCATTTCCTCTCCTCTCATACCATATTTTTGGGGTGATGGTGTTGCTGGCTGTCATAGAGAATAAGGAGCATGCTTACACTATTGATGTTTTACAGATGTTGTAAGGGCAGGGAGTGCCCTGCTTAATCCTGGAACTTTTCGAATGTAACCTTTTGGTTATATGCACAAGGCTCAGAAAAAAAGAGTCTTTGTTGAACATAAATTAATAGATCTTAGTGGATAATAAAGGGCTCAATTTAATCATAAATTCCCTGCCGATTGCCCCTAACTGCTGTGAGAAACTCCCTGAGAAGAATCCTACTACTTTTCCATGAGAAGTTATGTTTTCTGAGTTCTAAAAGCACTCTAACCACCAAAGAATCCCACCTCCAAGTAATGTGGTATGTTAGTCAATGTTCTTGTTGCAACACCATTAATAAATATTCACAAATATTAGACCATAATTTATAAGAAGTATATTGGAAAGGGGAACTTAGTTATACCGGGTAGTTCATAGAGACACTGGGAAGGCTGAAGGGAAGGGTTTGGGGCTTTGTAGCTGGGAAATGTACCCTTGATGAATGCTGCTGAACTCACCCAGTGATATGCCTGGAACACTGCTCATGAGCCCGAGACTGCAGTGTGTACTTACATTGCTACTGGTGACTCTGGATATTGGCCTCGGAACTTACCCTTGCTGCTGTTGTTTCCATCAGAAAAAGGAGTTTTTTTTATTGCTTTTTCCGGTTTCAGTGAGGTGAATCTGTAACTCTCTAAAGTGGTATACAGAGGGCAATGTGAAGCCACATAATACCATGGAGAATCTCTTTGGAGTGTCCATTTTACTAGAATGTTTCATGTCAATGTTTTATATTAAAATCTACATACATAAAGAACAGAAGAGAAATGTGTAATTTGTGTATAAAAATGCAACTCATTTTTGAGTATTTATTTTGTATCCTGCAACTTTGCTTTGTTTAGTTCTAACAGTTTTGTTTTTGGTGGAATCTTCAGAGTTTTCTACGTAAAAGATAATGTCACATGTAAACAGAGATAATTTTACTTCTTTCTTCTAATCTGAATGCTTTTTATTTATTTTTCTTGCCTAATTACTCTGGCTAGGACTTCTAGTATTATTTTGAATAGAAGCAATGAGAGTGGGTATCCTTGCCTTTTTCTTGATTTTAGAGGAAATGCTTTCAGTTTTCACCATTGAGTATATTAGTTGCAGGTTTTACATATATGGTCTTTATTATATTGAGAATAAATAATCTAAAAGGGCAATAAGAACACAATACTACTTCCCATTACACCACAAAATTCCTTAAGAATAAACTTAACTAAGGAGGAGGAAAACATATACACTGAAAACTCTAAAACCTTGCTGAAGGAAATTAAAAAAGACACAGATAAATGGAAAGATATCCTATGTTCATGGACTGGAAGACTTCATATTGTGAAAAAAATCCATACTAACCAGAGCAAAGTACAGATTCTATGCAACGTCTATCAAAATCCCAATGGCATTACTTTTCATAGAAATAGAAAAACAATCCTAAAATTCATATGGAACCACAAAGGACCCTGATATCCAAAATAATCTTGAGAACGAACAAAGCTCAAGAATTCACACTTCCTGACTTCAAAACTGTATAAAGCTAAAATAACCAAAACTGTATGATATGAGTATAAGGATAGACATATGCAGCAATGGAGCAACAAAAGAGCCCAGTAATAAACTCATGCATATATGGTCAAATGATTGTTGACAAAGGTGCCAGGAATACACAATGGAGAAATATAGTCTGTTTAATAAATTGTGTCAAGAAAACTGGATATCCACATGCAATAGAGCAAAACAGGAATAACATAAATAGAATCCTTATTTAATACTGTATGTAAAACTCAATTAAAAAAATCAACATAACTGAACTGCAAAAGTCTTAGAAGAAAACAGGGGGAAAGCTTCATAACATTGGTCTTAGTATTGGAATTTGGATATGACACCAAAACCACAGGCAACAAATGCAAAAATAAACCACTGGGACTGCATCAAACTAGATAGCCTGTATTCAGCAAGAGAAACAATCAACAGAGTAAAAAGGCAACCTACGCAATGGGAGAAAATATTTGCAAACCATATATCTGATAAGGATTAATATGCAAAATACATAAGAAACTCCTACAACTCAAAAAAAAAACCCAACAAATAACCTGATTAACAAACAGGCAAAGGACTTGAATGAGCATTTCTCCAATGAAGACACACAACAGCCAACAAGTGTATGAGAAGGTGCTCAACATTGTGAATCATTAGGGAAATGCACATCACAACCACTTCATGCCTATTAGGCTGGCTAATGGCAAAAAAGAAAACAAAAGTTAATACATGTTGGTGAGGTTTTAGAGAAATTGGAACCCTTGAACACTGATAGCAGGAATGAAAATTTGTGTAGCTGCTACGGACAATAGTATGGAGTTCCTATAAAAGTTAGAAATAATACTAACATATGACCCAGCAATCTTACTTCTGGGGATATGTCCAAATGAATTGAAACCAGGGTTTTGAAGAGATTTTTGCACTCTCTGTTCATTGAGGTATTATTAACAATAGTCAGGATGTGGAAATGTATTAGGTATGGCACTAAGTCAGCCATCAGGTCGTTAAACGATACAGTTTTTCCCAATTTGAACATCTTCGCGGTATCATCAAATAATCATCGTGACAATAATGATACTAGCTAAAGCTTTTGACTCTTTACTTGACGTCAAAGCAGTCTCTGCTAAGTGCCTTACATATCGTGTATCAGTTAGTTCTCACAACACCCCCCTTAAGACAGCTATTTTTTTTAGTTGCAAGATTGTTGACATATTAGTGTCTGGTGTACAAAACAGTGCCCATTATGCCCATGTACAAAATGCTCACCACAAGAAGTGTAGTTACCATACAAAGACATTACAGGATTAGTGACTATATTCCCTATGCTGGATTTTTCATCTCATGAATTATTTTATAACTGGAAGTTTGTACCTCTTGATCCCTATCACCTGTCTCTCCCATCCCCCTCACTCCTCCCTTCTGGTGACCACCCGTTTGTTCTCTGTCCTGATGACTCAGTTTCTGCATGTGTTTTCTTTGTTTTGCTTTTGAGATCCCACATAAAAGTGAAATCACATGGCATGTGTCTTTCTCTGACTTATTTCATTTGGCATAATGTTCTCTAGGTTCAGCAGTAGGAAGACCTTAACCTAAATTTCAAGAGTGGAGAGTGGCAGGCTCATATAAGCCTTGCATAATGGAGTAAAAATCCTTGCAAGGATTGGTTTTCAGCCATAACTTACCCCCAAAATCTTGTTGGTTTTTTTCCTCTCTTTTCCTGCAGCAAACTGAGAGCCCTCTGTGCTGGTCCCTGTGGTTGTGGGAAGGACAGGGTCTGGTTTCCCTTTGGTTCATTTACTTGGAGATTAGAGTCCCTCTGGCCCCCAGCTCAAATCAGGTCCCACATGTCTCCCCAGATTGGGAAATTCTGGATCCATCTTCTATCTGTGTGGCCATGAAACCCAAGATTAAGTGTGTGCTGTTTTACACTGACTTTAGGATAAAAGTGGGTTCAGCGATCCAACATTGTCTGGTCATAGAATTAACAAAAAATTGGGCCCAAATTTCTCCGTTTTCTTTTTGTTCCTTCCCTTCCCTTCTCCTTCTGTGTATCCCTCTTTCACTCCTTCCCTCCCTCCATCCTTCCTTTTCTTCCCCAGCATGTCTTATGATTTCACAAGGATTCCTGATAGGGAGAACCAGCCTATTACTTCTGGAAACTGAACCCATTTAAAGACATTTTGGATTTAAAGTAGAAGCTCTTCATGAGATCTTCAAGCTGTTTGTAGTTTTAGAGCCTCTAAAGTTAATCTTAATTTCTACGTTGACCTCTGTGTCTTTTTCCAGTCACACAACTACACCTCAGTGAGGATGTATTTGGCTCGTGGTTTACAGTGGAGACTTTCACAATCCGCTGCTTTTGAAACTCACTTCTTTGCTCACTGGTTGTTTGCATAGACCCCTCCAGGCCCAGAGCAGCCGCTCAGATCTTATAAAAGGGGCCTTTGTCATGGGAGCTGAGCTGCATCAGGCAGGCAGGGGCAGCAAGATGGTGTCACAGACGAAGATTCTCACATTCTTGTTGCTCTGGGTCACAGGTGAGAAATTCACAAGTGCCACTATCCTTTTGGAGTGAGTAATATCTTTTTAGAGTTAAAAACTTTTAAGATATAATAAGAAATCGTGGCTATTTCCAAAACAGGCCCAATTTTGTATTGACATGTAATGTCATTAGAAGTCCTATTTTAAAAATGTCATATTTCAAGTTGTGTAGCATAAAGTGGTATGTGTGTGAGTGTGTGTCATTCTTATCCATTTGTGATTGTAGGTGCCTGTGGGGACATCGTGATGACCCAGTCTCCAGCCTCCTTGGCTGTGTCTCCAGGACAGAGAGTCACCATTAACTGCAGGGCCAGTCAGAGTGTTAGCAGCTACGTAGCATGGTACCAGCAGAAGCCTGGGCAGGCTCCGAAACTGCTCATCTACTATGCGTCCACCCGTGCATCTGGGGTCCCCGACAGGTTCAGTGGCAGTGGGTCTGGGACAGATTTCACTTTCACCATCAGCAGTGCCCAGGCTGAGGATCTGGCAGCTTATTACTGCATGCAGCACAATAGCTATCCTCCCACAGTGCTTCAGCCTCGAACACAAACCCCAGGGCCACGGGCCACTGCATCCCTGCTGCACCAGGTGCTTCCTCTTTCCACAGCTTTGAAATCACACATCCCCCTATCTGCCTGAGAAGTCACACATTGTTACTTATTCCTGGCAGTTGGTGGACACAGGAGAAAGTTAAGCCAGTTGGATTTTTCTGGATCCCATTTTGTGGGAGATTATTGAAGAACAATGCTCTAAAGATGTCTTATAGATGCTGTCAGGAGTTGTGTCACAGGGACCTTCATGTTTCCCATGGACAGGGCCCATGATCGAGCCAGGAAGGTGTGACCACCCTCTCTCAAGGGGACCAG
Organism: Smutsia gigantea; assembly: GCA_032199065.1. Lineage (NCBI taxonomy): Eukaryota > Metazoa > Chordata > Mammalia > Pholidota > Manidae > Smutsia > Smutsia gigantea. The sequence continues at coordinate 18,397 of JAVSCE010004865.1, read as the reverse complement.
TGAATTGTACACCCTGTGGATCAATTGTCTCTTCCTTGTTCCTCCTTGACCAGCTCATTTCTATTTTATTTCCTTATTCTCATGGTCTTCCTTCTTTATTTGCAATCACCCTCCAACTCTGGACCTTCCCAATAGCAAACCTTTGACCTCTCTCATTAAAAACCTTCCACAGAGCAGGTAGCATCTCTCTCCTGAGTTTTCTTTACGTGGACCCTGTTTTCCAGCCAAGCCTTTCTGGCCAGTGTCCCTGCAGCTGCTCTCACACTCTGTCCCCTTTTGTACCACCGTTTGCTCTTAGGTCCATTTCTCTCTGTTGTACTCATTCTGTACTGATTCCCTAATTCAGCTGTCATTCTAGAAAAATCTGGGGGTGTTCCTCTACCTTTTCTCATCATTTGTCAACTTTCCCTGTTAAAGCCATCCCTTGGATTTGTGAGTGAAGGAAATCGTGGCTCTAAGCGTGCTATAAGTAGAATTTCTTGGATTACATGTCATTAACATGTAAATAACATGTAATCACCTATTTCACTGTAAACGTAAAAGACTCTAGTCATTTTATTGTTCCTTCACCTTCTTGTGAAATAATGAAATTTAGCTTCAGGAATGATTGCTGCAAACCTGACCAGTCTCCTCCGAACACTAGTCTACATAACAGCTTCTCCCAGTAATTAGACATATAATTAAAGTCTTGATATTAAGGAATCCATGTCATTCATTTCTTCAAGATAGGATTTTCTGAGTGCATGTTATGTGTCAAGAGCACCAATATCTGCTTTCACTCCATCTGGGGAGACAGACAATACAAAACTTTTAAGTGGTACAAAGAAAAATAAAGCCAGGGGGTAAACCTTGTTGGCTAAGAGGAGACATTTAAAATTGAATGAGGTATAAGTTAGCTATTGTCATGTAATAAACCACTCATAAAAGTGTAGTTGCTTAGATGGCAGTGCTGTTATTGCTGTCATGCTTAGTGTTAGCTGAGTGGTTCTGTTAGTATGGGCCAGGCTTGACTGACCTTGATGTTCAGGGCATGTCACATCCGTGCGAGCTGATGCGGAAAGGCTAGCATTTCTTTCTTCTCCTTCCCATTTGTGTAGCTGGCTGACCATCAGCTGGGGCTGTTTAGGTGACTGGCTTCTTGTCTCTCCTCATCTGGTAGATGGCGCTCAACTTCAATGGCAGTTGGCAGGGTCCTGAGAGAGAAAGAGCACATACAGCTGGCTGACACCTAGCCTCGTAGTGACACAGTGTCCCACTGCCACATGCTAGGTCAGTGCAATGTCTGCCATAGAAGAAGGTAAATAGCCCGTGCCTTTTGACACAGGAAATGCAAAGTGACATGGCCTAAAGTATGGGTATGGGGAGGGATGAAGATGGGGGACTTGTTTTTGCAATGCATCCATGGATGGTCATGGAAGGTTACCCTGAGAATATATGACTTAATTGATGTTTTAATGTAGACAAGAAATGAGCCGTAGAAATACCTCCAGGAATAGGGTCCTAGTTGGAGGAAACACCACATCTCAGAGGCAGATCTGTGATCACATGTAGAAAAAGAAGGAAGGCAATGTTGCTAAAATGGAGCGTGCATGGGGGACAGACAGCCTTGGAAGTAAGATCAAAGGCCACATTGTGTAGGACGCTGTGGGCCTCTTGGAGGACTGGGGTTTTATTTTGAAGAATGTGGTCAGTGGGAGAGTTCTGGATAGGGAAGACGGAGCAGGAGGTGCGGCCCTGAGGGAACTCTCCCCCTGGGGACTTTCTCTCATGTGGACACAGGAGCAGGGGCCTAGGATCTGGGGTGGTGGAACCACTTGCTGCCTCTCACCCTCCCGAGGGCCCAGACCCTGTCCCTAGAAGAGACCTGTTTGTCTGCCTCTGACCACAGGGCTGGCTGTGGGGGGCAGTGAGGAGGTTGGTGCAAATCCCCAAGGGGATGAGGCGGGGCTGGTGGAGTCCGGTTGTGGCCGCACCTGGTGATGCTTTGGCAGGAGCCCCGGGCACCTGCCCCGCCCAGAGTTGCCCTTGAGGACGTGCCCCGGGGTCACAGATGTGGTGGCTGTGCCACCCCCCCCAGTTGTAGACAGACGTCTGGTCCTGAGGGGGGCGGCTCCTGTGCTCACAATCCCCGGAGGGCCCGGGCCCCTGTGAGGTGCAGGCAGCTCCCCTGTGAGGACGCAGAGCATTCTGGGAGGCTCAGGCCGGCCCATGGTCCCTGCAGCGGCACAAGGGGGAGCCCCGCATCCCAGATGCTCCTTTCCTCACGGATGTGTCTGGGGGTGTGGGGTGTGACCCAGGAACAGGGGAGCATAGGACATTTTCTTCTCAACTTATCCGCAGTGGGTTTAGCCCTTGGTTGTTCAGCTGTTCATTAAACCAGGCTGATCATGAGACAGAATCAGACAAAGGTTTGTCGTTCTCCCCCATGGTGCCCATTTGGCCCTGAGGGGCCATTTCTCCTGCCCTTTGGATGAAATCTCAGGCAAATCCTTCATCCTTTCTAGTAATTCTTAAAGAACAGTGTCACGTGGACATTTCCTGTAGCAGTTGGTTTCCTTGGGTGCTTGGCCATGCTGGCCCTCTGGGGGGCATCCCCTCACTGTCCTCCCTCCCCGACCTGCCGTCTACAGGGAGCTGTGGCCTGAGGACGGGGAAGAGTGTGGTGGCACCCGCTCTCCGTCCCTGTCTGGATCCCAGTGTCTCTGCTTTTCCAGGTGTGTGGACAGCGCTCACGGCTCCCAGGGCTGGGGGTCGCTGTAACTTCGTCCAGGCACCCACCCCTCAGGGCTGCCCCCTCACCTCCCAGAGCAGCGCCTCAGCCCAGCCTCACCCTCGCTTTCCTCAGGCAGGAAGCAGACGTGCTGCCCCCAATGCGCCCCCCAACCTTGTAGAGAAACATCATGCTCCCCAAGGCATCCACGAGGGGGAAGGCAGGACTCAATAACAGCTCCTTAAAGGGCTTTTCTGATTTCTATGTGTTAACCCCCATTGTGGTGATTTTTTATAATATAAAAGAGTCAGTGTCAAAAAGTAGTTTCCAGAAAATGTGGGAGCATCTCTCATCTTGGAAATATTTCATGAAACAGGGCTGAGATGGTCCCAGTGTCCTGTCCCATGCCAGGTGCCAGCAGGAGCGCGCTCAGTTTGGAGGCCCGTGTGACAGCAGACCCTGAGGGGGTCTCACTCGCAGGCCCATTGGGAAGGGAGGTCTTGGGAACGGGAAGTTGGTGACTTATGGGAGGCAGCCCTGAAGTTAAGGTTGTGTTGTCACCTTCTGTGCAGAGGAAACAGTGATCTCTGCTCCTACCGAGCCCCGGGCCGACCCTCCCCCAGCTCCCTTCCTCTTTTAGCTCCATTCACTAGCTCTTGCACATCTGCCTCAAACACACTGCATCTGCCTCATGTCCTCAGACACACTGGCATCTTCCTCCTGAGTTTCCTCCGCCTTTCTACTACAACCTGACAAATGGTCTTCTAGATTGTAGATGGCTGAATTTCTATGTGAGAAAAACCTGATTATTAGTTCACCTCCATTATCCCTGTTTGGCACATGTTTATCCGAGTCCGTGTCCTATGCCGCTCTAAGTCCTCAGGTGCGCTGGTTTGGATCAGGTGACACTTCCTTCCAGTAGAATATTTCCAGTTGTTCAATGTTATTCTTAACTTGAGCCCTGTTTCTGGCCTGTGTTTGTGAAGATCCCACCTCAACCACAAGGGAAATCATCCCTCTGGACCTGTCATCTCAGTTTATCTCTTTCTTGTCTTTTTTAAGAATATTGAAACATATTTGACATATAGCACTGAGGAAGTTTAAGGTGTGCAGTATGTTGACTTGGTACATTCGTATGTAGCAAAACGATTAGCACCATAGCTAGCTGACACATTAATCGTGTTAGAAAATTATCATTTCTTTCTTGTGGTGAAAACAATTTAAAATCTTGCCTCTTAACAACTTCGAAGTTTACAACTTTGAAGTCAACAGTATTTTTTATTATAATCACTATGCTGTGCATTAGCTCTCCAGGGCCTATTTATCTACTAGTTTCAAGTTTTCACCCTTCAATTATTAATCCCCAATCCCCAAGACCCCCAACCTCTTGTAACTACATTTCTAGTCTTTGTTTTCATGAGTTCAGCTTTTCAGAATTCCACACATAAGTGAGATTGTAGAGTATTTGTCTTTGTCTGTCTGACTTACCTCACTGAGCAAAATGCCCTCAAGGTCCATCCATGTTGTTGCAAATAGCAGGATTTCTTTCTTTCTCATGGCTGAGTAATATTCCATTGTGTATATATACCACAGCTGCTTTATTTGTCCATCCATGGATACTTGGCTATTGTGAATAATACTGCAATTAACACAGGCGTGCATATATCACGTTAAGCTCTTGTTTGCATTTCCTTTGGAAATATGTGCAGGAGTGAAAGTACTGGATCATGTGGCAGTTCTCCTTATAGTTATTTATATATAGTGATTCCTGCCTTTTTCTGCTCCTTTATCTAACACCCAAGCCCCACCCAATCACTCTCCAGCAAACATCTGTTTTCCTGCTGTCATCGAATTCATCTTCATCTGCATTGTAAGCAAAATTGATCAGAAGTGGAATTTATTTTTTGGAGGAAAGAAGGGTCAGGATAAGGGTTAGGCAATATAAACAAATTAGCTATAGTAGTTGAATTTGGAAAATATGATAAGGTAAAAGAAATTTGTGCTGATCCAGATAAGAAAGGGGGAAGGAACCCATGGGACTAATAAATGGCTTATGTTGTTGTGGACTCCAACGTGAGGCACCAAAACGCAGGGCCTGTCCCTGTGGGGTGTGAAGGGTCAAGAGAGGCCTCAGGGGCCTGCTGGCTTCCGTGTTACCATGGCAACTGGCCATTTCTTATTTGTGCTTATTTGTCTGTATTACAATTAAGGGAACATGAAGACAAGATTTATTGGAGTCTAGTATTTGTTGATAAATTGGCCAATGAGTTCCCCACTATTCCCAATCACTGTTGTCTGTGCGTGGACAGAATCCCTTCTCTGATATAAGGCTGATTATTGTTTGGGTGGATTAATACATCCCTAATCCATATTTTGAGAACCTAAGGTAATGAAACTCTTTTCTTTCAGGAATGCAATTTGATCCCATGTTTTTGCAGTGATTATATAAAGGAGTAATTTTTACATGCCATAGTCTTCACCAATCTTAACTGTATACCATTCAATAAATTTGAAAAAGAATGTACAGTTTTACATCTACCATCACAGTGCATTTTCAGAACACTTCCATCATCAAAAAAGTTTCCTTCCATTTATAATTAGTTACTGCTTCCACAATCAGCCCCAGGAAATCACTGCTCTGCTTTCCAGACATATAATTTCTATTCTTCTAGAAATGTCTCGTGAATGGGATCGTACACTATGTGGTCTTTTGTATCTGACTCCCCTCACTAGGTAGGTTTTTGAAGGTTTTTTCCAGTTTTATTGCTGAGTAATATTCCTTCAGTTTTCCAACCTGTCCTCCAACCTCTGTCTTTCTACTGCCTGCTCCAAGAAAGTTATATATACACAGGCAGTCTTCCTAAGACATGTTATATGTAAATGGCTTTATGGGAACATCTTTTCTAGACTTAAGATTTAAGGTCTCAAAAATGTTAAAGCAATTCAAAGAATTTAATTATTAATTGAATTAATACTTAGGATAAGTGAAATTAAAATTGATAGAAATTATTAATTGATAGAATATATGTATGTTCTTTGGATTGGATATCCTGGGAGATGTATTCAGGGACCTGGAGAAAAAACTGTGCTGAGAGTTGAAATTTTAACATCTTAAAAAGACAAGTGAAATGATGTAGGACTGAGACTGAGGTACTGTTAGGGGAGAATGAGAGCAAAGACACACATCACACAGACGCGGACAGAAAAGAATCTTTGCATTTTGTCCCCAGGTTGTATTTTTGAGAGCTAAGAGTATCTTTAAGGGATGCTTTTAAAGTTCTTAACGCTACCCTGCTCTTGGCTGAGAGGCAAGGTGCTAAGCTGCGCTTGTTCCCTCTGCCCTGCATACCAGGTAAGAGTGAAACACAGTGGAAGAGAGGGCAGACAGCTGACAAACACTCTGCTAGACTGAACTTGATCCCAGCTCCTGAACCTTCTCCTGGGCCCGCGTATGCACTTCCTTGTGGAATCCAGATTTACCAAGACCTCTGCTAAGTCAGTTGAGCAAGAGACCCCCACTCTGCATATCTGATCACCCTGAATAACTAATCGGGTTCTGCACCCTCCCCATCCTCCAGGTGATGTCTGATCAGCCTAGGATGTCTTCAGGATTAGCCAGAACCCCTTAATCCTGGTGTTTCCTCTTAAGAATTGTCTGCTCATTGACTCCCAAACTTCTCCTTGGGTATAAATTCCTACTTGCTCCTGCTGTTTTCTGAAATATTCCGCGCTGTATCCGGAAGCCCCTTTTCTCTTTGCAATAGTCCTAAGTAAAATCTGCTTTTACCACTTTGACTACTGTCAAAGTGAAGCTCTGGTTTTCCTTTGACATACCTCATATTTCCTGATTTCTTGGTAGTTGAATTGGATGTGGGTGTATATGTGTGTGTGTATTTGTATGAGTTTACTTGAGAGTGTGACCAGGTCTCCCCAAGGCTGCTGGGCACAGAAGAGTGAGGCCCCTTTCCAGGGGGCACTCTCTATGCTCCATGAGGCTTTTCCAAGCACACTAGTGTTGGCCCTTGACTGGTGTGCAGATCTGACTTGAGCTCAACTTGGACAATGAGCTTCTTTCGTCTTCACTTTGACCATCTGCCCAGGTGGGGGAGCTACTAGCACAAGTCTCCGCAGTTCCGCTCACCACCAGTAGGTCCACAGTCTCTCTATTAACAGGCAACTTAAAACGAGTTCTAAACTCATGATTCATTTGGCATCTGAGAGTGTCTCTGGGTCTGCAGTCACTGCTGTGGGCATAGGTCTGGGGCACCTTTCCTCCTCACAGGGAGACCTGGGGAGGCAGATGATGCTCAAATCCATGGTCCTCAGCAGAGCATGAAAGCCTCTCCCAGGGCGGGAGCCCCAAACTCCAAGTTTCCCTGTGGACAGTGGGGAGGGGCGTGGGCGGCTCAGGGCCTTGGGCTCCTGAACACTTGCTACTCTGCTGCTTTCCGCGGGGTTCTGCCAGCAGGAAGTTCCTGGGACAGGACAGCTCAGCCTTCCTCGTAGCAATCCCACCACCTGCGTAACGACTCATTCTCAAGAACTGATGACTGAGATGCGTCTGTAAGACTGACCTCCACCTGGCTTCTCTTCTGCCTTCTCGCAAGAACCACTAGGAAGGAAAAGTGTGACAGGGAAATATTGTCCCCCTGGATCCTGCTGGAGGCTTGCACCGACACTGCATTGTGTCCTAGTGGTAAGACAGCCCCAGGACGCTCCCCCCATGGCCTCTCACACAGACCAGAAGACAGAGATTCCGCACACTGCTCACAGAATCCCCTGGACGTCCTTGAGCAACAGTCACAAGCTTTGGTGCCTCCAGTCCTCCGGGTGACTATGCGCAGGCCGCCCCTTTGAGCAGCAGCCAGGCGCATGGGAGCTGATCTGCATGTGTTGTCAGTGGACAGTGTCAGGGCTGCTCATAGCATCCTTGAGGGCAGCTGTTCAGGGCCCCTGAGCAGGAGCCTCTAGCTCAGCTCTCAGAGGTGGGGTCCGGGGCTCCCCTGCTGTGCATCCTCTGCTCTGGGTTCCATGCACGGGGAGGGTCTGTAGAGATTTTCTGAATATAACAATAAGTAACATTTCATAGACAATAAAATATTTCTTCCACCAATACCATTGTATCTTACACTAAATTAACTTAGGTTATCTAAACTAGCTTTCAGGAGCCAAATATGAAGCCTGTGGAATATGATGTACAAAAGTAACACAGACCCTGTCATTGGATCAACCTGGGGGAGAATCCGTATTCTTTCTGAACCCCGGTTCTATAGTTACGAGCCCCAGTCTCCCGAGCATCCTTAGAAGGTGATGCTGCCTATATTTAGACAGTCAGTGTGAAAGTGAGTTTGCTTCTTCAACATGTCAAGATGACTCTAAAATTTGTGCACAGTTTGGTCTGCTTATACCTTGTCTCTTTTGCCCCAAATATCAGGGTTTAATTACAAATTTGTAATGAAATTAGAAAAGTAAGCATAAAAAGAGAAAAATTACAATGAGATCAAATAACAATGCTGATCATAAACATCCAAACAGGTGTTACACGATCCTAAAAAGAAAGAAGAACGGCAAACTGGACTTCATCAAAATTAAACTTTTGCATCTCAAAAGACAGTTAAGACGATGGAAAGACAAGTTGCATACTGGGAAGTACTCATAACACACAAACGTGAGAGGAATTGTATTCAGAATATGCAAAGAACTCTCACAGCCAGTAATAAAGAAACAAGCATGCCAATGAAAACTTGGCCCAAAATTTGAAATGATACTTTACCAAAGAGGATACACAATACTGTGACAATAGCAGGCCTGAGCAATGGACACCCACACAACACTGCTGATGGGGATGCAGGATGGCCCAGCCACTTAGGCAAACGGTTTAGCAGTTCCTTATAAAGGTATGTTTATTCCTACCTTATGGCTCAGCAGTCCACTATCAGGTATTTACCCAAGCAAATGAAACCCTATATTCACAGAAAAACCTGCACTCGCATGTTTACCACATCTTTAGTCGCCATAGTAAAAAGCTGGACATAGTTAAATGACTTTAAATTGGTAACTAGATAAGCAAATCATGGTAGAGCCATGCTGGAATACTACTGGGCAATAAGAAGAATGAACTGCAGATGCCCACAAGCACATGGATGGGCGTGGATGGATCTCAGTGCTTTATGCTGAATGTAACAGGCCAGACTTGAGAGCATGCCCACGGTACGGTTCTGTTATACAGAAATCTGGACGAGGCAAACTAGACAGTCAGAAAACAGGTCAGTGAGTGAGGGAAGGCTTGCCACAAGGGGACATAGGCGGACTTGTAAAGTTGGTGGGTATGTCCTCTGTTTTGCATGTGGGTGTGGTTACATAGCTATGGATTTGCCAAAATTCGTAGACATATACACTAAAAAAATTTGGATTTTACTGTATATAAATTAGCTCATAAATCCCATTTTAAAAGTGAGTGATTGAACAAAAACCTGGCTCTGAGCTTCTTGGAAGCCAATAAAAGAAGTAAATGTGCTAACTCACACACCTCTTGTCTACAAGAGAAAAGTTCCAGTTTCTATATGTGACTAAATGTTTGCCTAGTATCAAAGTTGAAGACAATTTCCATCTTGGTGGTATTGCATAGGTACTGTGTATTGGGTAATATTCCAAACAAAGTTTCATAGACAATGCAAAAATGAATTCATGTAACTATTTCTTGGGCAAATGTTGACTGAGACTGCAGGTGGTAAGGCTGGTGTGGGGCCTGGGAATCAGGCGGACTGTCCAGCCAGTGGTCTCGGGGGCGTTTCCTTGGAGAATTCACCAGCTCAAGGGCACACCCCTTAGACCTGCATGCTCATCAACTCCTTGTTGGTATTTTGGAGTTGAGTGGGTTATTCCATTGATCCATTTACAATAAAATGGATTCAGTTTATTCATTTGCGATAAAAAATTCAGTAAACTGGTTGGTGGCCTCCTACAGCTGATACACTGTTTACCACCTGGGCGGTGCATGGTATAGTCGTTTTAACATGAACTCAGAGACTGGATTAGAACCTGGCTTCCTGGCTTTGCATTTCATGAGATGTGTATGACTATGTAAATGACTTAGCTTTCCCTAAAACTCAAGATTCTCATCTGAAATGTTAGAAAAAACACACCTATCTTATAAAGATACTGTGAGGAGTATAAGTGAACTCCTTTGCGTAGCCCCTGGACATGTACCAAATTCTTCGTGTGTACTAATTGTCATTGGTTAGACCCAGTTACAGAGGAAGCAAATTTACAGAAGTGCTTGATGAGCAATAGTTCTTTGGGACTATTCTCCTTCACACAGTAACCAGAGTGATCTTAAAAAAGTAAAAGGAAACCAGACCAAACGATTCCCCTGCTTAAAACTCCTTGCACTGAGAAACACCTTGTCATGTTTTCAGGCCTGTATCAGTGATTCCCAACCGTGGCAGTTGCGGATGCAATCTCTCTGGGAACTTTAAATCACCTACTGATGCTTGGAGTCCAACCCGGAAGATCCCACATATGGTGTGGTGACTGGGCACCGGATTTGCATGAACTCTCCACGTGATTCTAGTGTGATGTGACCCCTCCTTACTGTCTAACTGAATTTCTTACTATTTTCCTGTCCCTTCCTGCTCCATCCACTGTGCCAGGTGCTATCAACCTTCAACCTATCAACTTAACTGATTCCACCTCTTATGAATCTGGGCCCTGGTCGGAGCCTGGGCCCTCTCTCATACCAGGAATCTGGAAGTTTGGAGGGTGGGGACTTTAACAATCAGAATCTTTCCTCACTGGCTGTAGCTGGAAACTCATACATCTTCCGGTACTGATTACAATATCCACAGGGCTAGTTCGGTCTCACAGTGAAGACGCTTAAGTCTCAGGTATTGAAAAGTCATTCAGGCTCTGTGGGGCTCTCATGCAGGTCAGGGCTAGGGTGAAGCAGGGGACGCACTAGCCTCAGGCGCAAAATTTAAGGAAGTACCAAAAAAACCCTCTGTATTCTGATAAAAAAATACTATAATGCAATGTTTAAAAATCAAAGTTAATTTTAAAAAATCCATAATGAGAAAAATACCAGAATTTTAAGTAAAGAGAAGATCTATCTTATGAATAAAGAATTATCAATAGGGACTGTTTTATCTTGTGGCCACAGTGCACTCCAGAGAATTTGATTCTGTGATATCTTGGGCTGCATTTCCCAAACTAGCAGGGATTTCTGGAAGTATAAAATTGGTGATGAAAATGTTTTATATTAAAAGAAAAATGGGCCTGTTGTGGAAAAGAGTGCAAAATGTTTATGGAGGTTTAAAAGAAATCAAACCCAGGACTGAAGAGGTATTTCCTCGGAAAGCTTTTGGGTAGGTCCTCAGGATCTCGGAAGATCTACCTTTTCTTTATTCTGCCACTAAGTGAGTGTGAGAAGCACTGTCACACAGCTTGAAATTAAAGAACATCAGGGTTCAAGACAGTAGAGTTGGTGTAACATGCAGTTTAGCTTGTGTGCTGCACGTGGCTGCAAATAGGAGGGTGATTTGAAAGAATGGGAAGGGTGCTCGAATTCAACTTGAACAAGACTGATGAACTTTGCACATGACCTTCACAAAACTTTTGGCCGAGCCTATACTCTCGATGTGTGAGATGAAAATCTGAGGACAAATGAGGTGTGCCTTCTAGCTTTAATATTCTGAGATATTTTGAAAGACCAAGGCTAATGAGCCAGCTTCCTGTAATTTGTAGGAAGGTGACTTTCTGTAACTTGCATGTGGATGACCAGCAGAGGGCAGCAAGCACCCATTCACTGTTAAAACGAACCTTTCAAATTTCCCATCCACCTAGTGGGAGTTGTGGTCTTACAAATGAAACCGTGTTGGAGCCATTTAATAACTGACCCTAAAAGAGATTTTTCTTTACGTTATTTTTTGCTACACCAGTAAACTAAAAGTCATTCTTAAAACATTGGCTTGACTCTGGAACTTCACTCTTCTTGGCTCAGCTCCTACCTCCCTGGCCACTCCTCTTTCTCTTCTGCTGAGTCCCTGTCATCGCTCTGCATATGACCTGACAGGGCCCAGGCCACGTTCATCTATTATACTCACTGCTACTGACCTCATGCTGTGCCCCAGATTCGCATCTGAGTGAAGGAAATGCCAGTTGTACGTCACTCAGGATGAAGGATCCATTAGGTCCAAATCAAAGTCCTGATTTCTGCCTCCTCCGCAAAGCTGCTTTCTGTCAGATTCCCCATCTCAGTAAATGACATTACAAATTCTTGCGGAAGTCTAAACATTTTGAGTAGTCCTTGATTTTACTTTTCTCTCACACCTCTCGTCCAATATGTCATCAAATTTTAACGGTTTTACATTTAAGATATGAGCAGAATCTAAACACTTTTCACTCCTGCCACCAATGGGTCTTTTGAATATATTATCAAGAAAGAAGGTTTGTTCCGGGCTGGATAAAAGTATGAAAGGATGTTAAAATGGGATTTTTTTTCTATTTGTTTTGTAAGATGGTCCTAAAGGCCAATAATAATGTAAGTACCAAGTGTCCCTGTAGTGAAACACTTCATTTCCTCTCCTCTCATACCACATTTTTGGGGTGATGGTGGTGCTGGGGGTCATAGAGAATAAGGAGCATGCTTACACTGTTGATGTTTCACAGATGTTGTAAGGGCAGGGAGTGCCCTGCTTAATCCTGGAACTTTTCGAATGTAACCTCTTGGGTATATGCACAAGGCTCAGCAAAAAGGAGCCTTTGTTGAACATGGACTCATGGATCTTCATGTACAATAATGGATAATAAAGGGCTCAATTTAGTCATAAATTCTTTGCTGATTGCCCCTAACTGCTGTGAGAAATTCCCTTAGAAGAATCCTACTACTTTTCCACAGGAAGTTATGTGATCTGAGTTCTAAAGCACTCTAACCACCAAAGAATCCCACCTCCAAGTAATGTGGTATGTTAGTCAACGTTCTTTTTGCAACACCGTCAATAAATATTCACAAATATTAGACTGTAATTTATAAGATATATATTGGAAAGGGGAACTTAGTTACACTGGGTAGTTCATAGAGACACTGGGAAGGCTGAAGGGAAGGTTTGGGGCTTTGTAGCTGGGAAATGAACCCTTGATGAATGCTGCTGAACTGACCCAGTGATATGCCTGGAACACTGCTCATGAGCCCGAGACTGCAGTGCGTACTTACATTGCTACTGGTGACTCAGGATATTGCCCTAGGATCTTATCCTTGCTGCTTTTGTTTCCATCAGAAAAGGAGTTTTTTTTTTTATTGCTTTCTCAGCATAGGGTGAGGTGAATCTGGAACTCTATAAGGTGGTATACAGATGGCAACGTGTAGCCATATAATATCATGGAGTATCTCTTTGGAGTGTCCATTTTACTAGAATGTTTCATGTGAAATGTTTTTGTATCCTGCAACTTTGCTTTGTTCTTTAGTTCTAACAGTTTTGTTTTTGGTTGAATCTTCAGGGTGTTCTACATAAAAGATCATGTCACATGCAAACAGAGATAATTTTACTTCTTTCTTCTGATCTGAATGCTTTTTAGTTATTTTTCTTGACTAATTGCTCTCTAGTATTATTTTGAATAGAAGCAGTGAGAGTGGGTATTGTTGCTTTGTTCTTGATTTTAGAGGAAATGCTTACAGTTTTCACCACTGAGTATATTAGTTGTGGGTTTTTCATATATGGTCTTTATTATATTGAGAATAAATAATCTAAAAGGACAATAAGAAAACAATACTACTTACCATTGTATGACAACAATTCCATAGAAATAAACTTAACTAAGGAGGTGAAAAACATATATACTGAAAACTATAAAACATTGCTGAAGGAAATTAAAGAAGACACAGAAAAATGGAAAGATATCCTATGTTCATGGACTAGAAGACTTCATATTGTGAAAAAGGTCATACTACGCAGAGCAAACTACAGAGCCCATGCAAATATCTATCAAAATCCCAATGGCATTTTTTTAATGAAAATAGAAAGCAATCCTAAAATTGATATGGAACCACAAAGGACTCTGATATCCAAAATAATCTTGAGAAAGAACAAAACTCAAGAATTCATACTTCCTGACTTCAAAATATTATAAAGCTAAAATAACCAAAACTGTATGGTATGAGTATAAGGATAGACATATGTAGCAATGCAGCAAAAAAGAGCCCAGTAATAAACCATGCATATATGAGCAAATGATTGTTGACAAAGATGCCAGGAATACACAATGCAGAAATATAGTCTATTTAAGAAATTGTGTCAAGAAAACTGGATAGCCACATGCAATAGAGTGAAACAGGAATAATAAAAATAGAATCCTTATTTAATACCGTATGTAAAACTCAACTAAAAAAAATCAACATAACTGAACTGCAAAACTCTTAGAAGAAAACAGGGGGAAAGTTTCATGACATTGGTGTTAGCACTGGATTCTTGGAGATGACACCAAAAGCACAGGCAACAAATGCAAAAATAAACCACTGGGACTGCATCAAACAAGAAAGCCTATCCCCAGCAAGTGAAAAAATCAACAGTGTAAAAAAGCGACCTATGCAATGAGAGAAAATATTTGCAAACCATATATCTCATAAGGATTAACATGCAAAATACATAAGAAACCTCTACAAATCAATGAAAAAACCCAACAAACAACCTGATGAACAAACAGGCAAAGGGCTTGAATAGGCATTTCTCCAGTGAAGACACACAAACACCCAACAAGTGTATGAGAAGATGCTCAACATCATTAATCATTAGGGAAACGCACATCACAACCACTTCACACCTAATAAGCTGGCTAATAGCAAAAAACAAAAAAAAAGTTAATACGTGTTGGTGAGGTTGTTGAGAAACTGGAACCATTGAATACTGTTGGCAGGAATGTAAATTTGTGCAGTGGTTATGGACAATAGTATGGAGTTCCTATAAAATTTAGAGATAGTACAACATAGGACTCAGCCATCTTACTTCTGGGTATATATCCAAATAAACTGAAATCACGGTTTTGAAGAGATTTTTGCACTCTCTGTTCATTGTGGTATTGTTGAAAATAGTCAGGGTATGGAAATGTATTAGGTATGGCACTAAGTCAGCCATCAGCTCGTGAAATGATACAGTATTTCCGATTTGAACATCTTCGCAGTATCATCAAATAATCATCGTGACAATAATGATACAAGCTAAATTTTTTTGACTCTTTACTTGACGTCAAAGCAGTCTTAGCTAAGTGCCTTACATATCATGTATCAGGTAGTTCTCACAACAGCCCCGTAAGACAGGAATTTTTTTTTAGTTGAAAGATAGTTGACATATTAGTGTCTGGTATACAAAATAGTGCCCATTATTCCCATGTACAAAATGCTCACCACAGGAAGTGTAGTTACCATACAAAGATATTACAGGATTATTAACCATATTCCCTATGCTGGACTTTTCATCTCATGAATTATTTTATAACTGGAAGTTTATATCTCTTGATCCCTTTCACCTGTCTCACCCAAACCCTCACTACTCCCATCTGGCAACCACCCCTTTGCTCTCTATCCTGATGACGGGGTTTCTACGTTTTGCATTTTAGATCCCACATAAAAGTGAAATCACATGGCATGTGTCTTTCTCTGTCTGACATATTTCACTTAGCATAACGCCCTCTAGGTTCACCAGTAGGAAGATCTTAACCTAAATTTCATGAGTGGAGAGTGGCAGGCTCACAGAAGCCTTGCATACATGGAGTAAAAATCCTTGGTTTTCAGCCATAAGTTACCCCCAAAATCTTGTTTGTTTTTTTTCCTCTCCTTTCCTGCAGCAAACTTAGAACCCTCTATTCTGTGCCCTGTGGTTGTGGGAAGGGTAGGGTCTGATTTATCTTTCGTTCCTTTACTTGGAGATTAGAGTCCCTCTGGCCCCCAGCTCAAACAAGGTTCCACATGTCTCCCTAAATGGGGAAATTCTGGGCCCATCTTCTATATGTCTGGCCCTGAAACCCAAGGTTAAGTGTTTGCAGTTTTACACTGACTTTAGGAAAAAAGTGGCTTCAGCGATCCAACATTTTGTCATACATTTAATAAAAAATTGGGCCTAAAGTTCTCCGTTTTCTTTTTGTTCCTTCCCTTCCTTTCTCCTTCTCTGTATTTCTCCCAACTTCCCTCCGTCCCTCCCTCCATCCATTTTCCCCAGCATATTTTATGATTTCACTATGATTGCTTATAGAAAGAACCTAGCCTATCATTTCTGGAGACTGAACCAATTTAAAGACATTTTGTATTTGAAATAGAAGCTCTTCATTAGATCTTCAAGGTGTTTGTAATTTTAGAGCCTCTAAGTTAGTCTGAGAGCTTTTACATTGATCTCTGTGTCTTTTCTAGTCACACAGCTACACCTCAGTGAGGACATATTTGGCTCGTGGTTTGCAGTGGAGACTTTCACACTCCGCTGCTTATGAAACTCACTTCTTTGCTCACTGGTTGTTTGCATAGATCCCTCCAGGCCCAGAGCAGCTGCTCAGGTCTTATAAAAGGGGCCTTTGCCATGGGAGCTGAGCTGCATCAGGCAGGCAGGGGCAGCAAGATGGTGTCACAGATGCAGGTCCTCACGTTCTTGTTGCTCTGGGTCACAGGTGAGAAATTCACAAGCGCTACAATCCTTTTGGAGTGAGTAATATCTTTTTAGAGTTAAAAAATTTAAAGATATAATGAGAAATACTATTTCCAAAAGAGGCCCAATTTTGTATTGACATGTAATGCCATTAGAAGACCTATTTTTAAAATGGCATATTTCAAGGTGTGTAGCATAAAATGGTCTGTATGTGTGTCATCCTTATCCATTTGTGATTGCAGGTGCCTGTGGGGACATCGTGATGACCCAGTCTCCAGCCTCCTTGGCTGTGTCTCCAGGACAGAGAGTCACCATTAACTGCAGGGCCAGTCAGAGTGTTAGCAACTACGTAGCCTGGTACCAGCAGAAGCCTGGGCAGGTTCCGAAACTGCTCATCTATCGTGCATCCAACCGAGAATCTGGGGTCCCCGATCGGTTCAGTGGCAGTGGGTCTGGGACAGATTTCACTTTCACCATCAGCAGCCTCCAGCCTGAGGATCTGGCAACTTATTACTGCCAGCAGTATGATAGCTCTCCTCCCACAGTGCTCCAGCCTCGAACACAAACCCCAGGGCCACGGGCCAGTACATCCTTGCTGCGCCAGCTGCTTCCTCTCCCACAGCTTTGAAATCACACATCCCCCTATCTGCCTGAGAGGTCCCACCTCGTCACTTAATCCTGGCAGTAGGTGGGCCCAGTAGAAAACTAAGCAGTTGGATTTTCTTGATCTGTTTTTGTATGAGATTATTGAGGAACAAAGCTCTGAAGATGTCTTAGAGATGCTGTCATGAGTTGTGTCACAGGGACCTGCATGTTTCCCATGGACAGGGCCCATGATTGAGCCAGGAAGGTCTTTCTGACCACCCTCTCTCAAGGGGACCAGTGAATTGTACACCATGTGGATCTCTTCTCTGTTCCTCCTTGCTTGGTACTTTCTATTTTAATTCCTTATTCTCATGGTCTTCCTTCTTTATTTGCAATCACCCTCCAACTCTGGACCTTCCCAATAGCAAACCTCTCTCATTAAAAACCTTCCACATAGCATGTAGCATCCCTCTCCTGAGTTTTCTTTCCGTGGACACTGTTTTCAAACAAGCCTTTCTGGCCAGTGTCCCTGCAGCTGCTTTCCCACTCTGTCCCCTTTTGTACCACCCTTTGCTCTTAAGTCCATTTCTCTCCATTGTACTCATTCTTACAAAGGTGATTCCCTAAATCTTTCAGCTCTCATTCGAGAAAGATCTGTTAGTGTTCCTCAGTACAATTCTCACCATTTGTCAACTTTCCCTTTAAAGTCATTCCTTGGATTTGTGAGTGAGCAAAATCGTGTCGGTAAGCATGCTATAAATTGAATTTCTTGGATTACATATCATTAACATGTAATAACATGTAATTGCATGTAAATAACATGTATTTGCCCATTTCAGTGTAAAAGTGGAAGACTCTAGTCATTTTATTGTTCCTTCACCTTTTTGTGAAATAATGGAATTTACCTTCAGGAATGACTGCTGCAAACCTGACCAGTCTCCTCTGAACACTAGTCTACATAACAGCTTCTCCCAGTAATTAGACATATAATTAAAGTATTGATATTAAGGAATCCATGTCATTCATTTCTTCAAGATAGGATTTTTGAGTTCATGTTATGTGTCAAGAGCACAAATAACCTCTTTCACTCCATTTGGGAGAGAAAGACAACACAAAACTTTGTAAGTGTTACAAAGAAAAATAAAGCCAGGGGGTAAACCTTGTTGGCTAAGAGGAGACATCTAAAATTGAATGAGGTATAAGTCAGCTATTGTCATGCAACAAACCACTCATAAAAGTGTAGTTGCTTAGATGGCAGTGTTTTTATTGCTGTCATGCCTAATGTTAGCTGAGTGGTTCTGTTAGTATTGGCCAGGCTTGATTGACCTTGGCTGGGTGGCTTATGTATTTGACATTCGCTGACAGGTCACCTTGGTGCTGGCTGATGTAGAAAGGCTCACATCACTTTATTCTCCTTCACATTAGTGTAGTAGCTGCCTGACCACCGGGTGGGGTGTTTAGGTGACTGGCTTCATGTGCC
>JAVSCE010004864.1:0-11137 GCA_032199065.1 Smutsia gigantea | reverse complement strand
GCTCTAGGCCCCCCTTGGTGGTTTGCTGATCTGCACAACATGCAGGGCACTCCTTCTGGGCTCGGCTGACTTCTTCAAAGGTCAATGGCAAGTCCCACTGATAGGCCCACATTGTCTTTTGTCCCACGTGCAACAAATGCTGGTGTAGCCATTGGGCCTCATCAGAGGCAGGCTTTCCTTCTAGCCAGCACACCTGGGCCAATGTGTCTGCTTCATCATTCCCTGGGGATGCCAAAGGCAAATGGCCAGTCAGATGATATGCGGTAGGTGTGTGTCACACCACTCCATGGCCTTTGGGTCCAGTCTCTTACCCACCCTGTGGTGGGATAGGGGTTTATAACCTTGGTTGGAGCTGTTCCAGCAATGGGCTCCATAGCCAGCAAGGCGTGGTACACAGCAGCCAGTTGCTTCTCTATCAAGGTGACCCAGACCCCTGCTCCTTTCCATAGCAGCAGGAGCTGCAGCAGTGGCACAAGCAGTATCCTTAGGCTTGGGCCACGGGCCGGGGTCAGCATGGCCAGCAGTGGTGGTGGCACCTCCACGACCACATGAGTGTAGACACTTCCCTTGGTGCTAGTGCCACTTTTACCCATCACTTCTAGGGGTGGCCCTCCCAAATGTTGCACCCATTATGACAGATTTTGGGTTCAGAGGACTTCTGTCAACTAATGCCAGATGTAAGTCTGGGGAAAGGAAGTCCTGGAGCAAAATACCTCTAAAAACCAAAATCAGTCAAAGGGAGAAATAAAGTTTAAAATCTGTTTATTGCTTACAAACTGCAGTCAAGGCCCTGCTCTCTTTCCTGCTCCAGCAGAAGCAAAACTGGGCCTCCTCCTTACCTTTCACATATAGATAAGCCCTCCCGTTGCCCAGGTAATTACCCATTGATATGGAGATTAACTTCTCTCCACCCCTAAGCAATAATGCAAATATGCTAAAACCATACTTCTCTCCACCCTTGAATGCCTGTTGGTATGCATATGTACTAAAGCCAGGCAAGATATTCTGGAAATATTACAATTTTACCGACACTGTATTTTTATTTTCTTGGAGTATTTGCTTACTTTTCCATACATATACTTATCAATAGTTCAACCCCCAAATTTCTGTTAGTTTTCTAAATCACCTTTCAATATGTTTATTCAAGTTTATCAGTTTCATTTTCTGGACGATGTCACTCCTGGAGCATTAGGGACCAGTCCAGTAGGGACTCATTATTCTCCATACCTGATACACACTTGTCACCATCTTCCTGAGAATCACCTTTGCTTTTCTCCTGGGATGGGTCTTCTAGTTCTGTTAGGCAGACAGACAGATATGAGTGGGGTGAAAAGAAGGTGAGGCCCACAAAGAACTCCAGGAGTTAATCAGATAAAGCCAGAGTGCCAGAAAGGACAGAGTTAATGCCCTTTGCATTGTGAGTTCAATCCACTTGCTCTGAATCTGGGCTGACCTTGAGACTTGCCCTAATGAATGCTGGTGAGATAGGGCAGAGACAGAAGACAAGCATCATGATTAATTTTCCTTAAAAATGCTGAGATTAGCATAATAAGAACAGTAGAAACTTTTCTTAAGGCGAAGATTCCACTTTTGAAAGAGAGTTGGGAAGTTAGATTCTTTGGTAATCAGCCAACGACTCAGACTTACCTTAAGGTAAGGCATGCAGTCTTAACTGATGTGTTCCCAGTGCTTGGGAGTAGCCACTATCTTAGAGAGGAACAAAAGATTTGTCTTCAGAATTACCTAGAGGACTGGCTATAGACAATGACATACTGTCTCTCACCGGAGACAAACATCATAAGACCACCTGACAAGTCAACCACCCCAACCCTGACCCTTACCTTTATCCCATTCTTGAAAGCCTTTTTGAAAGACACAATTGTAAGCTCTTAAATGTGCCTCCTCTTCTCTGAAGTTGTCCACACTCCCCATCTTGGAGTGTGTATCTTTAAAAGACTTCATACTGCTCAACTTACCCAGTAGTGTCTTTGTCACTTTGCTATTCCATTCTGTTTTCCAGACTTTAAGCATAAGTCTTCACTCTCTCTGCCCTACTCCAGATAAGCAAGTAAACCTGCCTTTATCTACCTTGACTCTAGCCTGTTCCTCCCTTAGATGTATTCAAATAAAACTTTTATTCTTTCTGCTTCACTACCGTGTCTCTGCCCTTCAATTCGTTGTTGCAGTGGGGACAAGAACCGAGGAGAATAAAATCATCACCCCAGCAGTTCCTGTATCTCACATTTTCCCTTTTTCTATTTTGCCCCTTTGTTTCATGCTCAGAGGCAGCACATCTTTCCTTTTTATCTTTCTGAGGAAAAGCATTTATGATAGATTAATTTTATGAAATCTTATAAACAAGTCTGGGATTTAATTTTACATATCCTCACACTTGATTGATATTTTGGCAGAGTAAAAAAATTTTAGGGTGGAAATGTTTTTAAATGTATCTTTTCATTGTCTTGTAACTTTAGATGGCATCATTGAATGTTCAAAAGCACTTTGATTCCTGATGCTTGACATGTGAGTGTATCTTTTTTCCCTTGGCTTCTGAAATTTCACAATTATGTGTTTGGTATGAGTCTATTTTCATCTGTTTCACTGGGTGCTCCATGTTACACTTACAGCTTTCATTTCTGGAAAATATTATTTCATTAATGTTTTTCTCCCCTCCATTTTTCCTGTTCTTTCTATAATTCCTTTTATTTAGCTGCCAGGTTCTCTTTTCTTCTTCTATTTTTCTGCTTCTTACAGTTTTCTATTATTTTGGTATTTTCCCAAATTTATCTTTAATAATTTCTGTTGAATTTTTCATTTCTGCTTTTGCATTTTTATTTTCTACAGACCTCTTTTGCTTCCCCTGGATGTTCCTCTCCAAAGCAGTCTTGTTCTAATTTAATGAATACAATATTCTCTTACTTCTCTGAGAATTTTAATGACCATTTTGTTTTCTTTGCCCTGCTGGTTTCATTATGCCAAGTAGATTGTACCTGTTTGATTGCTATCTATCTTTAATGTTATAGGCTTTTCATAGCATCTGATATCCTCAGTGTTACTAGCTTGTTGTTAAGATTGGAGAACTAAAAACATGACATTCTGTTTGCATGTTGAGTTTTTCTAGCTGTTCTGTGACTGGATTATTGGGGGTAATACCTGACCTTGGTATCTATATCTTTCCTCTTAGGCTGGTCATATTCTCTAGAGAAGATTGTTCACTCTGACTGGAAGGTAAAGACCAGGCTAAAGGTTTCTGATAGTCAAGCGGGAGAAGATGGTGGAGGGGTTGTCTCATCATTCAGTAATCCTATTTTCCATATGACATCTTGTCCTTTGTCAAGAGACACATCTTATTCTCCCCTGAGAACAAATCTCTAGTTTTTGGACCTTCATGGTAGAGGGTAAAGGGTAGGCAATTAATCTATAAAGAGGGTGGAGATGAATTATTGATAAGTAGTATATGTGAGAAACTAAGCTATACTAACTCCAAGAAAGTAAAAAACATGGGAATAGAGAAAGGTAACTACAGATACTAATGGATCAGCCCATGAGTTTTGTTATCTCAGTCTTATTGTAGTTGTCTTCACCTCAAGTACCTTGGGCTGCTAATTCCACTGCCTCTGAAAGATTTTCTCGTGTAAATGAAATGACTTTCTGCATTCCCTATGGCTAGTTTAGAGTTTAGACTCATTAGGTCTGACTGGTTAAAGGTCACATTCCTGCAATTAAGTCTTGGTTTGCTGTTATGGGGGCAAGTGATTCTTTTGGGGGCTTGTTTCTTTTTTTAAAACAACTCCCCACTTCTGATCAGACTTTCAGCCTGAGAAATGTGATCAGAATTTAAGGCATTTGTGCCACACTGAGCTACCTCTCCTTTGTCCACGCTTTACAGCTTCCAAAGTCAACTCTTCTCTCATTCAACCCATCTTTGTAAACTTAAATATTTAAAAATAAAATTACAACCACACGTCTTTATTACATTTGTTAAGAAACGAATTTCAACTGAGTAAATTTGAATATCTGATTGTCTTTTTTCTACAATTCATGGATGGGGCTGCATCTCATCTTGCAAGTAAAAAGGAGCTCTGAAGAGCTGTACAAAACAGAAGACCTTCATAGGCAGAAGCAGGGTGGGACAAGGAGTTATTAGTAAAAGAACAAAGGATTGTTTTAGGCAAGGTCACCTTCCTTTGAGGCATCCTCATTAGTTCTGGTCAGGAACTTGACTGGTTAAAGGTCACATTCCTGCAATTAAGTCTTGGTTTGCTGTTGTGGGGGCAAGTCATTCTGTTTTGGGCTTGTTTCTTTTTAAAACAACTCCCCACTTTTGATCAGACTCAGCCTAACTGAGAAATGTGATCAAATTTAAGGCATTTGTGCTACTCTTAGCTACCACTCTTTACCTCCTATGGTTATTACTGATCCTCTGTGTGATATTCATGGGCCATGATGTCTTTTGCTGAATCTCTGTGTTTTTAGTTTTTTTAGTTGGTCATTTTCTTCACTACTTTTCTGGTATTCCAAGTCTTAGGGAGATCATTTTCTAGATGGCTAGTGACTGTGAACATAGCATTTAAATCCTTTGAGAGAATATAGTGCACCAGGGATATTGCCATGAATACCATGAGGAGGATAATTCCCAATGTCTGTACTTCAGAGCCATGTTCCTAAGACTCAAGCCAATCAAAATTAAATAAGTCAAAGGCCTATTGAAGGAGTCACCATTTTAAGCTAAGTGGCTTGCTCTATGATCTGTGTAACTGAGTTTCAGCTTTCCCCGAAATGTTAATCCAGGCATAGCAGGTAGTGTTGGCCACAGCAAATACACCTTGCTTAGCTAAAAGATTATCAAGGGTTATGCTATTATCAAGAACAACTTTGGCCAGAGAGTCTAAGGATTTTTTTTCTGGGCAGCCATCAGTTTTGCAGCTGATTCTGCAATAATTTTGAGAGTTACGGAGAGATTCATAATAACAGTCTCAATTGCATGTACTTCTGAGCAAGGAATTAGGGACCTGCCAAAGGAAGTGAATCCTGAATCATGAAGGCTTCCTGGTAGGTCCTTTTAAAGTCAACAATGTAAATTCCAGGGAGTTGACCAATGAGATCTATTAAAAGATGTGAAAAGTTAGGGCACAGTTAGATAACCTAAGAGGCATTGCCTAGTTATGTGCCATGTATTTAGGTATTCATAGGCTCAAGGAGAACAATTACCATAACAGACAAAAATAAACCCTGTTGGAGCATAAGCTGTTACTGTTAAGATGGTACTGTTCATGGATTCACTCACAGAGATTGCTGCATTTGTCCTTTCAAGCCAGGGGTCAGTTACATTTTTTCCTAGCCTGAAATAAAAAATTGTTCAAAATTCCAGGTATTACCCTTTTTCAGCAGTAGCCTGGGAGACATAATGATATTACCTTTCTAGGCCAATGCCAGAGTAAAGGAAAGGGAAGGTGTTTTATGACTTAAAATATGAACTCTTGATCAGAACTCTTGGGAGGAAGCAGTCTACATCAGTATCAGCTCCTTCTCTTCCTAGTCAGTTTGATTTGGAGGTTTCCAGTGTTTGCATAGGACCAGATGTTAGGTGGATCTTTCTTTAGCTGTGAGATGT
This sequence comes from Smutsia gigantea, assembly GCA_032199065.1. Classification (NCBI taxonomy): domain Eukaryota; kingdom Metazoa; phylum Chordata; class Mammalia; order Pholidota; family Manidae; genus Smutsia; species Smutsia gigantea. The sequence goes on along the minus strand of JAVSCE010004864.1, from coordinate 5,523 downwards.
GCACTCAAGTTTCAAGTCCCTGAACTTTGGCTATCATCTGGGTAGTGAGGAGGACCTGGGATAGGCCCTTCCAAGGAGATCCAAGGGCAGTCTTTATTGTCAGCAATTCCAAATCTGAAGGGTGGGAGAAAATTGGAAATGTAAACTTGGTAAGCTGTAGCCAAATATTGAGAAAACTAGGAGGATTCAGGATCCAGCCCAGTTTATAGGTATATAACAAAACATCAAAGACAGTTAACAGGATTAGAATCTAATATAGACAAAGGGGCAAACAAGTTTTTTCTCTACAGTTGTTCCCACTTTTTTTCCTAAGGATAATCATCATAAAACTTACTTGTTTGCATTTGTTGGACTGATTATTTATATAAGGGTGAGTATAGTGATTGGCCATAAAAGCTCTTTTTAAGATTGATTTACTAGAACCTTGACTGATTTTTCCAAGGGGATTTATTGGCTCTATAAAGTCAATCTTAGTTCCTTAAAACTATCTGGTCATATTTAGGTCTATGTATATCACTCTCAAATATGACATTCTAGCCAAAGCCTTGGTGCCAATTGTGTCCTGTTACAAGAACAGATTCTCAATCAATTTATGCAAATGACTATATAGGATGAAAATAATACTCGAGATTACAAATTCCAGAGGAATAAGGTAGGAGAAAAAGTAAATGTTTCATCTTTGTTCACAAAGCTGTATCTTACCAAATTGTTGATAGCTTAAGAGAAAAGAGAACAAGTTTTCCTAAAATCTAGAAAACAAAACATTAAAGAACCAGCAGTGTTTCAAACAAGTCATAAAAATTATAATTGTCCTTCTTAATTCATTCAGTCCCGTATAATTAACTTTTTTTCTACTTGAATCCAGTTTTTCCATTAGTTCTGAAATTTCTTACCTAGTTCAGTTTTATTCTCTTAAAGTTGTCAGAAACCTATACCTGTCAAAAGTCCTTTCCTCGAGTCTTCTTGAACGTGAAGCACTTTGTAGGAACACCGTTGCAAAGTTATCAGAGTAAAGCAATAACTGTAAGTGATGAGACTTTTTAAAATGTCCATTGTTAGAGATCTGATGAGAATTCATTATAATGGGACTAACAAGGAAATTTGGTTATTTCTATAATGTATAATATTTAAAGAACAATAACATCAGGACATATCAAAATTTAGGAATTTCATACAATTTCTAGAACATATACAAATACAGTATAAAGAAGGCTTATTATTCTTATTTGACATATATACTTTAGCATATTAAATATACCTAATTAGTTTAACATTTCTCTTTTTTATAAGGAGAAAGAACAAATCTTTTCAGATGTTCCAGGGGTCCTCTGAAAACTCCCAAAGTTACTTCAAGATCAAAAAGACTTCATTTAGAATTTAATTTGGGGAAGTTTTTTGAAAATACTAAAAGGTTTTAAAACACTTGGTCAAATAGGATCATAGAAGACTGTGTAATTCCAGGGGGGGTGTGGTTCGAAGGGGAATCTTTCTCTTAGCCCGTAGTAAATTACCTTTGAAACTAAAATGAAGGAGAGAAATAAAGTGAAAGAAACACATTTATTGCTTACAAGCAGTCATCCACTTCTGCTCCCCTGTGTCTCTCACCACCTGGGTGCAGAAGGGGGACCCCATCAGATTTCTCTGGTCCCGTTATACCCTCACTTTCCCCACCCTTGTAATCACCTATTGATATGGAGGTGGACTACATCTCTCCACCCTTGGAAACACCTACCTACTGATTTGGAGATGCACAAGGCCAGGCAAGAGATTCTGGAAATACTGCAATTTTACCCACAGCCCACCCCTTCAGAAATCTCACCTCACAATCTACTTGCTCCCCATCTTCCACAGTGGCCCCTGTGCGAGAGAACTGGAGCAATGTAATGAGACTAATAACATAAAATAACAACAGCAATAAAATCATGATAATCCTCAAACCAGAGGATTCAGCTAGGTTCAAAGTCCTGTGCAGATCAAGTCCATAGTTCCCCCATTCCTCAGGTGCCAGTAGCAGAACAGGTAGTGAGTTGAAAATCATCACATGGCAGCTGCAGCAAGGGGGCGGGTCCAGGCCTCAGGGACTATAGAAGATAAACTTAAGGGCAATAAGACATGTTTTAATGACACCAGCATAAGCAAATCTTGTCCATCAGGTGGGATACATGCAACAGAGTGGTCCTGTGGTAGGACAGTAGCAGGAATGTGATCTTGTCCTGGTCTAGTATACCAGACTTTCATGCCTGTCCCTGTGGGAATTACAGATATGTCAATATATATGACTACAGGAAGTACATGCACTGACCATAAAGATAAAATGAAACTTCCCCGTAAGATGCTCTTAACTCCCAGATGTTTTGGGTACATACCATGATCTTTGGGGTCACTCTGCTGTTACTCCAGGAACATACACAAGGCCAGCTTCCAGGCCTTTTCCCCAAGGTGCCAGAAGGGCCAGCCATTGCTGGTCCATGTGTCAAAATGTCCAGGGCCACATCAACTCAACAGTCTTGAGGCTTTAATGCAGTTGGGACTAGCAGCAGGATGTTGCTCTGCTGGCCACATCCTAGCTTCAAAAAAACTCCTCTTTGGTTTGCATGTACAGTTGTATAGGAGAAGCAGCAATGTGTGTTAGCATGTCCACAGGGCTCAAGGCACCTTTTTGGAGCTTCTCATTCAAATGTCCTAGCACTGGCCATAAGTGAACTGATCAGCCCCATAGACTTTTGGTGTCCAGCTTTGGCCAGATTTCAAAAAACGATGTACCTCTCAATCATGCCTCCCCCAGTAGGGTTATATAATACATGAAAATTCCACATTATTCCTAATTGCTGAACCCATTTGTGTAATGCATGTCCAATAAAGTGAGTGCCTTGATTACTCTCAGTTAAACCTGCAGCCGGCCGTAGGTTGCAAAGAGGTGCCCTAGGCCCCTTTTTTGTCATTTGCTGATCTACAGGACATGCAGGAAAAGCAGCCAACATTCCAGTAGCTGTGTCCACACAGGTCATGGCATACCGATAGCCTTCTGATATGGACAGAGGCCCAGTATAGTTTATCTGCCACTTGATAAGGAATATCAGCCCATTTACTAATGTCCCATGTTGCTGTAGGACTTTGTGTAAGCCCCTCTTAGAGCACATAAGGCACTCCTACTGGACTCTGCTGACTTCTTCAAAGGTCGACAGCAAGCCCCACTAATGGGCTAAAGCCCATTGTCTTTTACTCTGCGTACAACAAATGCTGATGTAATCATTGGGCTACATCAGAGGCAGGCTTTCCTTCTATCCACACACATCTGAGCCAGTGTGTTTGCTTCGTCATTCCCTGGGGATGCCAAAGGTAAATAGCCAGTCACATGATATATGGAACCTGTCTTAGTCTGACCAAAGGCCCACAAGTCTTGCCACAACTCTTGCCCCCAAAGGGTCTGGTGACCAACCATCCAGTTGCCATGGTACCAGGTCAGTAGCCACAGGGTCAAGCCTCAATTGGCCCAGCTGTCAGTGCAGACAACTATAGGAGAGGGTGATGGGTTCTGTAGCCAGCAAGGCATGGTACACAGCAGCCAGTTGCTGCTCCATCAAGGTGTACTGTACCACTGCTCCTTTCCATAGTCCTGACAAGAATTCAGTAGGTTGGAGAGGATTGGATTAAAGGTGCGGTGTGAGAGGTGAGACAGAGGCTTCCTCCTAAAACCTCATATAATACGAAAATATAACTAATACAACTACTCTTGAAAGAGCAACAGGAAAGAGGACTGCAACAAACTGCATACAACTGGAGACAAGAGCAGCCCTCACGGAAAAGGGTAAGGTACTAAAGCTGTGGTCCTGCAGGACCCAAGCCCTTCCCCCACCCCAGCTCACCAGCAGGAGGAAGAGGAACAGAGCAGGGAGGGAGTGGAGATCTGGGACTGCTGAATACCAACTCTGGAGATCTGCTCTGGGAGCACAAATCTACATTTCATGGTGCTTGCATGATACTCTCATAATTAGGGGGTTGGAAAGCTAAGACAGGCAGAATTCCTGGAGAGACTAAGATTCCAACTGCTTGTGGAAAGCAGGGATCCATATCCAGCTGCTCTGGGACAAAAGAAAGGCGGGCAGTCTGAGAGACTTCCTAACAAAGAAGCTCTTAGCAAGAGGGCTGCTAAAGGGGCAAGGATTGCACAGAGCTTACTGCTCAGGAAAAAGGGCAGGTAGACAAAATTGTCCGGATGAACTCTGCCCAGCAGATTGAGAGCTTTCACGATCTTCAGGCGCTCTAGCTCCCTGGCTGCCTACACAGCTCCAAGAACCCCTTCTGTGACAGGCAGACCAGTGTGCCTTTCTCCTGGCCAGCCCCACTGGGCTTGCAAACTGGGAAACCCTACCCTGGTGTTAGGCCAGCCAGAGGGAAGATCTGTCTACAGCAACTAAAAACGCAAAGCACAGAGGCTTATACCTGTGTCCTCGGCCCACTGGTTCAGGCAGTGGAGACAGGCATAGCAGCCAGGAACCAGGAAACAGCTCTTTCCTCCCCCGAGGCACCAGTACCACTCCCCTACAATCCCCGACGTTGCTTCAGGGGCTGAGCAGCCCCAGAAAGTAGAGCTTCTGGGCACTAAAGGGGCCATACACAAATATGAAACACCAAAGGAACCTGGTCCAGAGTAAAATTATGAATACAACTCCTGAGAAAGATTTAAATGATATGGACCTCATGACTCTCCCTGAAAGGGAGTTCAAAATAAAAATTATTAACATGCTCATGGAGGTATGGAAAGATACTCAAGAACTCAGGAATGAATTCTGGTCAGAGATCCAATCATTGAAGAGCACAATGGATGGTATAAAAGCAGATTGGATATGGTGGAGGAGACGATAAATGAAGTAGAAACTAGAGAAGAGGAATACAAAGAAGCTGAGGCACAAAGAGAAAAAAGGATCTCTAAGAATGAAAGAATATTGAGAGAACTGTGTGACCAATCCAAACGGAACAATATTTGCATTATAGTGGTACCAGAAGAAGAAGAGAGAGAAAAAGGGATAGAAAGTGTCTTTGAAGAGGTGATTGCTGAAAAATTCCCAAATCTGGGGAAGGCAATAGTCTCTCAGGCCATGGAGGTGCGCAGATCTCCCAACACAAGGGACCCAAGGAAGACAACATCAAGACATATAGTAATTAAAATGGCAAAGATCAAGGATAAGGACAGACTATTAAAGCAGCCAGAGAGAGAAATAAGATCACATACAAAGGAAAGCCCATCAGGCTATCATCAGACTTCTCAGCAGAAACCTTACAGGCCAGAAGGGAGTGGCAAGATGTATTTAATGCAATGAAGCAGAAGGGCCTTGAACCAAGATTTTTTAATCCGGTAAGATTATCATTTAAGTTTGAAGGAGGGATTAAACAATTCCCAGATAAGCAAAAGCTGAGAGAGTTTACCTCCCACAAACCATCTCTACAGTGTATTTTGGAGAGACTGCTATAAATGAAAGTGTTCCTACCGTTTAATACCTGTTACCAGAGGCAATAAAACCA
>JAVSCE010004863.1:0-22833 GCA_032199065.1 Smutsia gigantea | reverse complement strand
GTCCATAGATTGGCCAAGTGAGGGGCTGGGAGGTAACTGGGTAGGAAGGTGTGAGCTCCCCTTTGGGCTTGTTGTCCTCAGAATGGAACTTCAGGCAGAAATGTCAGTCAACAAGAAATTGTAGTTGCAACAGTGTATGCTTCTTTGACAGCTGTTAGCATGAGTTGATTATCTAAGAATCCAAAATAGCTTTCAATTCCACTTTTTTTCTTGATAACACTCTATTTGGGCAGGTTGGTTTGTTGAAGGTCATTGTCAAGGGTAGCTCTCCATCACTTGGTGATACAGCAAGTCTCTCCTGTTCTTCAGCTCGTTCTTATTAGAATCTTTGGAGCCAGAATTGACCTTGCAGGTGGTATCACATAGCTGTAGCCAAATGTAATTTTAATGATGTCAGAGCTGAAGCCCAGAAAAATAACTGCCCTAGAATGACGACCAGAAAAGAAGCTTTAACAGGGAAGGGTAAGAGGGAGAGTGAGAGGGAAAGGATATAAATCCTGGTTGTAAGTGACTTGTCCCTTGTCAGAGCCTTAGACAAGCCTGAGAGTCCTGAGAAGGGAGGTGATTTCACTTAGAGAATTACCTCACAGCATGAAGAGCCAAGCATGTTAGGGCCTCAGAATAGATCTCTGACGAGAAAACACTCCTTGCTTTTCCTGTGATAGTAATATAATATTGGCATTACATTACACCAGGCCACACCTGACTATTCAGAAATACAACTAAAATGTCAGTACCAACTTTTCTAACTTCATGGCTTCCTGAACTCACTGCCATCTATCAGAAGCTCTGCTGTAGGAAATATTATTTAGGGAGTTTGCTCAAATTCTGAGAAGCCCATCCCATCCTCTAAAATCTGCCCTTTGCCAGACTAGAAAAGAATTTCTGGCCACTTGGCTTTTTAAAAACTTAATTCTTAATTATTAACCAGCAACCAAATGCTTACCATACCATTTGTATTAATTTCCTACTTAAAACGTAGTGCTTTATATTACTGATATACACTCTTATGAAGGTTTCACATGAAAAAACAATGTGGTTACTACATTTACCCATATTATCAAGTCCCCACCCATACCTCAATGCAGTTACTGTCCATCAGTGTAGTAAGATGCCACAGATTCACTATTTGCCTCCTCTGTGCTACACTGTTTTCCCCATGACCCCCCACACCATGTGTACTAAATAAAATACCCCTTAATTCCCTTCTCCCACCCTCCCCACCTATCCTCCGACACCCCTCCCCTTTGGTAACCACTAGTTCCTTCTTGGAGTCTCTGAGTCTGCTGCTATTTTGTTCCTTCAGTTTTGCTTCGTTGTTATACTCCACAAATGAGGGAAATCATTTGGCACTTGTGTTTCTCCGCCTGGCTTATTTCACTGAGCATAATATCCTCCAGCTCCATCCATGTTGTTGCAAATGGTAGAATTTGTTTCTTTCTTATGGCTGAATAGTATTCCATTGTGTATATGTACCACCTCTTCTTTATCCATTCATCTACTGATGGACACTTAGGTTGTTTCCATATCCTGGCTATTGTAAAAAGTGCTGCGATAAACATAGGGGTGCGTATGTCTTTTTGAATCTGAGAAGTTGTATTCTTTGGGTAAATTCCAAGGAGTGGGATTCCTGGGTCAAATGGTATTTGTATTTTTAGTTTTTTGAGGAACCTCCATATTGCTTCCCACCATGGTTGAACTAGCTTACATTCCCACCAGCAGTGTAGGAGAGTTCCCCTTTCTCTGCAACCTCACCAGCATTTGTTGTTCTTAGTCTTTTGGATGCTGGCCATCCTTACTGGTGTGAGGTGATATCTCATTGTGGTTTTAATTTGCATTTCCCTGATGATTAGTGATGTGGAGGATCTTTTCATGTGCCTGTTGGCCATCTGAATTTCTTCTCTGGATACTTGTCTCTTCATATTCTCTGCCCATTTTTTAATCAGATTATTTGCTTTTTGGGTGTTGAGGCATATAAGTTCTTTGTATATTTTGGATGTTAACCCCTTGTCAGATATGTCATTTACAAATATATTCTCCCATACTGTAGGATGCCTTTTTGTTCTGTTGATGGTGTCCTTTACCATACAGAGATTTTTTAGTTTGATGTAGTCCCATGAGTTCATTTTTGCTTTTGTTTCCCTTGCTCGAGAAGATGCGTTTAGGAAGAAGTTGCTCATGCTTATATTCAGGAGATTTTTGCCTATGTTGTCTTCTAAGAGTTTTATGGTTTCATGACTTACATTCAGGTCCTTGATCCATTTCGAGTTTACTTTTGTGTTTGGGGTTAAACAATAATACAGTTTCATTCTCTTGCATGTAGCTGTCCAGTTTTGCCAACACCAGCTGTTGAAGAGGCTGTCATTGCCCCATTTCCACACACATGATCTTATTTGATGTACATGACAGCTATGGGCAGAAGTCAGCACTGACCTCACCCTGAGGACTCTGGCTGGCCCAGAAGACTTTTAATGGACTCTCAGCATTCTGGTTCTTAGGGAGCCTGGTTGGGAAGTTGAATTATTCAAGCCAGTTAGGGAACCTTTGAGTGCTGAACTGAGAGGACTCATTCTCTAGAGGGCAGAGTCAGAAAGGAAACAATCACAAGTTGTTGGAGGAGTTCCAGAAGGCTTTGATAAGCAGATGGAACTTGAGGGGGGCCTTGAAAGAGTCTTGTATTCATTTTTTCAAAAGTAAGCATTGAGGCTCTAGTGTAAGATAGACTTACGGGGATATAAAAGATGAGGTGCCTGCTCTCAAGGAGTGACTCTAGTGGAGGGGAGACATAATAAACAATAAATGAAAAAAAATTCAGATAATAAGTGCTCTGAAGCCAACAAAATGGGACTATTTATTGAAGTATAGTTAATAAACAATATTATATTGGTTTCAAGTGTATCACACAGTGGTTCCACAGTTACACACAGTATGAAATCCTCACTGCCCACTAGTGTAGTTACTATCTGTTAACATAGAAAGATGTTACAACCATTGGCTATATTCTCCATGCTGCACTACCATCCCCATGACCAACTTACATTATGATTGAGATTTTTGTGCTCCTTTATCCCCCTCACCTTCCCACCCACAACATGGGACTACTTTAGAGTAGGTATTTGGGGAACGCTTCTCTGAGGAAGTGATTTTCAAATGAATGCCTCTGTCACCAGAAACATTCAGTTGCACTAGGATCTATAGGCAGAGTATGCCATGCAGATGATGGTGCCAGTACAAAGACCTGAATTGGTGAGGTGCTTGGAGAAACTGAGAGGGGGCCCCTGTGCCCTGAGTGGAGTGAGCAAGCAGGAGGAAACGGTGAAGTGGGAGGGTGGGAAGGGCCCACTCGGGTAGGAATGGTAAGGAATTGCAAGTGTTGGAATGGCCAGCAGCGAGAGTTAGCTCAGGATCTAGTGGGTTGCCAGTCTTCACAGGCAAATGTTTCACAAATATACTGTGTGCTGATCATAATGACCCTTGAAGACATGAGCCCTACCTTGTGCTTCCTTCTGTAGCCAGGACGGAGGTGTACACAGGGACCTGACTCACATACCCCTTCCTGCCCAGCTGTACAACTGGGCAGCCACAAAGATGATCTTACAAAAGGCAGCCACAGTGAAGTCAGATGTCTACAGCTTTTCAATGATAATACAGGAGATTCTAACAGGTAGATCAAAGAGCATATTGACCATGACCAAAGGTCCTATTTTTAGGTTGGATGCCCCCCCCCTCAAGAATTACTTAGTTTTATGAAAATACAGACATAGAAAAAGATATCTAGGATGAAATACCTTGGGGATGATAGAAGATGATCTCCCAGAAATCTTTCTCTTTTCACCTGTTAAGATTCAGGAAAGCCCACCTGTCAGCTTGTCAGTAGTAATGCATTTAATCCAAGCAAAATTTTTAAACTGAGTATTGCTGTCAATGCTTAGGGGTCTCTGTGAGCTTCCCCTTAAGAACCTGTAAATGAGGTTTACAAGAAAACCTAGCCTCTGAGAAGAAAAAGACTGGCCTCTGAGAAGTAAACTATGAAATCAAATGCACCTAGGGGCCAGTGTGTGTATAAGCAGTGTCGCCTGAAAGACATGGAAGCCCTTCCAAGCCTACAGGACTTTAATGTAAAGGAAGTGGTCCCATATCTGAAGAAAGAAGGAATCCTTTAGAAGACCAGAATACACATACACAGTAACCGTCACTGAGGGGGTGAATGAGAGTCAGCTCCCATTACCAGTGTTTACAGTCTCAGAGGCAAACTAAACCTTCCACGAGAAGACTGCATTAGGCTACCCAGCCTCATGCCATGAAACATTCCCTGTGGTCCCCATCGCCAGTGTAGAACCTATGTGTACGTGATTCTGATACTACTTTTTCCTGTCTCTGCTTCAAGGATTTCCCTGGTAATTGGGTAAAGTGGCTTCTGCTTTGTGATTGGAATTCCAGGTAGTTTTTCTACAGAGAAAATAATAGTTGGAGGGGTTAGGTTAAGTGACTTGACTAAAGTTATCCAATTTCATTTAATTTCTTAATGTTACTCCTTCCTGTGACTTTTTCCTCAACAGACAACATACCCTGGAATGGCTTAGTTAGCTCAGTTATCAAAGAAGCCATTGTTTTGGGAAATTATTTAGAAGCTGACATCAGGCTTCCAAAACCTTATTATGATTATGATATTAAGTCAGGCATCCAGGTCAAGCAGAAAAATCAAACTATGAACCTTCAAGACATCCAGTATATTCTGAAGAATGACTTAAAGGTAAGCTCTAAAGCTGTTAGGAGTTTATTTCTCCTTAGTCATCTCGGGGAGGTAGAGAATTACGCACCAAGAAAAGTTAGAGGCCAAGTTGTAAGTAGTTTTGGAAATCCTCATTGCATGTTCCTGAGAAAAGCCTACTGCTTAACTTGGTGAAGGCAGCAGGGCATTAATGAGGAAAGCTGGGAGGGGCACCATGTACGCACATGTGCGATGCAGTGAATAGCAGTGTAAGTCTGGGGAAAGGAAATCCTGGGCAAAATACCTCTAAAAACTGAAATCAGTCAAAGGGAGAAATAGAGTTTAAAATCCGTGTTTTGAACTCACTTTCAAGATGGCGGCATGAGAGGTGAGATGGAGAGCTCCTCCCAAAACCACAAATTGTACAAAAATATAGTTAATTAATACAACTAACCTTATAACAGCAACAAGGAAGAAGGCTGAACCAGACTGCAAACAGACCTCACGAAGAGAGCAGACCTCATGAAACAGGTTAACATAGGAAAGCCTTAATCTGGCGAGACCCAAGCCCTTGCCCCACCCCAGCTCCCCGCTGGGAGGAAGAAAAATGGAGTGGGGGAGGGCGTGGAATACTGGGACTGCTAAACACCTAGCCCTGGAGATCTGCTTTGTGAGCAGAATCCTATAGTGTGTGGTGCTCTGGATGTTGGGGAGCTCGGACAGGCAGAGTGCTTGAGAAATTGACATTCCGGCCATTTGTGGAGGGGATCCACACCCAGCCGCTCTATGTCAGAGGAAAGGCAGGTGATCTGAGAGGCTTCCTAGCAGTCAGAGGGCTCCTGAAGGGATGGGGTTTGCACGGAGCTGGTTGTGCGGGAGAAGGGAGAGCTGGACAAGGTTGTCTGGGCATGCTCTGCCCAGCTGGTTGGGAACTTTGAGGAGCTTCAGGTAGTCCATCCCGCTGGCTGCCTACTCAGCTCCGAGGTCCCCCACTGTGATACACAGCCTGCCAAGCCTTCCTACAGGCCTGCAGGCACCTGCTCGCAAACTGACAGTCACTGTGCAGGCGTCAGGCCAGCCAGAGGGAGGCCCCGCCTACAACAGCTAGAGACGCAAAGCACAGAGGTTGACACGTGTGTGCTTGGCCCACTGGCTCTGACACTGGAGATAGGCACCGCAGACGTGAATCAGGAAACAGATCTTTCCTCCCCCCAGGCACCAGCTCTGCTCCCCTACACCCCCCAAACTCACTCTAGGGGCTGAGCAGCTCCAGAGACTGGAGTTTCTGCACACTAGTGGGCACCACACAGAAATATGAAACGACAAAACAACATGGTTCAGACCAAAATCTCACCCCAGAAAGAGGGCCAAATGAAACCGAACGCACCAATCTTCCTGACAGAGAGTTCAAAATAAAAATTATAAACATGCTTATGGAGGTACAGAAAAATATTCAAGAACGCAGGAACGAATTTAAGTTGGAGATTCAATCATTAAGAAATTCCATATCTGAAAAGCAACATACAATGGAGACATTTAAAAGCAGATTAGATGTAGTAGAAGAGACAGTAAATGGAATAGAAATTAGAGAAGAGGAATACAAAGAAGCTGAGGCACGGAGAGAAAAAAGGATCTCTAAGAATGAAAGAATAGACTTCTGGGAAGATGGTGGCTTGATCAGGGCGGCAGAAATCTCCTCCCCAAACCATATATATTTGTGAAAATACAAAAAATACAGCTATTCCTAAAAAAGACGAGAAGATACAGAACAACAACCAGGCTACAGCTACACCGGCAAGAACTCAGTGCCTCACGAAGCAGCGACCCGGCAGGACCCGAGCATTCCTCCACCCAAGCACACCGGCGGGAGGAAAAGATTCAGAGCGGGGAGGGAGTGGAAACACAGGCCCGCCAAATAACCAGCCCTGGTGATCTGCGCCGGGAGCACTGACACACATTGCGTGGTGTATCAGAGATTAGAGAAACAGAAGCACAGGATCTGAGTCGGAGACAACAAGCGGGTCCCCAAAGCTGGCTCCCTGGGACAAAAGAAAAATGGGGCCATTTTTTGGTTTTGCTTTGCTTTCTGTTGTTTTTTTAGTTTTTTTGTTTGGTTAAAGTCTTAAAGAGACAAGGGCCCAACAGTGGAACAAAATCGTCCCAGTGCACTCAGCCTAGCAGACTGGGAGTCTTGGGGAATTTCGGACCCCCTGGCCATTGGCCGGGCAAAGCAGCCGCGCTGAGGCTTCCCACAGTGATCAGCAGCCTCCCATTCATTCCCCCCCCTTCCCGCCCCCTGGGCCAGTGCCGCAAAGGGACCGGGAGCCTCCACTGCTGTGGAACAGTGGAGGAACGGCCCTGCCCACAGCATCGTCACAGAATCTACTTCCGGCAGGTGTGCAGCTAAGCGGGAAGGACCCCAGAACCCACATCAAGGGCTGGAAAGCACCAAGGGGACCAGAAGATACCCAGCGACACTTCAAACCGCCGCAGTGCTATAGGCTAGGCTGTGGGTGACCCTGCACAGAGGCAGCTCTGGGGATTATCCCAGAGACTGCCTCCTGGTGGGCGAGAAACCAGTTCAGGCCCTGGAGAAGGGCAAGGAGAACAACAAGCAGGAAGGGACTTTGTTCTCCCAGCTGACGCACGTGGCACCTACCAGTGACCACTTCTATCACCATGAAAAGACAGAGGAATATGGTACAGACAAAGATTACCCAGAAAACCCCAGAGAGAGGGCCTGATGGGGTATAGTTATACAATCTTCCTGAAAAAGAATTCAGAATAAAAGTCATAACCATGCTGATGGATCTACAGACAAATATGCAAGAGCTAAGGGAGGAAGTGAGGAAAGAATGCAGACAAGCGATCGACAGGCTTAAGAGCAGAATGGATGAGGTGCAAGAGACTGTTAATGGAATTGAAATGAGACAACAGGAATACAGAGAAGCTGAGGCAGAGAGAGATAAAAGGATCTCTAAGAATGAAAGAATATTAAGAGAACTGTGTGACCAATTCAAACAGAACAATATTCACATTATTGGAGTACCAGAAGAAGAAGAAGAGAGAAAAAGGGATAGAAAGTGTCTTTGAAGAAATAATTGCTGAAAACCTCCCCAAGCTGGGGAAGGAAATAGTTTCTCAGTCCACGGAAGTCCACAGATCTCCAAACACAAGGGACCCAAGGAAGACAACACCAAGTCACATAATAAAATGGCAAAGATCAAAGATAAGGACAGAGTATTTTTTAAATTTATTTTTATTGTGAAATGATTATCACAGTAAGTTTAGTTAACATCCTTCAATATACATAGTTACAAATTATTTTTTCTTGCGATGTGAACTTTTGAGGTTTTTTCTCTTAACAACTTTTCAGTACACAAGACATTATTGCTCACCATGCAACGAACAAGTTCCAATACAGTGAACAAGCTCCCACAAGGTGAACAATGCAAGGAACATAGTGAACAAGTTCTCACAAGGTGAACAATGCAAAGGCAGTCATATCAGAGAAACTAATTCAGTTACTATAATCAATCAAGTCAACTATGATTATTCATATGATTTTTATACTTAAATTATAAGTGAATCCCACATTTCCCCCTTTTTTGTTTTAATTGATGCAAATGCATATGCATGTATTTGTGGAAGGTACCAGAATAATGATTAGCTGGGCTCAGCCTGTGACATAGCTTGTCCCAGGTAATGTCTCTCTCATCTGGAGGGGTGAGGTTCTATGCAAGGACAGAGTATTAAGGGCAGCTAGAGAGAGAAAAAAGATCACCTACAAAGGAAAACCCATCAGACTTCTCAACAGAAACCTTACAGGCCAGAAGAGAATGGCACGATATATTTAACATAATGAAACAGAAGGGGCTTGAACCAAGAATACTGTATCCAGCATGAATATCATTTTGATTTGAGGGAGGGATTAAACAATTCCCAGACAAGAGAAAGCTGAGGGAATTTGCCTCCCACAAACCACCTCTGCAGGATATCTTAAAGGGACTGCTCTAGATGGAATCACACCTAAGGCTAAAAAGATGTCACCAGAGAAAATAAAATAATAGCAAAGAAAGCACACCATCCAAATACTAACTAAAGGCAAAAAGTAAAATCAACTACCCACAAAAACAGTCAAAGGAAATGTAAAAGAGTACAGAACAAAACAGTATATAAAGAATGGAGGAGGAATAAGAAGAAGAGAGAGAAATAAAGAACCATCAGACTGTATTTATAATAGCTTAACAAGAGAGTTAAGTTAGACGGCTGGATAGTAAAGAAGCTACCCTTGAACCTTTGGTAACCACAAATCTAAAGCCAGCAATGGCAATAAGTACATATCTATTGATAATCACTCTAAATGTAAATGGACTGAATGCAGCAATCAAAAGACACAGAGTTACTGAATGGATAAAAAAGCAAGACCCATCTATATGCTGCTTACAAGAGACTCACCTCAAACCCAAACATATACACAGACTAAAGGTGAAGGGATGGAAAAAGATATTTCATACAAACAACAAGGAGAAAAAAGCAGGTGTTGCAGTACTTGTATCAGACAAAATAGACCTCAAAACGAAGAAAGTAGCAAGAGATAAAGAAGGACATTACATAATGATTAAGGGGGCAGTCCAACAAGAGGATATAACCATTTAAAATATATATGAACCCAACACAGGAGCATCGACATATGTGAAACAAATACTAACAGAATTAAAGGAAGAAATAGAAAGCAATGTATTCATTTTAGGAGACTTCAACCCACCACTCACTCCAAAGGAGAGATCAACCAGACAGAAAATAAGTAAAGACACAGAGGCACTGAACAACACACTAGAACAGATGGACCTAACAGACATCTACAGAACTCTACACCCAAAAGCAGCAGGATACACATTCTTCTCAAGTGCACATGGAACATTTTCCAGAATAGACCACATACTAGGTCACAAAAAGAACCTCAGTAAATTCAAAAATATTGAAATTCTACCAACCAACTTCACAGATCACAAAGGTATAAAACCAGAAATCAATTGTACAAAGAAAACAAAAAGGCTCACAAAAACCTGGAGGCTTAACAACATGCTCCTAAATAATCAATGGATCAATGACCAAATTAACACAGAGATCAAACAATATATGGAGACTAATGACAACAATAATACAAAGCTACAACTTCTGTGGGACACAGCAAAGGCAGTTCTAAGAGGAAAGTATATTGCAATCCAGGCCTATTTAAAGAAGGAAGAACAATCCCAAATTAATAGTCTACAGACACAATTATTGAAATTGGAAAAAGAAGAACAGCTGAGGCCCAAAGTCACCAGAAGGAGGGACATAATAAAGATCAGAGAAGAAATAAATAAAATTGAGAAGAATAAAACAATAGAAAAAATCAATGAAACCAAGAGCTGGTTCTTTGAAAAAATAAACAAAATTGATAAAGCCCTAGCCAGACTTATTAAGAGAAAAAGAGAATCTACACACATAAACAATCAGAAATGAGAAAGGAAAAATCATGATGGACCCCACAGAAATACAAAGAATTATAAGAGAATACTATGAGAATCTATATGCTAACAAGCTGGAAAACCTAGAAGAAATGGACAACTTATTAGAAAAATACAACCTGCCAAGACTGACCAAGGAAGAAACAGAAAACCTAAACAGACCAACCACCAGCAACGAAACTGAATCGGTAATCAAAAAACTACCCAAGAACAAAACCCCTGGGCCAGGTGGATTCACCTCTGAATTCTACCAGACATATAGAGAAAAAGTAATACCCATTCTCCTTAATGTTTTCCAAAAAATAGAAGAGGAGGGAATACTTCCAAACTCATTCTATGAAGCCAGCATCACTCTAATACCAAAAACTGGCAAAGACCTCATCAAAAAAGAAAATTACAGACCAATATCCTTGATGAACATAGATGCAAAAATACTCAACAAAATATTAGCAAACAGAATTCAAAAATACATCAAGAGGATCATCCACCATGATCAATTGGGATTCATCTCAGGGATGCAAGGATGGTGCAACATTCGAAAATCCATCAGCATCATCCACCACATCAACAAAAAGAAGAACAAAAACCACATGATCGTCTCCATAGATGCTGAAAAAGCATTTGACAAAATTTAACATCCATTCATGATAAAAACTCTCAACAAAATGGGTATAAAGGGCAAGTGCCTCAACTTCATAAAGGCCATATATGACAAACCCACAGCCAACATCATACTTAACAGTGAGAAGCTGAAAGCTTTTCATCTAAGATTGGGAACAAGACAAGGATGCCCACTCTCTCCACTGTTATTCAACATAGTACTGGAGGTCCTAGCCATGGCAATCAGACAAAACAAAGAAATACAAGGCATACACATTGGTAAGGAAGAAGTCAAATAGTCACTATTTGCAGATGACATGATACTGTACATAAAAAACCCTAAAGACTCCACTCCAAAACTACTAGAAGTAATATCTGAATTCAGCAAAGTTGCAGGATACAAAATTAACACACAGAAATCTGTTGCTTTCCTATACACTAACGATGAGCTAAGAGAAAGAGAAATCAGGAAAACAATTCCATTCACAATTGCATCAAAAAGAATAAAATACCTAGGAATAAACCTAACCAAGGAAGTGAAAGACCTATACCCTGAAAACTACAAGACACTCCTAAGAGAAATTAAAGAGGACACTAACAAATGGAAATTCATGCCTTGCTCTTGGCTAGGTAGAATAAATATTGTCAAAATGGCTGTACTACCCAAGCAGTCTACAGATTCAATGCAATCCCTATCAAAATACCAAAGACATTCTTCAGCGAATTGGAAAAATTCTAAAATTTATATGGAACCACAAAAGACCCCGAATAGCCAAAGCGGTCCTGAGAAGGAAGAATAAAACGGGGAATTACGCTCCCTGACTTTCAGCTCTACTACAAAGCCACAGTAATCAAGACAATTTGGTATTGGCACAAAAACAGAACCACAGACCAGTGGAACAGAATAGAAAATCCAAACATTAACCCAAACATATATGGTCAACTAATATATGATAAAGGAGCCTTGGATATACAATGGGGAGATCACAGCCTCTTCTGCAGTTGGTGTTGGCAAAACTGGACAGCTACACGTAAGAGAATGAAACTGGACTACTGTCTAGCCCCATACACAAAGGTAAACTCAAGGTGGATCAAAGACCTGAATGTAAGTCATGAAACCATAAAACTCTTAGAAAAAAATATAGGCAAAAATCTCTTGCACATAAACATGAGCGACTTATTCATGAACATATCTCCCCAAGCAAGGGAAACAAAAGCAAAAATGAACAAGTGGGACTATATCAAGCTGAAAAGCTTCTGTATAGCAGAGGACACCATCAGTAGAACAAAAAGACATCCTACATTATGGGAGAATATATTCATAAATGACGTATCTGATAAAGGGTTGACATCCAAAATATATAAAGAACTCACGCACCTTAACAAACAAAAAGCAAATAATCCAATTAAGAAATGGGCAGAGGACATGAATAGACACTTCTCTAAAGAAAAAATTCAGATGGCCAACAGGTACATGAAAAGATGCTCCACATCGCTAATCATCAGAGAAATGCCGATTAAAACCACAATGAGATATCACCTCACACCTGTGGGGATGGCCAACATCCAAAACACAAACAACAACAAATGTTGGCAAGGATGCGGAGAAAAGGGAACCCTCCTACACTGCTGGTGGGACTGCAAATTAGTTCAACCATTGTGGAAAGCAGTATGGAGGTTCCTCAAGAACCTCAAAATAGAAATACCATTTGACCCAGGAATTCCACTCCTAGGAATTTACCCTAAGAATGCAGCAGCCCAATTTGAAAAAGACAGATGCACCCCTATGTTTATTGCAGCACTATTTACAATAGCCAAGAAATGGAAGCAACCTAAGTGTCCATCAGTAGATGAATGGATAAAGAAGATGTGGTACATATACACAATGGAATATTATTCAGCCATAAGAAGAAAATAAATCCTACCATTTGCAACAACATGGATGGAGCTAGAGGGTATTATGCTCAGTGAAATAAGCCAAGCCGAAAAAGACAAGTATCAGATTTCACTCATATGTGGAGTATAAGAACAAATAAAAAATACTGAAGGAACAAAACAGCAGCAGACTCACAGAACCCAAGAATGGACTACCAGTTACCAAAGGGAAAGGGACTGGGGAAGATGGGTGGGAAGGAAGGGACAAGGGGGGAAAAGGGGTATTACAATTAGCACATGTAATGTTGGGGGTGCACGGGGAGGGCTGTACAACTCAGAGAAGACAAGTAGTGATTCTGTAGCATCTCACTACGCTGATGGACAGTGATTGTAATGGGCTAAGTGGGGGGGACATAATGAAGTGGGGAGTTTAGTAACCATAATGTTGCACATGTAACTGTAGATTAATGATACCAAAATAAAATAAATAAATAAAATAAAAAATGTTTCTCTAGGGCCTTATGACAATTTATTATAGAACTTACTGCACCTTAAGTTGCTCCATCCCCCCTTCAACATGGCAAGCGAAAAGAAACTTCCTATTATGCTAAGGCTAACTGATGCCCTTACACAAGATATGTATGGGAAAAGGCCCTGCTTTTAGAAGTCTGTTCTCACCATTTTTGTCAGGTCAGGTGAGAAATGACTACCTTCACCACGCTGTCATTCCTCTCTGGGTATTCCAAATCATTTCCCTATATACTTAAAATATTAACACACTGAAGAAATGAAATTCCTATGCATAATGTTATCTAGTGAAGAGCTGATATTCAAATTTCCTCAGTTGTCTCAATTATATCATTTATTTTTAACAGATCAGTGTCACCCAGTTCTAATCCCTATCACCTTTATTCTAGGCATACGATACCCACTTCCATTCTTACCCTACTGTTAGGCATCTCTGTCCTCCTATTTATTTACAGTATTCAAGAACAGCTGTCGGCCAGCTTGTCCCTGCCCAACTTCACAGGCCATGTGTTCCAAGAACTCCTTTTGCAAAGCCCTGTGGGTGGCCTGGGCCTGCCTCTTCTACCTACTCAGGTAACTCCTTTACCCCTGATTTAATTCTCTGTGTTTCCATTTATAGGATTTTACCTAGCCGTATGGCCTTCTGCCTCTGCCAATTTAAAAATAATATTGAGGTTGTCTTCAACACAGTCAAGCTTCATTGTGACAGTGAATATCTGACAAACACCACATATTGTGGTGAGTCTGAATTCTGATAATGTTTTAGTTATGTTTTTACTGTTAATTTTTAAACTAATGGTGTTAATTGCATTATTTTTATTAATTCATTCAGAGTTCAACTCCCTAAATTTCTAAGAGCTACTCCTTTGCTAAAAGACAGATTCTCAGTTACATTATTAAGCTAACAGTGACAGCGATCCACATACTTAAAGGAACAAGAGAAAGGAATGGAAGGGGAAAGACAATGAACATTAGTGGCCACATATTGTGTACCGTGCTCTCTGCGTGGTGCTTAACCCCTAAATGAGAACTTACTCATACACATATCATATTACAGTTCACAAACTGCTTTTATATGCATTAAGTCTCAAGTGCCCTTTGTCTTGTAGGACAAGTATAGATATATTTTTGTTTATTTTGTTTTTGCAATTTTTATAGAAGAGTACAAGTGGTGCTGTTTTATAAAAGTTTTCTTTGGAACCTGAGAGTTTCTGGTTCCATAACCAGAAGCTGCTACCCAGCCCTTCTAATGGATGGTAAGGCTGTTCTGTTCTTAGACTGTCCAACTCTAAATTCACTCTGAACTCAAGCCTTTCTATCTCAAAATACACTCAGGTGCTTTTAATTATTTTTCTATATGTAGGTTTTATTGGCACTAACCTGATGACTTCCAAAATGTGCTTTCATGCCCAGAGAGCTTGAATACAGGTCTCTGGGGCACATCATAAATAGTACTTTGCTGCTTGTGTAAACAATGTTGCTTATTTTTTAAAACATTTTTTTTTGCCAGTTATATCACTCCCTTCTCCACTAAAGGTGGGAAAAACAGGCATTTTCATTCTACATTTATAGGTGAGGAAAATGAGATCAGAGTGTTATATACTGTAGCCTAGTTCTCAGGTATCCTAACCTCAGTCTGGGGCTCTCTGCAAGCCCATGCTCCTCCTTTCTCATGACCCTTACCTCCTCCTCTGACCCTCACCACCACCACCAAAAATACTTTTAATTCTTCTGGAAAAAAAACCAGATGCCCAATGACCTTGTGCAGCTGCCCTTGACCTTCATGCAGTCAGAAGCTTTGAATGGTTCCCCAAGTAAAGCTGGAAATACTAGAAATGAAATGAAAGCAAAGCAGGCATCTGAAAATTTTTTGTTTTTTCCCTTCTGCATTTTAGGACCTCAAGTATTATTCCATTGATTTATTGAATATTCCACATTGACATAACAACCTGGCAGCTCTCTTAACCCACACCCTAGATCCCTGCTCAAATTTAAGGCAAGAGTCAGGGTAGATGTGTTTTGTTTTGTTTTTGTCTGTACGGAGCCTTCTGTTATGGCAGCTGGGATATATGGAAGCAGGGATCAAGCAAAGGAATAAGTGGGTAGCTGGAGAAGGGCATATACAGAAGAGAACCTGTTTGCATTGGGTGGTGGTGTGGTCATCTGTGGTGGTCCAGCAAGGACCAGATCACACTGAAGAGGTGGAGAGAGGAAGCTTCACACTCCCATTGCATCTGAAGTAGGACAGGATAGAGTATGTGAACGTGAGGAGTCACAGATCTGCAGAGAATCTAGCTGAGGGGGGAGTATTTGTCTTCTAGCCTTGGCTTTTCTCAAGCACTGGACAATTGGCCCTTGGGGACCAATGGAATAATCCTGCATGTAGTACTGTATTTTGCACTATGGAGTGTTCCTAGCAGGAAGCCACTTTTTCAAAAGACATCTTCCTCTCCTTTTGTTGTTGCCAACCATTGTTTTAAGTTTGGGTTTATTTTTCTCCTAACTGACCCTCAAATATTTGCTGATTCCTAATTTATTTGACTGAGCTATATGGCTGTAGACCGGCAAAAAGCTGTCTCATCAGTCTTTCATTATCAAAAGCAATCTTTTTTTTTGATTGAGGTATCATTGATATACAATCTTATGAAGGTTTCACATGAGCAACATTGTGGTTTCAACATTCACCCATATTATAAAGTCCTCCCCCACCCCCAACCCTATTGCAGTCACTGTCCATCAGCGTAGTAAGATGAAAAGCAGTCTCTTCTTTCTGACAGATGATGAAATATCAGTAGGAAATACAGAAGGATTATTCATGAAGGCATTACAATCCCGGAAGAAGGGGACCAGCACTGAGCTGACTATCGAGCCGGAGAAGGCAGCCATAGACAAAAATGCCATCAGTTCGTTGGCCTTCAAAAATGAGCAAGGAGACTTAAGCGTTGAAAGTGTTGTAAGTGCACTACTAACGCCTTATTTCTCAGAGGGCTACTGGAAGGTGCAGAATCAACATAATTACCATTTATTAAACTTTTTTCAAATGTACAAGGAGGAGAGGAGCCTCTAGGGCATTTGCAAAACACAGAGAACACTTCTCTTCCACCTGGATCCAGCATTTCAACTGACAAAAATAAATGGAGAAAACTCTCTGTTCTGGAATATTGGTCAGATGAAGTAATTCAAGAAAAATTTGATAAGATTAAAAAGAAGGTAAAAACTGCCATGCTTCTACATTCCAAACTTCTGGGTCCCAAGTCGAAACACCAAATCTATGCAAAAAAATTGGAAACTACCCAATTACAGGAAAACAGCCCCCCAGAGATTCAGAGTGTAGGGAAGAGGCTGCGGGGTGGGAAGGTGGTCATCAAGGGCCCAAAGGGCATACAGAAAAGGCGACTCAGAGAAATGAGAAAGAAAAGCATCAAGAGGAAGCAGAATGCCCAGCCACTTGTGGAGAACACTGCAGAAGAAAAAGGGTTCATGAAGCCATCCCCAAGGCAGCTGGAGCAGGCTCACGTGGTGCAGATACCCAGGAAATCAGTGGGAAGCTCCTTCCACACAGTCTTCATTCCAAAAGGAACATAAGGCAGCCGTCCCTTCTATCCTGAAACCGTACTTGATGGACAGGCCTTCTCCTTCCAACACTCCAAACTCTCTATCTGAAGCTAGACAGAAATCAAAAGACCTAACTGACTATTGTTTTAGAAGATGTAAGTCCTAGAGTTAGAAATATGAAGGCTTCTCAACCAAACTCACATTCCAGAGAAAAATACATCTTTCCTAAATCTTGGTCTCGTGCAGTTCACAAAATATTCAAGCTCAAAATGAGTAGACAGTTCAGCAGTGAAGGTTCACACAACAGCCTGATGGTTGTGAAGAGCCCTCCATTCGCTGCAATGAGCCTTATAAACTCCCCTTCACAAGGGGCTTTTTCATTGTCAGAACTGACTTCTCAGAAAAATCCTTTTCCAGAATTTTCTCTTTTGGATTCTTCTACAGAAAACCCTACTGTAGAAAACACAACTGCACAAAATAATCCTGAAGAAAATATTTCTACTACTGTGCTGGAAGAACTTACCCCTGAAGTCACTGCCCATAATGGTTCCACTGCAATTCTGCTGTGGCTGCAGACAACTTTATGCCAACTCCCAAACTCACCAAGGAAACACAACAGGAACACCACAATGTGGACACTGATGTGCCGTCCATATCCACAGCGTTCACTTTCCCAGGGAGCTCATCTCCAGGTGACCACCTCGAAACTCAGCTAAACCAGCAGCGGCGGTCCCTCATCTCCAACAATGATGTGAGAAGGCTCATTTCTCATGTTGTCCAGACTTTGAAAATGGGCTGCTCTGAGACCCACCTGCAGCTAGCCTGTGCCAAGCTCATCTTCTGAACCGGCCCCCTGATGAAGCGTCTCAGTGAACAGCAAGGAGCAAAGGTGCCCAGGGCAGACTGGGATACAGACCAGAGGGAAACAGAAAACTACATCAACTAGAGTCCAGAAGCCCAGAGTGAACAGAAAGAGCAGCAGTCCCGTGAGGTGAGAATAACTCCTGAAATGTGGCACCGGGCCTGTTAGTCAGTTTAGGATGTGCCATTGAAGCACCCAGGCAGGAAAACTGTGGCTCCTAGTCTGTGTCTTGTCTTGGCCTTGGACTCTGGGGAAGACAGTGATCTCCCACTGTGCTCACTTAGAGAATGATGCCACTATTCCTAGGGTGGATGAGGAGGGGGCCTAACACATGAGATAAAGCAAGAAAATGATTTATCATTAGCATTAAATTTCGTATGTTTTTTAAAAACATTTACACTAGTCACCTGAAAGAATGAGATTCTATAATGGTTAGCTTTCATCCTTTCCACATCTTTGTTTTCAAAAAGTTTTTTCCCATTTTTTCAGTTCACAAAAGAAGTTCTGGGGGACAGCTATAACATCAGACTCATTACAACATCGTCAGTGACAGGAGCAGTGATAGTCTTGATTACAGCTTTCTTTCTCATTAAGGTA
Organism: Smutsia gigantea; assembly: GCA_032199065.1. Taxonomy (NCBI): domain Eukaryota; kingdom Metazoa; phylum Chordata; class Mammalia; order Pholidota; family Manidae; genus Smutsia; species Smutsia gigantea. The sequence goes on along the minus strand of JAVSCE010004863.1, from coordinate 4,592 downwards.
AGGACAGCAGTTAGTTCAGGCTTCCAGAACAGTCTGTCTTCATAACAGATTCAGTATCCACAAACTGAAAATTAAAGCCTCTCTCCCACCTCTTACTACTTGATATTCCTTTTTAGTCACAAAGACTGAGATATGCTTTATTGTTTTATTGCAAAGTATATGCCAGACATTTTTAAAGGAACTCCACCCCCAGGAGATCTCTGTGGAACTGACCCCAAGATAATGAGCCATTAGACTGTTTTGAGAAATTTAAGAAGGCCAGAGTTATTAGCAGACGTAATGTTGGGGGGGCACGGGGAGGGCTGTACAACTCAGAGAAGACAAGTAGTGATTCTATAGCATCTCACTACGGTGATGGATAGTAACTGTAATGGGGTTGGTGGGGGGGACCTGATGAAGGGGGTAGTTTAATAACCATAATATTGCACATGTAATTGTAGATTAATGATAATAAAATAAATTATATTAATAATAAAAAGGCCAGAGTTGACATGATAGTAATATATCTTCAACTCAAAACCATGTCGATTTGACACCAGTCGTTCCCATTCTACCACTGATCTCTTTCCTTGTTGACTGAAATGATGAGGGATGCGTAATCTCCACCCTTATGAGCTGTCAGTCACCCTGGAAGAAAGGACATGGCTAAAAGATAAAAGTGTGATCTTGTCGATCCATTAGATTTACTTAGCAACTTTCTTCCCCATTATGTAAGGCATTGTGGAAATAGGTTCAGTCAGATCACTGCAGCCAAAAGCCTGTGTCAGGCTTTCTAAAGCACGTCATAGTGACAGTCCTTCTGGAGCTGGCTTGCCTGCCTACCTTTTGTTTAATAACAGAATGATTTGTTACTTTTCCCAACAGGCAGGGGCTGACAACAACAGTGATTTAATTAGCTGGTAATCCTGACTCTACCCTACCAACCCAACCACATTTCCTTTATTTACCTTTTCTCTTGTCACGGTAGCCCTCTTTCCAGCCAGAGCAGCTCCCCAGGATGCCCCAGTCACATGCCCATTCCTACTTTGTCTGTTCCTTTGCCCGTTTAAAATTCCCTTGTTTCACTCTGTAGAAGTCCCTTGAGTCTCTCAAAGCCAGCTCAAGTTCATCTTTCTTCATGAACCCTTCCCTAAATACTCCAGTCCTCCTGGTCCTAGTTCTTCTGTGAGACTTATTACCATTTCTTAGGGGCCATGGTGAGGCATTCCTCTCTCCTGCGAACTTAATATGATAAGCGATTTTTAAAAAGCAGCTCCCCAGTCCGGGAAGATGGCGGTGTGAGCAGGGCGGCAGAAATCTCCTCCCAACACTATATTTAACTACGAAAACACAGAAAATACATCTATTCCTAAAAGAGAGACGAGAATACACAGGAAAGCGCACAGCGTGCAGCTACACCCGAGAGGACTCGGCACCCCAAGAGGCGGGTAAGATCCGGAGCCGCGACCCGGCGGGACCCGAGCCCTCCCCCACCCCAGCGCACCGGCGGGAGGAGAGGATTCAGAGCCGGGAGGGAGTGGAAGTGCACCCCGCGAAGTAGCCAGCCCCGGGGATCTGCGCGGGGAGCGCTGACCCACATTGCGCAGTGCAGCGGAGATTGGAGAGACAGAGGGGCAGGATCTGAGCGGGGAACGCGCCAGGGGGCTTGCAGCCGGCTCCCGGGAAGGAAAAAAAAAAAGTGCGCGCTTTCCTCAGCGGTCTTAAAGAGACAGGAGCCCAGCGGAGGAGCCGGATCGCCCCAGCACACTCAGCCCAGCAGGCTGGGAGTCCTGGGGAGTTTCAGATGCCTTAGCTGGCGACTGAGGAAGCGTAGCCATACTTAACACTTCTCACTGAGATCAACAGCCTCCTATTCGTTCCCACCCCTGCCAGAGCGATAAAGGGCCCTGCGGAGCGGCACAGTCACAGCTGTGGAATAGTGGGGCAATAGCGCCACCTAGAGCATTCCCACAGAATCTACGTCCGGTGGGCATTTTTTTTGTTTTGTTTTTTGTTTTGTTTTTCTTTTTTCTTTTCTTTCTTTCTTTCTTTTTTTCTTTTTTTCTTTTTTTCTTCTCTTTTTAAAGTCTTAAAGAGCCCAGCTGACATACGTGGCAACTATCAGTGACCAAATTATACAGCCATGAAAAGACAGAGGAATATGGTTCAGACCAAAATCAACCAGACAACCCCAGAGAGGGAGTCTGAAGGGATGGAAATGCACAGCCTCCCTGAAAAAGAATTCAGAATAAAAGTCATAACCATGCTGATGGAACTACAGAGAAATGTGCAAGAGCTGAGGGAGGAAGTGAGGGAACTGAGGAAAGACAATACAGAAATCAGACAAGCGATCGACGGGCTTAACAGCAGAATGGATGAGATGCGAGAGACTGTTAATGGAATAGAAAACAGAGAACAGGAGTACAGAGCAGCTGAGGCAGAGAGAGATAAAAGGATTTCTAGGAATGAAAGAATATTAAGAGAACTGTGTGACCAATCCAAACGGAACAATATTCGCATTATAGGAGTACCAGAGGAAGAAGAGAGAGAAAAAGGGATAGAAAGTGTCTTTGAAGAAATAATTGCTGAAAACTTTCCTCGCTGGGGAAGGAAGTAGTCTCGCAGTCCACCGAAGCTCATAGATCTCCCAACACAAGGGACCCAAGGAAGACAACACCAAGACACATAATAATTAAGATGGCAAAGATCAAAGATAAAGACAGGGTATTAAAGGCAGCTAGAGAGAGAAAAAAGATCACCTACAAAGGAAAACCCATCAGACTATCATCAGACTTCTCAACAGAAACCTTACAGGCCAGAAGAGAATGGCATGATATATTTAACGTTATGAAACAGAAGGGCCTCGAACCAAGAATATTGTATCCAGCACGATTATCATTTAAATATGATGGAGGGATTAAACAATTTCCAGATAAACGAAAGTTAAGAGAGTTTGCCTCTCATAAACCACCACTACAGGATATCTTAAATGGACTGCTCTAGATGGAAGCACACCTAAGGCTAAAAAGATGTCACCAGAGAAAAAAAAATCATAGCAAAGAAAGCAGACCATCCAAATACCAACTAAAGGCAAAGAATAAAACACCTATTATAGAAAGAATGGAGGAGGAGGAAATAAGAAGGGAGAGAAAGAAAGAAACATCAGACTGTGTTTACAATAACTTAACAAGAAAGTTAAGTTAGATTGTTAGATAGTAAAGAAGCAACCCTTGAACCCTTGGTAACCACGAATCTAAAGCCAGCAATGGCAATAAGTACATACCTATCAATAATCACCCTAAATGTAAATGGACTGAATGCACCAATCAAAAGACACAGAGTAACAGAATGGATAAAAAAGCAAGACCCATCTATATGCTGCCTACAAGAAACTCACCTCAAATCCAAAGATATACACAGACTAAAAGTGAAGGGATGGAAAAAGATATTTCATGCAAACAACAAAGAGAAAAAAGCAGGTGTTGCAGTACTTGTATCAGACAAAATAGACTTCAAAACGAAGAAAGTAGCAAAAGATAAAGAAGGACATTACATAATGATAAAGGGGTCAGTCCAACAAGAAGATATAACCATTATAAATATATATGCACCCAACACAGGAGCGCCAGCATATGTGAGACAAATACTAACAGAATTAAAGGAGGAAATATACAGCAATGCATTCATCTTAGGAGACTTCAACACACCACTCACTCCAGAGGACAGATCAACCAGACAGAAAATAAGTAAAGACACAGAGGCACTGAACAACGCACTAGAACAGATGGACCTAACAGACATCTACAGAACTCTACACCCAAAAGCAACGGGATACACATTCTTCTCAAGTGCACATGGAACATTTTCCAGAATAGACCACATACTAGGCCACAAAAAGAACCTCAGTAATTTCAAAATATTGAAATCCTACCAACCAACTTCTCAGATCACCAAGGCATAAAACTAGAAATAAATTTTAGAAAGAAATCAAAAAGGCTCACAAATACATGGAGACTTAATAACACTCTCCTAATTAATCAATGGGTTAACGACCAAATCAAAACAGAAATCAAAGAATATATGGAGACTAATGACAACAACAACACAAAGCCACAACTCTGTGGGACGCAGCAAAGGCAGTTCTAAGAGGAAAGTATATTGCAATCCAGGCCTATTTAAAGAAGAAAGAACATTCCCAAATGAATAGTCTAAAGACACAATTACTGAAATTGGAAAAAGAAGAACAAATGAGGCCCAAAGTCACCGGAAGGAGGGACATAATAAAGATTAGAGAAGAAATAAATAAAATTGAGAAGAATAAAACAATAGAAAAAATCAATAAAACCAAGAGCTGGTTCTTTGAAAAAATAAACAAAATAGATAAAACCCCTAGCCAGACTCATTAAGAGAAAAAGAGAATCTACACACATAAACACAATCAGAAATGAGAAAGGAAAAATCACGACAGACCCCACAGAAATACAAAGAATCATAAGAGAATATTATGAGAATCTATATGCTAACAAGCTGGAAAACATAGAGGAAATGGACAACTTCTTAGAAAAATACAACCTTCCAAGACTGACTAAACAAGAAACAGAAAAACTAAACAG